>CAIGQZ010001492.1:636904-664718 GCA_903798205.1 Danio tinwini | reverse complement strand
ATTATATTATATTATATTATATTATATTATATTATATTATATTATATCAGTTAGACTGCCTGAGTATCGTTGCTCTTTTGCTGTTACACAGGTAACAGAAGTGTGTTTGTCTTTCCGTTCACAGGACATTGAACTCTTCCGGCACATTCTCATTGATCACACCTACTCTACTTCATTACATCAAGGTGTAATGGAGCTTGAGCATCTTATTGCAGTTTTTCTCTCTGTTAATCAATATCTTAAAACAAACAACAGCCAAACTCCAAACAGCTCCAGAAAAAGCCACAGTTGTGAGGGTTGTATCACCACTGAGGAACAGGGAGCTTGAAGAGCAGAATCAAACAGAATCAAAAGCAATGTGCAGAGAAACATTCACTATTTACATGGCAGACTTTGTTAGTGGAAAAACTGAATGGATCACTGGCGAGAAAACAGTTAAACAGAGCATCTGCAGTGAGGATAAAGAATGAGCATCTTCCATTCTGCCTCTTTGCTTTACTTTACTCCTTTACTTTCGTGGCTTTAGTTACTCACTCCACTGAAGACATCCATTAGCCTACATATTTAATTTCATTTGTTAAGCTCAAAGATTTGTTTCAAAACTATTTCTAAATTCAGTTCTAATTTCCAGCAAAGGAATAGATGAACAACAGCAATAACAATAACAAAGTGTGGTAACAAAACTGAGTTACATCCAAACACACAACCTATTCTTACGCCATATATGGTGATGCATACGTCTCCAAATAGACAATTCTGAACTTGTTTTTAATAAAACAGATGTAAATAAGCATATCATAAATAATAATAATAATAATAATAATAATAATAATAATAATAATAATAATATTAACATTATACAAATGCAAATAGTCAAAAAAAAAACTGAAAAAAGCCCCCCGAAGTAAAGAAGGCATGGAGGCAGTGGTTTTTACATTTATGTAGAAAATGATAGTTTCATTTTAATCATGTTTCATTTCATTTAAACATTTTAATCCTTTTATTATTTTCATTTGTAAAGATATTTGTGTATTGATGACACCCTGTGTGTATTAAGCATCATGTACGTGTTTGGCCACGTATAGTCGCATAACTAACATGCTCTGCACTGGACTTTAGAGCAGCTTTTAGTTGGTCAATGGCGCTGTCTATTTCAGTTCCTCAAAATAGCAACGCACCAACAATGCGCCTTAACACACCTCCTTTTTAGACCAGCACACCCATGAGTCTACAAAGTGGCGCAAATGGATTTGCTATTTAAACAACATGGCACTAAAGATAGAAACAAATCCCACCAAACACATCTTGAGCCTTATTGCGCCGGGTGTATGATAGGGTCTATAGACTCTTTAAGAAAACAAGAACTGCACTCAACATGATAGACGTTGTTTTTTAATGAGGTGTGTCGTTTTCATTATTGAATTATCTGTGTGGGCTTGAAGAAGGTTTGGCAAGGTGGAGAAACAGTAAAATAGCTTCTCCTTTGGAGCCAATTCATTTAACTAAACCCTGATGACAATGCAAATCACATCTAATCCTGACAGTGGCCTAAATGACGGGAACAATGGGGTATGCTGTTAGCTTTATGCCACCATATGACCAATTCTGAATGGCGAATGTGAAAACAAAACTGAATTAGGGTCCATATTTACACATTATAATAAATCGCAGAGAGTCAATCACACAGCAACATGCTAGGGATCATTTGAAACACCTTAGCAACTACCATAGCAACCCAGTCATATAGTATCTAGTTAGAAATATTGCACTGTATTATTACAGTTTTAAATAAGTGTTTTCTATTTTAATATATTTTAGCTTGTTATTTATTCCTGTGACTCAGCATAATTTCTGTAGTCGTCAGTGGCACATGATCCTTCAGAAATCATTATAAAATGTTATATGTTGGTTACTGTTGAAGACATTTTTTTTTTTACATCATTTTTGGGGGAAGTTCGTTTATAACATTATAAATGATCACATTATCACTTCTGACCACCTTAATGGAGCTTTTCTGAATAAAAGTTTTATTAATAAAACTCTGTATCGTACTCGACCCAAAACATTTGATCAAAACTTCTTGTCTACCATTTATGAACATTCAAATATAAGGGTGCTTTCACACTAGCACTTGTGGTCCGCACCCTGGTTGGTTTGACGTCATAGTACGGTACATTTAGCTAGTTTGAACGTGTCTTCTGAACTCGGGTGTGCACCCGTGAACCTTACCCGAGTCCGCCTGAAAGAAGTGGTCTGGGGTGCGGTTCATGCGAACTCTGGTACGGTTCACTTCTGATGTGAATGCAATCGTACCAAATAACTGAAGTAAACCGCCAACTGTACAACAAACTATCGTTTTCATAACGTGTGTGTGTGTGTGTGTCTCGTTTCGTACCTTGGTGAAAAGCGGGCAAAGCCAGCCAACTGAGCCAGGGCAAACACAGTGATACAAAGTGCTTCAGAAGGAAAAAAGACAGTGTGAACACAAACCAACCGAGAAGGTGGCAAGGGGGGAAAATCGAACTTGGATACGGTCCAGGCAATTGAACCAAGTGTAAAAGCACCCTAAAACACTATAAAATTTATAAAGCTATATATATATATATATCATTATTTGCTATTTGTATTTTTGGGTAAACTATTCCTTCAGTTAAGTCTGTTTAGGTTAAATAACTGTATATAATACTTCAAAACATATATTAAAACCCTTTTATAAAATTTTACATAATAATGATTAAAGTAATTTTTTCAAATATATTTATATTGAAGGTTTTTAGTGCAAAAACATTTACACCTAGTAATAAGATAATATCCATCATTCATATAATTTGAATCCTGACCCCCACATGAAGAATTATAATAAAAATAATAAAACTAAATAAAGTTGTACTTAAATAATCTAAAAACAAAAAAAAAGTTATTTTTACAAAAATGCAGATTATATTTATTTTATCTAACAGACAAGTCTAACAGACAAATTTAATTAATGTCATTTAAAAAATCTATAATTTTGCCATTCCTTTCCAACAATCCAACACATGTTAAAATTCTAAAATGTCCCCCCGAATTTGTTTTTAAAAATCTACTTTTAGTCATTTGTGCATTTCTGTAACTGATAATCACTTCTCATCCAACACGCTGGTAAAAATACCATATGTTTTGCTTGTAATCATTTACTATTTTTATTTTTGGGTAAACTATTCCTTAAAGGTGCAGTAAGTAATTGTCTTCAGAAACATTTTTTGTTGTGCTGGTTGAAAGTCTCTTGACATTCCAATAGTAATGGTTAAAGTAAATTATATCTATTTTTATATTCTTGGTAAGGAATAAGACAAAAAATTTTCACCCAATTAAATATTGTTGGGCTGACAATTCCCATAATTCTGATAAGTAGCACAAATTGTCTGTCAACAAATGTAGATTTGTACAACAGCGCATCTCTTTTCACGCAGATCCGCTATTTGCGATGCACGTTGTGGTCCAGATGAGACAATCACAGAGGTAAAATTAAATGCTGAATCAAAACTTTTAAAAATCCTAAATCAATACTGGAGTTACTTTTGCACGCTGGAGGAAGGATGACACCACGGATGAACTATTTCTTTTAGACAGGTAATGTTATGCTTTAAAACTCATTTAGTCACGCAAGGCTCACCTAGACTTTGTTGTATTATGAATGAATTATATGCACGAAAGTGTTGTTCAACCATTGAAATCTTCCGCCAAAAGGTTGATGTGACTATTTTCAGTTTCATAAAGGACCTTTTACAGCATCGATAATACAGATTTTTATTTAGTTTAACAACAAACATAAATAGCTCTATTCCGCCTAGCCTGCTTTACTGAGGTGAAGTTGGTTTTATATTTACATTGGTTCATTTTTGAACAATGACAACCTGTGATGCGTTCCCTATATTGTTTACCATGCTACTTTGAATATTCGGTCTGAAACAGCATGTACGTATGGCTTAGTAATAGTGTAATTCCTGCACGCCGCCGGCCAATCACTAAGCATACAGTAGTTGATTTCGGACAACACGCATGATAGAGTGAAACCATTATGACAAGTTTTGCTTGCTACACAACTGAAAACGTGCTAGATATAATACAGTTTTTTGTTCGAAATTGTAGTTTTATAAAGTGCTATAAAGTTTTCTAACTGGCGAATGACATGATCTAGTGCTGTGATCTTTAAGTTGTGCACATTCGTGTTTAAGGAGGCGTGGCTTTGGATGGCAGGGGTGGGACTTTGTTTCAAAGATATTAACCCGTTAGCATTTTGGCAGATCACCTACTGTACCTTTAAGCTAAATGTGTCTAAGTTACATTTTAAAAGATTCTATAAAACATTCTATAATGATGAATAATGCCATTTTAAAATTGCTATTATTTTCCAACAATCTAACACTTGTCAAAAAACGTAAAAAATAAAAGCATTTCGAATTTAAAGCTCGCTCTTTACTATCATTTTGATCAATGTTCATTCATCAATTTTTCTTCGTCTTAGTTCCTTTATTTATCAGGGGTCATCCCAGCGGAATGAAACGGCAACTTATCCAGCATATGTTTTACGCAGCGGATGCCTTTCCAGCTGCAACCCAGTACTGGGAAACATCCATACACACTCACTCACACACATACATTATGGCCATACATTTAGTTTATTCACTTCACCTTTAGCTCATGTCTTTGGACTGTGGGGGAAACCAGAGCACCTGGAGGAAACCCAAGCCAACACGGGGAGAACATGCAAACTCCACACAAAAATGCCAACTGACCCAGCCGGAACTTGAATCAGTGACCTTCTTGCTGTGAGGTGACAGTGCTAACCACTGACCCACCGTGCCGCCCCTTAATCAATGTTATGAATTCTAAATAAAAATAGAACTTTCTCTATTTAAAAATCAGTGTATTTTTCCCCAGAATTAGTTTTTAAAGATCTACTTTTAGTCAGTTGTGCATTTCTGTAACTGATAATCACCTCTCATTCAACATGCTAATAAAAATAGCATACATTTGCTCACAATGGTTCCCTATTTGCTGCAATCTCAAACAGAGGCAAGATCATAGCCCATTTTAAAAAAAGCCCCCCCGTCGCCACCCCTCCTTTAACACTAACAAATGCTCTCTTTGTGCACGGAGGCAATGCAACATGGCAGCCGCACAATAGATAACACCCTCAGACCAGAGGAGTAATTACTTGCTAGCTCTTTTCCCCCTGGTGAGCTGCATTGGCATTCATTAGATAACCTCAACGGTGACATATTAATTACAGGGGCGGCTTGATTTGTGCCGTGTACTGGAAGACGCTTTTCCTGCCACCTTCCTGTTGCTTTGACAAATTTTCAGCCGCGCACCAAAAAAATACCCGAGAACACCACAAAATAAGACAGGTGAGTGTGCCATCGTAATTGATGGTGAAGCTTTGATTATAGGGGACGGCGGAGAGATTAGTAAGAAATGGCCACTGATGTATCTTCAAGGAACTAAACTAGTGCATGCTGAAGCTGGTTGCCATGTTTTCGTCCAACCAAAGCTAATATTCATTTCCCCAAAAAGACGCTAAGAGTATATGGCAAGCCATTTTAACATTTATGATATAAAAAGGAGTAGTTTTGATCTTTATGGTTCTATTTTTTTTAACCCTTTCACATGTGAGTTTTAAATACTCCAGCTGACCCTCCTGCGTGAGTTTTTTTGTGACATATTACTATATATCTTACAGGAACAAAGCACATAGTCCAGTTATATTGAAAAATTATTATTATAGCCGTCTCCATAGACACCTGCGTGTATTTTACAAACCTTAAATGGTATGTTTTGCTTCTAGTTATATGTATTTGAATGCCTGAAACCTAAAATAGATGTTATTAGTTTGAAAGCACAAATAAATTGTGATTTATGACAAGCGCTGTGCACCTCTTTTTGTGCCTCAGCGTGCGTCGTCAGATTTTATGAGTCGATGATGTGCGCTCTAAACATTCTAATTACACTCGTATGTTTCAGGGACACGCCAGATCACACAGGTGCAATTGTTTGAAAGGGTTAATACTATTATAAAGTACTACGCTGTAAAATTATTTGTAAATTAGCAATTTTCCATATATTGTGATTCGTGTTTTTTTTTTGTTTATTTGTGCTTTTGAACTGCACTACGGGACCTTGATCTTTCCTCCAACAACTTTTGATATGGAAAAGTTTTGAAAACTTGACTTTTGTTGACATTTTTAATAGTGTAAAGTGATATATTGTTTGTATTGCTGTTGTAACTTAAGGTACAAAACCTAGTAATGAGCTGCCAGAACCTTTTTTAGAGCATTATTTTTATGACTTTACTTCGATACATATTATTTATAAAACAATGTAATGCTTCAAACTATTAAAAAATGACTTTAAGCTGCAGAGTTGAATTTTCAACATCAAAAGGTTCCATAATGCAATTCATAACCATGAATAAACAAATACACCTGTTAATCTCAAAACTGTCAACTAACAAATATTTAATATCCATTTATTTTTCATTAGCTGTTTATTATTTAGACATTAATGCCTTTTAAAAGATGCAAGTACGTTTTCATTAGATAACTGAACCTTCTACATTGCCACAAGTTACAATTTATTATAATCTAGTACTTCTTATTAATAAACAAGTAACTATTGTTACTTAATTATTAGATATTAGCATGTGTTAAATAAACAATAGAAACTTTTACTTTAGATACTTTAGACAGACACCTGCTAGATACAAATGCTCTTTATTTATATTGTAGTAACTATTAAGTAAGAAACTATTCTATGCTCACTAGCAGTGTTGGGGAAAGTTACTTTTGAAAGTAATGCATTACAATATTGAGTTACTCTCTAAAAAAGTAACTAGTTTTGTTACTTAGTTACTTTTTATGGTAAGTAAAAAAATGCATTATGTTACTTTTGAGTTACTTTTGTGTTACTTTTTCTGAACTGGCTGAGGCTTGATATCCTTCAGAACTTGTTTTTTTCTTTCTTTTTTATTAGAAGAGCTCTGCAACTAACAACGCACTGTATAACCTTCATTTACCTTTAAAAAACACATAAAAAAATTATATTCTAGGATAATGTTATCTAAGAACTTCCTGAGCCCAGAGCTATACATGCCGTATATACAGATTATTGAAAGTTTAAAGCAATGTGTTTGCTACTTTTGTATTATTTGTCTTAAGTACAATCCCTGTCCATTGAAACAATCCTCTTTTCCTTTTCTTCAATGAGTTCAAAATAATAAACAAATTCTCTCATTGACTGCGTGATTCATTGTGACTATTTAAATTTTATTTCAGCAATTTATTTTTTTAAATCAAACGAATTAATCAATCTAAAAGGTAACTCGCATTACATTTTCAAAAAAGTAAGTAAAATATTATTACTTAAATTTTAAAAGTAATGCTTTACCTGTTACACTCAAAAAACATTTTTTTGTGTTTGTTAAAACTACTTATTTAAAATGAGCTAAAACAACTTGGAACAATATTTTATGTCCAATCCATATAAATTTGTTAAAAGTGTTAAGTTAACTTAATTTGTGTTGGGACAACATGAATTAATTGTGTGGAACCCTGCATTTTTTACAGTGTACTTAGAAAAGTAATATTACGTAACTCACGTTACCTGTAATGCGTTAGCCCCAACAGTGCTCACTAGCAACAAATTTCATATTTTTTCATTGACTTCTATAAGGATTTAATATGTTTGTCTATATAGTTGTAGATAAACTTTAGGTACTAGTACTCATTTTTAGGTTCTACTACCTATTCTAGTAGTTAATCATTAGATACTTGTACTTACTGATTAGCTAGTAGTACTTATTCAATAGTACGTATTAATTGGATACAAGTACATATTTGAAATATTACTATTAAGTATTTGTATTTTACGTGTATGATTTTTAACTGAGTTCTACTGGAAGCTCTCAGAAAAAAAACATGATCTTAAAATATTATTTTTGTAGATTATTATGTGGTGTTTTTAAAAGGTAAATGAAGGTTATACAGTTCACTGTGTTCCTGAAGGACCACCAACACTGCATGTTTTGGATGTCTCTTTTGTCTTCACACCCATTACAGGTCTTTCAGTCTCTGCTAATGAGCTGATGATC
The DNA here is from genome assembly GCA_903798205.1 of Danio tinwini. Classification (NCBI taxonomy): domain Eukaryota; kingdom Metazoa; phylum Chordata; class Actinopteri; order Cypriniformes; family Danionidae; genus Danio; species Danio tinwini. The sequence continues at coordinate 656,587 of CAIGQZ010001492.1, read as the reverse complement.
TGAATCAGATGTGTTTAAATAAGGAGACATGGAAAATGTGCAGATCTGGTGGTCCTCCAGGAACGTGGTTGAGAAACACTGTTGTAATGCATTACTTTCAAAAAGTAAAAAGCATATTGTTTGTCACCCATGTTAAAAGATTAGAGCATTATCACTTTACACAGTGTTTTAAGGGCCATGGGGAAAGTGTATGAGTAAGGGAAGAGGTAGGAGTATACAAAAGAATTGGGTTTGGGCCTTATTGTGGAGATTGAGACGCATACTGTTCTTCATGATTTGCACAATCCACATTATAAACACTTGCAGGTAAAGGACAAGGCCTGAGTGGAAGTTGCGGTGGTTCTTGTTGCAGTTGGTAAGTGTTTTTGTCAACCTTTTGCTAGTCCACGAGCAAACAATTCAATATGCAGACATAAATAAAAATGTTGGTATATCGTTCAATTTTTGTCCAGGCCAGTTTTGTTAGTTTGCCTTTTTTATGCTTTGCAAGAACCACAATTCATAAACTTTTACTTTTAATTTCAGTCATTTTTGATTAATCATTCCTTTTTTCTGCTTCAAGTTATTTCAGTGACTGCTCTGGGCTTTCTTCTTCAATGGAAGGGTATCAACAAGTTCTTAAATGTCAGTAGATATGTAAAAAAGAATAGACATAAGCATTAAATAGGAAGGTCTGTGCAAAAGCCACCGTTTTGGTGCACGCTGCAGATGCAGACAAATGTGAAATTGGCATAATACAAGAATTCTTAGAAGAAATAATTACAAAAGATATTAGTGTAGAATAAAAAAACTACTACTGTCAAATAATAACCTGATAAATAGGTATCAGTATCTAATAAATATATAAAAATTAATATCTAATGAATTAATTAGATAATTCATTATATATTATGGAAAAAGGAGCGTTTTGTGGTTATGGACTGTTTGTTGATACTGACCACTTTGGCATGATGTGCGTTCATTGGATCTGCATATTGTAGCAAGGCCTGGAACTGGTTGTTCTTGGTGAAGGTGATGATCTTCAGGACCGTTCCAAATTTGGAGAAGATCTAAATGAAAAAGAAGACAAGAACAGCCAGTGTAAATAAAAAAGTGACAATTTAAAAATATAATTTAACGTCATCTTAGCTGGTTACGCAGGATTCTCTAGTCTCTAAAGTGATTTTGAGGTAGTTTAGCTAGTTGATTAGCAGTCAGAAAACATTCAAGAAAAAGTTTTTTCTTAGGTTTGTCTTATTTTTTTTCTGAATGTCTAAACATTCTTAAATCAAAAATCATTTTCTGGAAATTATTAAAAGTAAAAAATATTGTCTTTTTACAAATAATAAGTCAAAATTAAGTAGGTTTTTCCTTAAAGCAAGCAAAATAATCTGCCAATGGGGTAAGTAAAATAATCTTGTTCTCAGTTTGAATAAAAATTATTTTACTCACCCATTTAACAGATTATTTTGATTGCTTTAGGAAAAAACTACTTAATTTTAATTTAATATTTGTAAAAACAAAACATTATTTTCTACTTGTCTATATAAAAAATTATGAATTTTTAGATATTTGTACTAGCAAAAGCTAAAAACAAAAAGTAGGGAATATTTTTGTTGCAGGAAATCTTTTAAAACCATTAAATTAGAGTATTCTGACCAGGGTTAACCAGCTGCATGTAGTCCAGTAAGCTGTCTAAAGACTTGGTTTAAGATTTATGACATTGACACCATTTTACAAGGTTGCCTGGTGACAACAAAGGTGTACATGGTAAACACTGAAAGCAAATGAATGCAGTAACAAGCACTCAAGCTTAGAAAGGCAAAACCTGATACAGGGGAGAAAATTTATGGTGACAGAAGCCAAAAAAAATTGTCACCACAGTCAACAAAAATGCTCCTCAAATTGAAAATCTATTATGAAAATAATGACAATTTGTTAGGAAAATGAAAAAAAAGACATTTTGGGGGAAAAAATTAAAAGTTTTTGTAACATTACATTTAAAACTTCAGATGTGTTTACATCATTGAACACTCCACTTTTTTGGAAATAGTTTATAGACTTAAACGAGTTTTACCATTTTTTATTCCATTCAGCCGATCTCCAGGTCTGGTGGGAGCACTTTTAGCTTTGCTTAGCATACATAATTTTTCAAACAAAGTGATCGTTTTGATCATTTTCATATATAAAGATTGACATTTCTGTAGTTACATCACATATTTAGACCAACAGAAAATGAAAAGTTGCTATTTTCTAGATCAATATGGCTAGAAACTCTTATGGCTCAATATGGCTAGATACTCTCTCAGCCTGTTTTAATAAACAAGTTACTTTTACCATGGCTGCAGCAGGAGCAATATTACAGTACATAGTGCCTAAAAATAGTCCCCAGCCCCAAACCCTAGACTTGCACTACCAGTTAGAATCTCCAGAATATCATTCATTAATTATTATTAATTAATTATTATTGTTGAGCATTAACTACACATTAATAAACATTAGTAAGCAATTTATAAATACAGCTACAAATGCTATATTATTGACTTAAAAGCACATTTATAATGCATTTAATAATCATACTTTCATACTTTGTTATTGATAATTTTTTCTTCATTACTAAATGAAGTGTTGCATTATTTACAAACCATTTGTATATAAGAGTAATTGATGGTTTTTAAAATAATTCAGAATGAGTTATTAAATGATTAACAAATTATTCAAATCCACATTTATATACATCTTATTATTCAGTCATAAAGTAATCTTTAATATGTATGTTAGTATATGCTTTATTACCACAACTTCATGCAGGCTGAATCTAAAGTGAGGACTATTAATAAAGATAATATGTATTAAAAATAACACTATTAAAGATAATGGGCTCTATTTTAACAATCTAGGTACAAAGTCTAAAGTACATGATGCAAAAGCATTAAGGGCATGTACGAATCCACTTGTGCTATTTTAAGAAAGTAAACATATGGTCTGCGCCCCAGCGCATGGTCTAACAGTGTTGTGCTTCTTCTCTTAATGAGTTATTATGGATGTGTTTTGAGCATAATATGCATTAAACCAATTAAACACTTATCTCCCATTCCCTTTAATGCTGCGTGCACACCAGACGTTGATGTGTCAAACGCGAGTGATTTACATGTTAAGTCAATGCAAAGCAACGAATAGACATCCTGCAGCGCAATACACGCCAATGAGGTGGCGCGAATGATGCGATTTGCGTGAATGAAGCGGCATGAAGTGAGCATTTTGCGGGATTGACACGCCTAATGCGCGTTTCACACAAATTGCTCAAGTTCGAAAATCTAACCTTCAGCAGACATTCGCGCGGCGTTAACCAATCAGGAGCTTTCTCTTGTAGGGGCATGCTTATGACGTAGCGCCTGTTGTTGGTGTCCCGGGGGGAAATCCTCCTGCCGACACCAGACAACAGTTGATCAAACTGGGCTCGGCACAGTCTGAAGCACCACTGAAAGCTTCCATCATTCAGGGTAAGTTTGTGGAGGAGTTTATGAACTAACAGAGCTGTGTGCACCTCTGAAAGGATCTAGGATCTAGACACGGCTACAAATGAATCAACGCTGTTTTTCAGCCTTCACAAAGCACATAAACAGTTATTATCTCAATAAAATCCATGTTAGCCATTTAGCAACGAAGCTACAGTCATTAGGCAGACAAAAGCTCTGCCCATCACGTGAATCCGCGTCTGTTGTGAATTGATTTTGACTCGTGAATGAATCGGATTTGACGCGCGAATGAAGCGAGTAAACTCAATATGTCCACACGTCTATTTACACACAAATAGCGCGTGAATTGGATATGCTATTAAACAACATGGTGCAAAACGTGAATTCGGGTTGCGCTGGTCTGAAAATAGCAACCAATTGCGCCAAACACGTCTTGCACCTTATTGCGTCTTGTGTATAATAGGGCCCAATATATATCTTATTATTAATGTGTTCATAAGTAGGCCCAAACGGAATCTGCATGTGCAGAAATCTGCAGACTTTTAGCCAATCATTGCCTATTTATGTACAGAACATTTATTTAGTTTTTAAAAATTAGTTGCAGTAATATTATTGACTAATATGAAAGCATTCATTTGAATCATTTAAAATACAGTTTGTAAAGTAATATTTTCTGTCTTTTAGTAGATATATTATATGAGAGTCTTGCTTTGTTTACCAAATAAGTGGATCTAATTGGATTTGCATTGTAAGCATTAAATAAAAGTTAAAAGGGTATTATTTTTTATTTCATATATTAAGTTTTTAGTTATGATACTCCCAAAATCATTCCACATAAATTCTGGCAAAATTAGCAAAAAATGAACTGCTTACTAATGTCTGTTAATGTAGAGTTAATGCTTAACAAATAATTAATGAACTATTTTCTAATGCTTAATAAATATTTTGTAGTGTATAGTTATATATGTGTTACTAAATTATGTTATGAAGTCATTTTGATATTGTAATATTCCAGAATACCAAAACAAATCAAAGTTTAATGAATCAGAATCACTGCTAATAGCCGGCCCTATTGGAAATGAAACAGTGGTCAAATGTTGCAGTATTGTGGTCTCACCTGGTGCAGCACTTCTAAAGACACTGGGTAATAGAGATTCTCTACGATGATACGAAGCACGGCACTCTGTCCAGGCATCATTCCTCCATCACCGGCTGTAGCAGTCCCAGAGAGACTCATGTTCCCAGTGTGCACTGCGTTGACAGCTTGCAGAGCAGCCTGGGCTCTCTAAGAGTGAGATATGCAGTGTTAACACATAGCAAAACTCTGAAAACTTCACATCTGAATCTTACTATTGCGCGAGCAGGTGTGCCTGATTCCCAGAGCACTAAAACGCACTATCAGCAAATGACTGTGTAATGAGGACATTTACATACTGTAAAACGAAAAGCTCTAGGGAAAGAAAAAATATGAAGGAGGCAGTATATATGCAGAGATGCAATTCTGAGTTTGAAAGGAAAGTATGAAAACGAGCTAGTGAAGAAATTCATTCATTCATTAATTTTCTTTTCGGCTTAGTTGTTTTATTAATCTGGGGTCAGTGAAGAAATTGATCCAGCTTAATTATTTTATTTGAGAAATGTGAGACACAATTATGTGTTATAATATCAAAATTGCACAATATAAACTCAGAATTATCTGAAAAATGTCAGATTTGCAGTCACGGGTGCATGCAGGAATACAGACGAAGATGATGAGATATGAATTACAGTGTTTAATGATAAGAACAAAACTCAGGCACACAGAAGTATGAGAATGAATAAAGAACTGAAGAAACACAGGAATTAAAATGCACCTGTAAATGACTAACTAAATACGAAACAAAATACAGTTTATATGTCAGAATTCTGGGGTAACAAGTTACAAATGCATGCAGAAATATCAGAATTGTGGGTTTATGTCCATTTATCTCATAATTTTGACTGTGTAAGACATATATACTTGTCTTAATAACAAGCAAATTCAAGTTTCTGTTGTTAGATTTTGCTGTATTTGGGCTTTTTAGGTGGCTCACCAGTGTATTAGATGACTCTAATGCATACAATAAGTAAGCTGACCAAAGTTCTTACAGGGAGCAGACTTTAATGAAGACAAAGAATAGTACAGTTCCTCAGCATCAATGTTAACCCGTAACCTAACCCATAGTAACTTAAAAAGCCCCTATTATACAATAAAAATGGTCATATTTCGGTTTTACGGGTCTCCAACAACAGGCTGATATGCATGCAAGGTCAAAAAACACTTTCATAGTCTTATAATATGCATTTACTTTTACCTAATTATTCCAACGACTCCCATATGAATCATTCAGCGATTCATTTGTTCCCAAACCCCTCCTTAGCAGGAAGCTAATCTGCGCTGATTGGACAGATGACAGCCTGTTGCAATTGGTCGACAGCGTTCAGCGCGAGACAGTAAAATGCCCAGCGCGGTTTATTAAGCCCCCGGGTCACCAACAATGGTATAGGATCTGATCGCAGCGGATGCCCGAAACACGCTTCAAAGTAAACTTACTAACACCACCGTAAACTGTACCCGGTTCTCAACAGTGTTATTCAGACACCTCACCCCCGAAAGCAATGCAGTTAAACACCACAAACCCATTTAAATCCGTAAACAAAGCAGCACGCGTCGCGTTTTTAACGTGGCATTAGACGCGATATGGAAATATAGAGTTACACAGATACAGTGCAAGCGGTTTCAAGTAACAACACAATTAAATACATACTTTACAAGCTAGAGAAAACAAGGAGGCAGCTATTTACTTTCACTTATGAAATGTGTCATGGGCCAGGTCTGATTTCATTAATTATCTTTCATTTTGGAGCTTTTCTCCCTTCTCAGCTGTAGATCATTTCCATTTGCAACCATTGCTGTGGCACCTCTTGCATGAAATGTTATGTTCTCAGGACTTACCTGTACTTTGCTTTGCCCAACCTGTGCTGTGCACCAGCCCAAAGTAAAGCATGCCTTTGCTTGACTTGTACCTAATAATTTGTCCTTATTTTGCACGTGTTACACCAAATTCTTTGACCATCTTATTCTGTGACCCTAGTAGGCGCTGTTCTCACTGTTTGGCTAGAACTGGCTCCCACAGCATACATACTCTTACATGAAAGCACTGGAATGAACTGTTCAATACTAGTATATATATATAAAATCCCTTGTATTTCACACAGAAAAATGTAATGTTCTTTGAATGCAAACAGCTTAGTGGCCTTGAGTTCCCAATGTGCGCTGTCAATCACGTGACAGTATGTACTGTTTGCCTGTCTTGGGAGCAAGTTCAAGCCAAACAGTGAGAACTGCTGCTGTGTTAGTGGGCGGGGCCGCAGGTTTAAATTTTGTGGGTCTGCAAACGCAACCATTATGTTTCGTATCGACGTCACGCCGAAGCGGCTAAAGACTCATCATCAAGACGATTCATTTAAACCACTATGAGTCGACTCTTTTTTTAGATGAATCAATAGTTTTAAAAACTGTCCACTTTCAGATTTAAGCTTTAGCTGGATATTTCACTTCACTAAGAGCTGTGTTACACACTACATGGAAGGTCAATTTCAAAAACCCATAATAGGGGCTCTTTAAACCAAAGTACTGTCAAAGTCAAACAGTACAAAGTCTTTTAGACAGTGCTTTATAACAAAGGATATGACCCACCCTGAGATTACCTAAATGGTTTGAATGGGTCACAACTCTTGACTTCCTGTAGGCCATTTGGTTCACACCTTTTCAGATGCAGATTATTGTTTACATATGAAACAAAACCATACAATCTATCATTATAATCCAATTGAGAGAACTGTCAGAATTGTGCAAAACTCCTAAAAATAATAAAAATAATAATCATAATAATAACAATAATACATAACAGTTTGTAACCCTTTACTGCCTTGAATTTTAACATTAGGATTGTTGTATACATGTAGGCATCAGTCCCTCATTTAGTTTTGTACATAGTTTATTTATTTTTTTATGTTTTTATTTTTCCCACCTACAGTGTATACCTATCGATTTTTTGCATTCTTTATTTTTTTTCCCTTTTTCCTTTCCATCTCTGTTCTTGATGGTTGTTGTTTATGTTTGTAAAATAAAAAAAAGTTAAATAAATCATAAAGAAAAAAAAGAATTGTGAGATATAATTTCACTGTTGCAAGAAAAATTAGAAAAATTTGAGATTAAAAGTCATAATTACCTTTAAAAAATGTTTTTTCATACCTTTGTGCAATAAACTGTTTTAGGAACTCCTAAACATTTCTGTTTTAGCTCAAGTTTAATCACATTCTGGGTTCAAATTAAAACATGGAAGAAAATAACAAAAAAAAACTCTATGATATTCCATGCTACACATAAAATCCTATCAATGACTATGTGCTTCTCACCCCCTGATTGGGCAGATTATCAGTCTTGAGCTCGCGGTGGTTGGAATACTGAATGTAGACAGGCTGGTTGCGAACATGGGGTGTGGCTGTTGTGTAGTAGTTGACCATGGTCATCGCTGCTTCTTCAGAAGCCATTTCTATAAAAGCCTGCAATACAAAGAGAGATGCTGTAAGTGCTCGACTGTTAAAACACCATAATTCCGCTAACTGTGCATATGTGGTGTCAGTTAATGCAGATTTTTTTCAGTCTGCAACATTAAAATGAAACAAATATATATGTGGGCTAAAAGAAGAAATGGCACTCGTTGATGAACCGTTGAACAAGCTTAATCAAGCCTGTATCACAAACAATAAAGGACAAAGTTAAACATTATTAGTTAAGAGTTTTGTTCAAATCATTAACCCTAAGCATTAGTCATAAACCCTAAAGCTTGTCTCAACAGGCCTCGTTCGTGATTATTCTGACCTCATCACGCACAACAAGGTGTGAGAGTTTTATAGATGCAAAATCTGACAATAACCTGAAATCTTTTGAAGCCCCAATCAAATCAAGCAGCAAACAACACATTATGCAACCAGGGCATTTAAAATCCGTCTTTTCTTGTCGAAATATGCCAGATTCCATTTGAATATGAAAAGACACTCAAGTGGAAGCGAGAGACTGCCGTGATTTTGTGGGGCTTCTGTTATTAGATGGACCTTGATGTGTTTGAAAGGACGCACACTTCAGTTTCTATCTGTGGTCAGCACTAATGAAGCGAAAACAGATCTGAACTCTTGTCCTCAACGTCCCCTTATAAAAGACAAAATACAGCTAAAATGATTCTTTGATGGTGGAGTTTCTTAGTATAATGGGTTTGCATACAGATGTCAAAACACTGTCTAAATGATCTGATTCCCCAAACCAACTAAAACAGTGTATTATGATTGCCTGACAGGTAGGTCCCGATCTCACTTGGTAAAGAAATAATATGAACCTGTGCATGTAGAACTCGTTTCGAATGGATTTTGTTGAAATGACGTCATTTCAGTTCCTTGTAAGTATAAAGAGCCTTTATTCACCCTCCTTCAGCTTATTCCCTTCTTTATGAGGGGTCGCCACAGCAGAATGAACCAGCAATTACAAAGTATGTTTTGGGATTCCATTCTTGCCGCATATTTACTTTATCTAATTCACCTATACCACATGTCTTTGGACTGTAAGTGAAACTGAAGCACCCGGAGAAAGAAAAATATAGGTAGAAAGCTCTCCTGACCCAGCTGGGACTCGAACCAAGGTGTTGGTGGTACCCACTGAACCACCATGCCACTCCAGATTGGAAATATAAGACATATATTTTCCTTTTTGTTTTAGGCTAGTGTGAACATGCTTATCTGTCATTAAAATCTCATTATTCTTCATTTTTAGGTCTAAGATATTCCCTAAGACAATGACATTGTCACACCATTGTTCCCGTTGAGGGTTTAGGTCCACATTTCCTAAATCATGTTAGTTACACCATGATGAACCCCACAGAGATTGTGGGAATATGTACACACGGATTTCTTCTGATCTTATTCATGCTGTTTAATCCGGAAATTCCACCACTAAACCAAATGAAAGCTTAAGATTTGAAAATCTCAAAAGACAATTTTCAAATCTATCCGTTTTTTTTATTTTTTACAAATGCTCTTACATACGTTCCAACAGTCATACTGTTGAAAGCTTACAAAGCTAAAAGAAATGGCAAAGATGTGTTCACGTGTGGAGCACCTACTTGATTTTTCCCTTTAAGCATCAATAGGTTGGTGACTTTGCCGAATGGGACACCTAGTGAGACGACCTCTGCCTCGGACACTTCGATGGGAACTTTGCGGACGTGGAGGACGCGGGAGGGGGCACAGGGAGATCGGTCTCCTTTATACTTTTTACTGTCAGTGCCATTAGCTGCCAAAAAGAAAAAAGAAAGAAACAGATTATCCATTTTTTTTAATTGACCAGATTTCCAAATGCCAAACCTGGCATTATTATACATTAATGCTTTTAAAGCAAGACCCTTCAGACACCAAAGAGAATTAATATTAATTCAATGACACCAAAAGGTTACGGTTACAAAATATTTTGAAATGTTTTAGCCTCTCCAAGGGCCTACAGTAAAATGAATAAAAAAAAACACACTAGTAGACAGATATGAGCAGAAACATAGAACTGACAATGCATTGGTGGTGGACAGCATCTCTGATGCTTACCCTATGAAACAATATGACAAGCCTCTTACAGGATTAAGCAGGCCTCTGTAGTCTGTCAAGTTTCCAAATGGCGCCCATTGTGGGGCATTTGGCACTTGGCTATGTCCTGGGGCGCATCACAGACTGGTGACAGGTTTAACAGACACAGACTTTGGTGAAGTGTCTGCTGCAGCTTTACCATTCTTGCAAAAATTTGCACTGATTGTGTTTGTCTGATTGCAGATAATAGCATCAAAGCAATCAGTATCAGTCTCAGTTGCAAGTTTACAATTAAAAGATGGTAGAATGTCAGTTATTTATTTTTAACCAATACATACTACAATCTACAGTAGCCAGATTTGTGGCAAATAAAAAAAATAGTGCCATATTGTTCATGATGAAGGCAGTAGTGTACAAGAACAAGTGACAGAGATATTCACTCTCTATTCCCAAAGACAGAAAGAAACAGTAGTGCACAAAAGAAAGTGCTAGCATCAGCAGGACATCCAGTCACAGTCAAAAAAAGATCTGGAACACTAGAGTTTACAGTAATTGAGACCCTACTCTTACAAACCAACAGTCCAGAGATCAAGAGAGACCCTCTCCAAAGCCTAGCACAGAAATCACATTTATCCCTCATATAACAGAGATCTAAACCCTTACATCACAACAGCAAAGTAATCCAACCCCTCCCTCAGAGTAGTGATCCAGACCCTTCCCTCACATCTTAATAGAGTGATCAAATCTCTCTTTCCAAGACCAGCAATATACACCCTCCTCTAACAGCGCACTAGAGCAGGGATGTCCTGAAGCGTTTAGCTCTAACTTTCCTCAACACACCTGCCAAGATGTTTCTAGTAAGTGATTTGTGTTGAACTAGACCCTTCCCTCACAGCAATGACCAGATTCCTCCTTTATTTAGTGATCAGATCCCTACCCTCATTCCCAGTCCAGATCTAAAACCTTCCCTCAAAAACCCACAAAAAAGATCTCATCCATCCCTTTTCCCCAGCTCACACATCTAGAACCTCCCCTCACAGCTCAAAAGTATCCCCATCTCACCCCTCAGAGGTCACTAATTCATACATTTCCCCTGAGGCCCAGAAGTCCAGAAGTTATTCCATCTCACTCATTATACAGTAGCTCACCAAAGTTGACCCAGCCCTGAGCCCAGCACTATGATCTAGCTTAATCCTCACAGTCCAGTAATGACAATATTTTACCCATCACATCTAACTGATCCATTCCCTTCCCAGGTAACCCAGAAACTATGAACTAGACACTCCCCTCACAGCCCAGTATTGCTTTGGACCCTCAGGGAACCCAACAGGGATCTAGACCTTAGTGATCAGACTGGTCCTTACTACCCAGTAATCTAGACCCTACCATCCTAACAAAGGTGTCTAGTACTGCAGCATAGTAATATATACCCCCTTACAAAGCTTACCACTGATCTAAATCATCCCCACCATTAATTTTACCCTAGTTTAACAGCCCAGCACAGTGAGCTGGACTGCTCACTTCAGCCCAGCAGAGTAATATAAACACATCCCTCACAGCCCATCAGTCTCCTGTTCTAGACTCATCCATTTCAGCCCATTACAGAGACCTAGACTCATCACTTACAGTATTTTGACCTGTATCTTGCAGCCCAGGACTGTAATTTAGACCCTCACACTGATTAAAGCCTGGTTTATACTTCTGCATCAAGTGATTGACGTGACCCACGGCGCAATCCTCGCGCGTAGCCGTGCATCTATACCTCTGCGCTCTGTATCTGTTTCTCTGCAATACACGCCGAAACGCAAGCTGGCAGTAGGTGTTTATGTTTCTCTGTGTCGAGTTTCTTCGCTGGTGTTTTGTTTTTTCTGAACATTTCCTTAATGTACAAGTGGCTCAAATTCGCTCATTTTGAGGCGGGAACCAGCGGACATGCAACAACTTTATTCATAAGGTAAACACAAAACAACAGTCTCCATCCGGAGCTCCTTCACGGGACTCCACACTTGTAAGCACTCGCTGCAACGGCGCGCGGCTCTCACCTTCGCCCACACTCGTCAGCAATACCAAGCCAACCAATCACAGAGCTTGCGCTACGCTTACGTGTTACATTTTTTGAGAGGTGCGCGTCAACGTCACCGACGGCCACGGCGAGGGGCTATGCGTCCATGCGTAGGCTGCGCCATAGCATATGCGTGCACTTGACGCAGAAGTATAAATCAGCCTTTATACCCCCCCCCCCCCCCCCCCCTCCGTCTAACACAGTAATCTAGGAACCCATCTACATGGCAATAGATTTAATTCAATCCACTAATGTTTCACATCATTTCGGCCTTTCGTCTACATGACACAATGGTGCCCAGAAACAAACTTTTAGGATAAGAGGTTACAGAGTGGAAAAATCTCTAAATGTTGTCTGTTGAATAGCCATCTAAATAATTAACAACAACAACAACAACAACAATAATAATTTCTTACTTTTATAGCGTTTTCTGGACTCTCAAAGCACTTTACACATTTTTGGGGGGAATCTCCTCATCCACCACCAGTGTGCAGCATGGATGACGCGATGGCAGCCATATTGCGCCAGACCACACACCAGCTGATTGGCGGAGAGGAGACAAAGTATTGAAGCGGATGGTTAGGTGGCCATGATGGACAAAGGCCAGTGGGCAAATTTGGCCAGGATACCGAGGTTAAACCTCTACTCTTTTTCAAAGGACATCCTGGGATTTTTTATGACCACAGAGAGTCAGGACCTCGGTTTAACATCTCATCCGAAAGACGGCACTCACTGAGCAGTATAGAGTCCCCATCAGGACCCACACAGACCACAGGTTGAGCGCCCCCTTCCGGTCTCACTAACACCACTTCCGGCAACAACCTAGCTTTCCCATATGGTCTCCCATCGAGGTACTGACCAGGCACAGCCCTGCTTAGCTTCAGTGAGAGTTACCAATTGAGAGCTGCAGAGAGCTAGCTGCCAGAAAAGGCAAAATGTAATTGTTTGGAAATGATGACATCACAGTACAATGTAGAAAGGACACCACATGTAACAACCATTAACAACAACAATGGTGGATTACGTGTTTGTGTACACGCTGTGTTTGTATTGCTGGTGCAGTTAAGTTCATTAGTACTATTACAACAAAACCTGATAATGCTGTATCAACTAGACAACCAGCAGAGATGCAATAAAATTTACATGCATCAGATATTTTTAGACATATGTACATTACATATGCGGTGATTAGCGCTGTGAAGGACTTCATGGGCACTGCATTCTTAATTGATTTTACTGTATCCTGCAACTCTATCTGTGTTCAATAACATATTACACAATTTTAACCCAGTTTTTTCCATTTCCATCTGGATGTACACATTTTTTTAATTATACGTGTATAAACTTAAACTTTTAGAATTTGCAAACGAAAAAAAATATATACACAATCATTTCCATGCAGACATAGCCTAGATCTGGTTCTTTACAGCTTACAGATCTAGGCCTTCTCTTCACAGCCCAGCAGTGATCCCATGCCACCCCTCATAACCCAGTCCCTCCTTTAACAGCCTAGCACTGAGATACTTTCCCACCCTTCACACATTCAAGCTTTACTTCTTCTTTAAAGTCTTTTTCTGCCACACATTTACAGCCAACTTGTCATTTATGATGCAACACTGACACTAAAAGGAGAAGTAACCATGTGATTCAGACAACCAAGACAATAGTATTGTGTGCTTTTCAGCAGTTAAAATAAATCAGTGCTGAGACAACCTAGTTAAATTAACCTTTGAGATTTCAGCAAGACTCGAACCTTTAAAAACAACAGGCACCAAGCAACAACATGCACATCTATGAGAGTTATTATGTGATTCTGTGTAATTGTGTAACCTGCTGGTTGGCTGTCTTCTAACATTTAAGGTTTTCAAAACCCCCAAAAAGTATTAGGTTCTTCCATCACATCATAAAATGTATTAAAAATGACACTAGCGATTGAATATAAAACAATGTTTACAGAGGTATAGAAACACTGAGTCGATTGTGCAAGCAGATACAATATAATAATGGTTCCAATTATGTCTGGCCCGTCTGACTGCAACAAACACAATCCCTTATTTAATGCTAATGAGCTCTCCCTTAGACTCGATTCAGTCAAAAGCAACATGGATAATGAAAAACAAGCGTGCATCTGCAAGACATTTACTGTTAACGCACAGAACATGGGTCCGACAACAACAAAACCTCCAGTAGAATAACTGGATGCAAGCTAAGGCAGTAGCCTACCACATGCTGAGAGCTAACAAACTGAAAAAAGAAACTAGATAATCCCTTTACTGAACAGGCTGATGCATTCAGCTTATTTCTCCATACTGCAGAAATGGATGTGTGTGCAAATGAAAGAAGAAAAACATTCTTCTTATAATGTAACACCTATAAACTGCTGTTCAGTAGCTCTTAGCCTGCACTTTCCCCCCCCTGGAGGCTCATCGGGAATATAAAATGTGCAAGTTTGAATAAGCTCAATTATGGAACTTTAGTCCATCCTAAAAACGGCACTCAAATGCACAATAAGCGTTGCTGTAATATAACTAAACCTTACTGCGGTGGATTTATTTATGACGCATGAATGAAACCCTTACGTGTCCTAGAGACAGGCATCTCGCCACAGAGCAGGCACCAGGAGAACAAGAAAGATGATTGGTCCACTTTTGCAATGACCCTGTGTTGCCATGGTGACCATACACATGACCTATCAAGGCATCTGGCTTCGCCACGCCGACTCATCTCATTGTGCCGTTAACAAATCTTATTGTGCATTTAATGTGATTAGAGGAACCATCCCTGAATCGAATATGCCACAGGCTTTTCAAGAGGAAATGGCTAAAAAGAATCTTTGAAATGCACCGGCCTCATATAAACTGCATTGAATGGTTTGTGCAAGTAATACTAGATGTCCTAATATTACGCAGTTTTTCATCATTCTCTTTGCTGAATAATTCTGTTTTGTTGGGAATCATGTTTAAAATAGCATTGATTAATGTTTTACAATGTTTAACAGATTTAACTAAAGGAATAGTTCAGCCCGATGTAATTAAAAATAAGCATATGAGAGAATTCTTGCTTGAAACATTCTTTTAATAGAGATTTATGAAAATTTGGTCCATTCATATTTTAATAGTTGTGAATAATAAATTCAAGAAGAACAAATGCTTTGTTCAGTTGATTGGGGTTTTATTCAGCATACAAGCATTAAACTGATGAAAAATTACAATAAGGCATTTATAGTGTTCAAATAATATTCAAATAAATGCTGAAATGATCATGTACCACTCAAGACTTTAGTAATGTTGTTGAAAATTTACTTTTGCCATTATAAGGATAATATACATTTTTTGATTTGTATTATTATTCATTTATTCAGCGACCTTCTTTATTTATTTATTTTTATATATTTTTCTTTTTATTGAATGTTCATCAGAGTGGTACAAAAAAATTCTGACTTTTGTCATAATAGTACTTATAATAAAAAAAGAGATAGAATTCAATGTGTTCTGTAAAAGAATAAAAGTAAATTAACAGTAAAAATAAAATGACTTCAGCTTACATTGTTTTTTTTTGTGTGTAAACAAATGTTCATTAAAATAAACTATTTACAGATAATTAAAATAAAATTCACCCAAAATGACTTAAAACATATACACTCGCCTGCCACTTTATTAGGTACATCTGTCTAACTGCTCATTAGCTCATATTTCTAATTAGCCAATCACATGGCAGCATTTCAATGCATTTAGGCATTTAGACATGGTCAAGACGATCTGCTGCAGTTCAAACAGAGCATCAGAATGAGGAAGAAAGGTGATTTAAGTGACTTTGAACGTGGCATGGTTGTTGGTGCCGGACGGGCTGGTCTGAGTATTTCAGAAACTGCTGATCTACTGGGATTTTCACGCATAACCATCTTTAGGGTTTACAGAGAATGGTCTGAAATAAAGAAAATATCCAGTGAGCGGCAGCTCTGTGGGCGCAAATGCCTTGTTGATGCCAGAGGTCGGACAACAGTAACTCAAATAACCACTTGTTACAACCGAGGTATGCAGAAGAGCATCTCTGAAAGCACAACACGTCAAACCTTAAAGCGGATGGGCTACAACAGCAGAACACCGGGTGCCACTCCTGTCAGCTAAGAACAGGAAACTGAGGCTACATTTTGCACAGACTCACCAAAATTGGACAATAGAAGATTGGAAAAACGTTGCCTGGTCTGATGAGTCTCGATTTCTGCTGCAACATACAGATGGTAAGGTCAGAATTTGGCGTCAACAACATGAAAGCATGGATCCATCCTGCCTTGCAATGGTTCAGGCTGGTGGTGGTGGTGGTGTAATGGTGTGGGGGATATTTTCTTGGGACACTTTGGGCCCATTAGTACCAATTGAGTATCATGTCAACACCACAGTCGACCCGAGTATTGTTGCTGACCATGTGCATCCCTTTATGACCACAGTGTACCCATCTTCTAATGGCTACATCCAGCAGGATAACACACCATGTCAAAAAGCATAAATTATGTCAGACTGGTTTCTTAAACATGACAATGAGTTCACTGTACTCAAATGGCCTCCACAGTCACCAGACTCAATCCAATAGAGCACATTTGGGATGTGGTGGAATGGGTGTGCAGTCGACAAATCTGCAGCAACTGCATGATGCGTTCATGTTAATATGGACCAAATTCGCTGAGGAATATTTTTAGCACCTTGTTTAATCTATGCCATGAAGGATTAGGGCAGTTCTGAAGACAAAAGGGGGTCCAACCCGGTACTAGTAAGGTTTACCTAATAAAGTGGCTGGTGATTGTATAAATAATATGATAAAAACTATGAATTGAAAATTAACTATAAAAAGATTTGTAGAGCAAATGAAAAATAAAAGAAGCAACAGCATACTTTTGTCCTTCATGTCAATTTGAAAGGAAATTTGTATTTCTGAACAATATATTTGTTGCTGATCTAATTTAAATGCTTAAAGATTTCAATTAATCCCATTCCAAGTTATAATAAGGATAATTTAGTATTCAGTTTGCCTAAAGACTAGTCAACACACTAAACAAACAACTCAATACTCAAACAAACAATAAAAATAAGCAAACATTAAACATATGTTTGTGCATCAAACAAAGCAGACGCAGCATGAGGAAGTTGTTCAGCAAATATGCAGCATTGTCCGCTTATAGAAAGCATTTTAAGTTACATTTGTCTCTGCATCACCCAAGAGACTAGAGAAGAATCTCTACCTCGCTGTCACAGTTAATACATTGATGCTCAGTGAAATCCCGCTCCAGTAAAACTGTTGCTAGGACACCACAGAATTCACGGAATGCTGTTCACTTGACTTCCCGTCAACAATTCCCAAATCTGACATTCCAGGAATGCCATCCACAATGATTACACCTTTACGCCTGTTGCTTCGTCACTGTCCTCTCCACTCAAAAAAAAAAACACTAACATTTACCATTTACCAAAGATCTCTTCAGTTTGTGTAAGATTACTTTAGAAAATGAAAGACTAAATCTGAAATATTAGCTGAAATGTTTTTTTTCAATTAAATGGTCACCAAAACTTCCACTGAAAAAAAAAATAATTTGCAATATAATAATTATAATTTTCAGAATTTATAAGCACTCATTCTGTGGTGAAAAATCTGACCTGAAGTACCTGCAGAGGGAATTTACAACCAAAGACATCAGTCAAGTGCATGATTATATGCATTAAACACAATAAAAATACAAAACATGTTCAAACCTTTCTTTGTTTACCAAAAAATGTAATCTAGGTATGTTTAACTACACATTTAAAAAATATATAATTTAATATACAGTTAAGCCCGAAATTATTCATAGCCCTGGCAAATTCTGACTTAAAATTAGTTTTTCAAATGTAAATAAAAGCTGAGAAATATATTTTTCCACAATGATGCCTCTTGTACATTGTCTTATTATCTTTTTGGATAAACTTGTGTCATTTCTGGTCGAAAAAAAAAGTCCAAATTTGCCAGGGACGGTGTTTACTCTAGGTAAACTAGGTTACTTATTTCAGCTGTGGTGGCAGGCCTTTTACACAGATCCTCCAACTACCTATGGCATTATTTCAATGACAAATGTTGTAAGCGCAGTATTACAAATCGAGATCGCATTCACGTAACACAAGCATGCAAATCTCTTTACTTGCACACCGATTTCCTCTGTTCGTGCACAAAACTTCTTGACCGATCTCAAATATACGCTGCTCAAGCGCAGATTTTCATATTCGCTCTCAAATAAACGCTGCTGAAGTGCAGTTTAGTGCGTTTGTTACGAGTATGTCTCCAAAATTTGTTAGATCTGCTAGGAACATTTTTGAATGTCTCCAATAGATCTACAGAACGACAATAATGTGTCCTGATCCTCGTTGTATGCAGAACCATAGACCTTTATCTACAAATAAAGTATAATTATGGAAACCGTAGCTGTGTCCCAAATGGCACACTATACACTATGGACTTATGCACTATACCTGCAATGAGTATAACCACATTCACCATCAGGCGGCTCTCTTAGGAGAATTTTGCTTTCACAATCCAAAATAAATAATGTAATTAACATGAGCGACCAAAAGATCCGCCCCTTCCACACATAAACAAAGCTGCGGCCGTTGAGTGTGTGAAGTGTCCATATATATGTCCATATTTTTCTTCTAAAGTCGACAATAACTGAACATAAAAGGTCGATAAAAATGCTCATTTTAGGAGAAAATTTCAGATGGCCTTTAGAGGTTTTTGCATCTGAACTCTTCATATAAATAAATAAATAAATAAATAAATATACAGTTGAAGTCAGAATTATTAGTTAGAATTAATGTAATGTAAATGTAATGTTTATTTATAGCGCATTTATTGTGTATGGCCATACACCCAAAGCACTTCACAATCATGAAGGGGGGTCTCTCCACAGCACCACCAGTGTGCAGCATCCACTTGGATGATGCGACGGCAGCCACAGGACAATGGCGCCAGTGCGCTCACCACACACCAGCTATTGGTGGAGTGGAGAGACAGTGATAGAGCCAATTCGGTGGATAAGGGATGATTGGGATGCCATGATCGTAAGGGCCGAGAGGGAATTTAGCCAGGACACCAGGGTAATTAACCGGATTAATAATTATTATTATTAGCCCCTTTAAGCTATATATTTTTTCAGATAGTCTACAGAACATACCATTGCTATACAATAACTTGCCTAATTACTCTAACCTAGTTAACCTAATTAAGCCTTTAAATGTCACTTTAAGCTGTATAGAAGTGTCTTGTAAAATATCAAGTAAAATATTATTTATTGTCATCATGGCAAAGATAAAATAAATCAGTTATTACAAATGAGTTATGAAACAATTATGTTTAGAAATGTGTTGAAAAAAATCTCTCTATTAAATAGAATTTGGGGAAAAAATAATCAGGGGGGCTAATAATTCAGGAGGGCTAATAATTCGGACTTCAACTGTGTATATATATACAACTGTGTATATATATATATATATA
>CAIGQZ010001492.1:607871-633592 GCA_903798205.1 Danio tinwini | reverse complement strand
AATATAATATAATATAATATAATATAATATAATATAATATAATATAAAAGCGCTTTTAATTAAAAAAATAATAGTCTGATTTCTAAACCTCTTAATCAGGAGCAAATAAATCATCCTATTAATCAATAAGTCATCCTATTTATCATAATAATGACTGATGTTGTTAGATCAAACTACTTATTTAAAATGAGCTGAGACAACAAAATTCTTGTTTTTTATTGGGACAACTTAATTCAGTAACACTTTATAATAACTACACACTATGAACCATTTCTTAAGCATTAGCAAATAGTGAATTCATTATCTGTTAAGCATTAACTCTACATTAATAAGCGTTAGTTAGCAGTTTATAACTGCAGCTACAAATGCTGTATTAATTGATTTATAACCACATTTATAATGTGCTTAATAACTGTACTTTCATACTTTGTTAATGATTTATTCTTCATTACTAAATTATTACATTATAACCAAACCATTTGTATTTAAGAGTAGTTGGTGGTTTTTAAGATCATTCAGAATGAGTTAGTAAATGATTAATAAACTATTGAAATCAACGTTTATATATTGTATTATTCAGTCATATAGTAATGGTTACTATGCATGTTAATAAATGCTTTATTAACTCAACTTCATGCAGTTTTGTGACCTAATCTAAAGTGAAGACTATTTATGCTTTATAAATCCTTTATAAATGACATATAAAGGCTTAGTCAAATAAATAATAATCTTTGCAATCAAAAATTTCTGTACAGTTTAAACATTGCTGAATAACAGGAGTGTCAAAATACGACATAAAATTGGATAAAACAACAACATAATAATTTTATGATCTATTACGATGAAATGTTTAAACTGTACAGTAGTTTTATTTTAGATAAGGTTGCAAAGATTTGGTTTTCATTTGATATAGTTTAATTTGCGTATCTTCAAATGAATAGAAATTAATAATGTCATTTATGTTCTTTTTTCCTGTTTAGAATTTAACTGAGCCTTATATTGTCATTCATAAGGGATTTATAGTCCTCACTTTAGATTAGGTCACAAAACTGCATGAAGTTGAGTTAATAAAGCATTTACTAACATACAAATGAACTATTAGTATATGCCTGAATAATAAGAATTATAAATGTTCATTTGAATAGTTTATTAATCATTTACTAACTCATTCTGAATGAAAGCAACCAACAATGCTTAAATAACTTGTTTGTTAATAATGTAATACTTGATTAAGTAATAAAAAATAAATCATTAACAAAGTATGAAAGTACAGTTTTTAAGCACATTATAAATGTGGTTATAAATCAAGAATACAGCATTTGTAGCTGCAGTTATAAACTGCTTACAAACGCTTATTAATGTAAGTTAATGCTTAACAGATAATGAATTCACTATTTGCTAATGCTTAATAAATAGTTTATAGTGTGTAGTTATTATAATTCTTTTATGTTCAATTCACTTAAATTTGTAAAAACTAATAAGGCAAATTTATTCCTTCATGTTGTCTTAACCTAATCGATTGTTTGGAACCCAGCATATTTTACAGTGTACTTTCAATTATGAACAGCATGTAGCTTGGTCTCAAAGTAACTTTCCCAGTGCTGCAAACAACTAGCATTTAATTTTAGCAGCTATTTCATGATGACAGAAAGCTTCCTGCTCATAGCTTCTAATTATACACGTTTTTAGCAAAAGCGGTCAGGCAAGAGTGAAGATGCCCGTAGCATGATTGTTACCATCCGGTTAATGACCACATACATGAAGCTCAGAGAGTATGAACACCACTAAACATCAGTTTATCGGTGTTAAAACAGGGCCTGTGTGCTGACCTTGATGTATTATGTAAGCTAGCTTTGACTAGATAGTTAGCACACAGACTCAGGGTCAGCTTTGTTATGACTTTCTTAGTTTTGCGTAGCAACAAGCATGTGAAGGCCATTTTGTGTCAAAAACCCAAACAGCGATACAACAGACTCCACAACAGAGAGACAAACACCTGAGGTCAAATTCAATTCAAGGTAGAAGCTAATTTGACTGTATGCTAAATGCTAACAAAAACAAGGCATTTCAGAGTACTGGTTGACAGATGCAGGTTTTTATTGACTGACTCGGTTGTTTAAAGGCTGATTTCTGGGCCTGATGAAACTGGTTAATCAGGTTTCAATGGTTTTAATCTCAAGGAAGTTCATACTTGTTCCTCGTTTTGATGAGTTGATGACAATGTAGTATGAATTCATCAAAATGACATTAACCTTTGCGTATGCATTTAAACACACATTCAAATAAGGACGTCAAAAAATGTAATAAAAGTATCTTTTTTTATCTGCATTCACTGACATATACTATTTGACCACCATAAGTCATGTTAATAACTATAATATTGTTGTAATTTAGAGAATTTTAACCATTGAAAGTTCAGTTTGTCCCCTGTTGTTGTTTTGTGGCTTTTTTGTGTGAAAATGAACCTATTACTTTCCATATAATAATAATTCCTCACATTTATATAGTGCTTTTCTAGACACTCAAAGCGCTTTACACATTTTTTAGAGGAATCTCCTCATCCACCACTGTGCAACTTCCACATCCAGCCATATTGCACCAGCCTGCATACACTGGCTGAGTGATGAAGCCAATTATGATATGGGGATGGTTAGGAGGCCATGATGGACAGAGGCCAGTGGGTAAATTTAGGTTAAACTCCTACTCTTTTTTTTTCAAGGACATCCTGGGATTTCTACCGAGTACAGAGAGTCAAAACCTCAGTTTAAGGTCTCTCAACCCAAAAAACAGTGCTCACTGAGCAGTATAGAGTCCCCATCAATATACTGGGACGTTAGGACCTACACAGACCTCCTGCTGGTCTCACTAACAGCAACCTAGCAGCAACCTGGCACCAACCTAACTTTCCTATATGGTCCCCCATCCAGGTACTGACCAGGCATAGCCCTGCTTAGCTTTAGGGGGCGACCATGTGAGAGTTGCAGAAAGCTAGCTGCATGCCGGTGTATGCTAAATGCTAAGTAGATTTTTTTTAAGTCTTGGATAAGTCAGTTATTATAAACATTAATCTTAAAGAATTAATTCTTTGTGTCACATAAGAAAAAGTCAGAATTATTAGCCCCTGTTTATTTTTTTTCCCCCAATTTCTGTTTAACGGAGAGATTTTTTCAAGACATTTCTAAACATAATAGTTTTAATAACTTATTTCTAATAACTGATTTATTTTATCTTTGCCATGATGACTAAATAATATTTGACTAGATATTTTTCAAGACACTTCTATACAGCTTAAAGTGACATTTAAAGGCTTAACTAGGATAATTAGGTTAACCTGGCAGGTTAGGGTAATTATTAGGCAAGTTATTGTATAACTATAATTTGTTCTGTACCCGTTTAAAATGATTTAAGACCTACAACAAAATATTTCAGTGAATTTAAGACTTTTTAAGGCCTAAAATTTGGTTTTTAAAATTTAAGACATTTAAGACTTTTTAGTTAACCTTTTAAGACATTTAAGACTTTAAGGATCCCCTGTTTTTAATTTTTTCAATGATCTAAAATCTATTATTTTTCAATGATCTAAAATCTATTATTTTACATATGTAAACGCTATGTATACTTTTGGAGTAACCATATCAACACACTCACATAATTATGACTGCATGTGGTGCACAAAAGCAGAAAACAGGAAAAAAGTGATATATCACACTCTTGGAAATGATGCCAAAATACAAAAGAATTATTTTAAATTTTGATTAAACGATTACAATTTTAAATACTTGCCACCTAATTGAAAGTCTATTAATATTTTCTGATTTTAGAATCTACACAAAACATGAATGGCTAATAAAATACTAATAAAAAAAATTAAATATCACAAAAGTATATTTTTTTCTGCTTTCATGGACAAAGATTCTTTTACCAAGTTCTGTTATTAACTAACATTTGAGAAAAAATTATTTAATAAATTAATCATTGACAGTTAGGTTTGTCAACTTTTTAAAATAAAATCTATTATTTTCCATGTGCTAAATGCTAAGAATATTTTTGGATATGTCTTGGATAAGTAAATAATAATAAACAACATTCATTTTAAAGGATTTTTTTGTCTCTCACATAAAAACCTAACCCCCCCCCCTCCCCACACACAAACAGACACACACACACACTTCCCAGTATATACATATAAAAGTCTCTGTTATCCATATCAAAAAATCCACATAATAGTGATTGCCTGTGGTGCTCAGAAAACAGGGGAAAAAATTGTATTTGCTTTATACAGCGGGGAAAGTATTAAAAACGTCATGTTTTTTTACTGGAAAAAATATTTGGAGAATTGAACCAGATTTTGATAAAAACTTAAACAATACAAACATTAAAATAAAACCAAAAAAAAATCTGAAAAAAATATTTATAACAATGGAATGACACAAGGAAAAAGCACTGAACTACTGAAATGTGTTTAATACTACATATAAATGGCTTTTTTAATGATGGCAGCTTAAAGACACCTCTATTGGATTCAAGTCAGGTGATTGGCTGGACAATTCTACAGCTTGATTTTCTTTCTCTGAAAGCATTTGGGAGTTTCCTTTGCTGTGTTTTGGATCATTGTCTTGCTGAAATGTCCACCCTGGTTTCATCTTCACCATCTTGCTAATGTACAGTATATGTTGGACTGAAGCAACTAATATTCATTTACAATGACGAAGGGCAGAGGGTTGCTGAAGAACTACTAAGAGATTTCAGCTGCTGTCTAGGCTTTAACTGCCTTTCTACACGTGTTCAATACTTTCTTCATGTGTTCAATACTTTTTCCCAGTGTCCTTTCATTTGATTATGCATAAAATCATTTGTAAGCTAATTAGATTTGTTTTCTTTGCATATATGGGTTTCCTTTGTTGTTATCAATATCCGGAGAAAATTAAGTCAACGGCACATTTAGAAATACATATTCTGAGAAAAATGGTGACGTGTAGTATACTTATATTCCCTGCTGTATATCACATAGAAAATGACGTCAAAACAGTAAAAAACATTTTGAAGCCTTTACAAACGAAATGAAAGCCTGATACTTTCATTTTGTACTTATTTTACATTTAAAATATGCTTTCAGTACAGCACTATGTCTAGACCAAGAACACAAAGTTTCATGCCAGAGACAGTAATACTTTTTAGACATGTGCAAACCTTGATCATCATGAACAATACTAGCATCTTTGTTCCCTTTTGCATTATTTTCAGCACAATAGGCATCCACAAAACGTCAACAGTTGACCACATTAAAAGGAATCTTTTGCAATTATTTCACCGGATCACTAAAATGCCAAGCGTTCACTGTGGAGCATTCATGAGAAGCTGAAAAATATCAAAATATAGAAGCTGTCTGGAGGCTATCCCTGGCTATTCCACTTTAAACTTGAAAAATAATAGAGACACTGTTTCCTTTTCTGAAGCACAACAACATATTAAAGATTATTGTTTACCAGGCAGAGGATGAATGTGCGCGAGAGAAAATAAAAGACAGCGAGGGGTAAGAGACGATGGGGAGCAGATGATGGGGTCATTTCGTTCTGCCCTCCATTTTATCTCCATTCAGATGCTCAAATAACAGCTAACACACTCGCCAACCATATCACCACCATACAAAACATCACAGTTTGTTTACTGTGCTACTTAAAAGAAATATAGATTTTTTTTTTCATATTTGTTTTTGTATTATTAAATGCCTCTCTCCATAATGCTGATTAAAGTCACAGATCTTATAATAATTACTATGTTTTTAGACATGCAATGACGTATACCGGTTACCGATATTCAGCAAAAAAAAAAAAATCAACATATTATTAAATATGCTTACATAACAAACAATACTTTATTAATTAACTGTATAATGTCATAATGGAATACATGATAAAGCCAAATGAAATTCTGTAAAATAAAAACAGTTCAAATCAGTGCAAAAATTATGTATATAATTCATAACATGATTGTTCAAACACAGATGTTTATGGAAAAATATCAATGGTCAATGTTCAAATAATTGTGCAAGTGTCAAATATCGGTATGAGTTACAAACATTGGTACCGATAACTTTGGTTAAGAAATACTACTGGACATTATTTTTTGGACATTAATTTTGATGCAGCTTAATCCAACATATACTCTAAATCTCAACACATAGCAAAACTTAGATTGAGATTACTCCACGTATAAATGTAACTATTTTAAGCATTGTCGGAAAAGTGGCTAATTTGTAGAAATTCATTCATATGAATATGTACACCTGAACCCTACTCTTAACCCTACTCATCATGGTGGGAAGAGCAAATTGTATCAAAATGTACAAAACAGATCATTTTAATGAAAGATTATCAAAGCACATGTAGCATGAATGTCCAAACACAGATGTTTATTAAAAAGTATTATTGGTCAAAGTTCAAGTTATTGTGACAAATATCGGTACCGATAACTTTGTTCAAATCGGTTAAGAAATACTACTGCACATTTTTTTTGGTGCAGTTTAATCCAACATATACTCTAAGTCTCAAAACATAATAAAAATTACATTAAGGGTTATTCCATTTAAAAAATGACTGAACTAATTTACGAAACATCAGAAAAGTGACTAATTCGTACCAATGCACACAATTTCATTCACATGAAAACATTCAATTTTTAATGGGTGTACACCTGAACCCCTATCCAAACTTACTCCTCATAGCGGATTGAGCAAAATGTACAAAACAGATAGTACAAAATAATTTGAATCAGCCACTAAATCAAAAAGGTACCTGCTATGAGCTTGAAATTAGCTGCTATGAGCTTGAAATTAGCTAACAAGCTTATTACTGCCCTTTACCAATCAGAATAAAGCATAGCTACTTTTTCCCACTTTCACACCATTAGTTAAACCATAGCAGAAAATGAGAGTTTAATGAAAGACTATCAAAACACATGTAAGATGATTTCCAAACACAGATGTTTATGATGAAAACTAAATGGGACTGATTTCATGTGGGCTTTAAATCTGTGACCAAAAGTAATATCATGCATGAATAATTCAACCAAACGGCCCAGTCAGGTCATCTCTTATTGTCTGAAAGTGTCTAGACTGTAAATGGACGTGATGTGGAGGAACAGACGGTACCTGTGGTGGATGGAGTGGAACTGCTCATGGTAGTACAGCAACACGAGGAGGCGGAAATAGGAGGCTCTCCAAAAGCCCACTGAAACACACAAGCACAACAAACTCAGTCAAAATGTCAAGTCTAAACAACCACCCAAAACACTTAGCAAGCATACAACACAAGCTATTTGGTAGCTATTATATTAAGACACACAAACACACATACATTCAAGAAAAAAACAATAAAGACGTTTGCTGTTTGTTCAAACGACTTATTTAAAATGAGCTAAAACACAGTTCTTGAGTTTTTTGGGACAACTTAAGTTTTTACAATTTTAAGTAGATCCAACATAAAACAATTATGCGCAAACTTAATTCCTTCATGTTGTCCCAACACAAATCGATTGTATGGAACCCGGCACTTTTACAGTGTATATATACGTATGTAGTACAGCAATGCTATCTATATATGTGAACCCCTCTGTGAAACCCTGCTAAAGTTGCATAATCTATTTTTTTCAACAACAACAACAACAACAAAAAAGAGAGTTAAAATTGTATAAAAACAAACAAACATGTAATTTCAGTTGATTGCAGTAAAATTTTATTAAATATCAAGGTTTTCTATATTTACATTTATAACATGATGAATACTAAAATTAACAATTTGACCAACACTAGATTTAAAATTCAATATATCGAAGGTTTGCAACCTAAAAACTGATTTCAATTGTCTCTGAGTTTACTTACGGTACAGAAACACCTCCTAATTCTCATATTATTTCTTTTATTTATTTTTCTACCATTAGAGACCACAAACAGACTAATAAATTTATTCACTATCGCCCCACAAGCACAAATGTCAGGTCAGTCATTATTTTCGTAAAAAAATCTGCCATCATTTATATTCCAAAGCTCATATGATTTCTTTCATTTTCAGAACAAATTTGAGCTATTTTTCTGTTCAAGTCTTCTAAAAGGACACAATGACTTCAAATGATGAACAGATTTGCAAGAATGAAACTAAAACGTTGTCAAACCACCAGTAGGAGATATACTCTTTTTTTTCTTCATATGCACCAGACACTTCCTATTAAATTAAACAAACAAAAAATTCTGGAAAACAATTGTTCAATTCTGAGTGAGTATATTATTTTGCTTTGTCTGTATAGTCATGCACACACTTGTTTGTAGAGCAAGTAATTTGACTAGTAGTTTATTATTCCTAGTCATTTCGCTCATAGGCAACTGAATCGGAAGTTCTGAAACAATCGCAAAAACCAGTGCACTTCCGCATGGAAGAATAAGGTCAATTATAAGGACTCAATAATATCACTACCACCACCACTACTACTAATACTACTAATGAACTTATAAACGAACTTAGATTCGTCATGGCATCGATATATTGCTGGTCTTTGGTTATTTGAAGTGCTTCATTTATCCTCATTTGTAAGTCACTTTGGATATAAGCATCTACTAAATGAATAAATGTAAATTTTATATCACACATACAATAGTAAATCTCATTGATTCTTGTGCATCAAGGAATCATGCAAGAGCATTTGTGATTACATATTAATGCTGTATACATATTGTGGCAAGGGGGCGTGGCCGAGAGCCGTGGGAGCGAAACGAGGCCCGCCACAGATGAGATACACCTGTGGCGCGCACCTGCCTTCAATCCCACGGAAGGAGCTCTGGACTATAAGAGGAGGAACGATGGCAGAGGACAGAGAGAGAGGACCGGGCCCGGACATGTTACTTTTGCTTTCAGTTTGACGGCAGTCTCCGTGAGGAGCTGCCGTCCGTTTGTTTTGATTTAGACGGCAGTCTCCGTGAGGAGCTGCCGTCCCTTTTATTAATAAATATTTCTTTAAAAGTCCGTCGGTTCTCCGCCTCCTTCTTCCCGGCGGCCAGGTGCCCGTAACTTCATTACACATATATTCAAAATGAAAATTAATCAAAAGCTCATTTAAATCTGTTTATCATATAAAAATAACAATCTCTCATTTAAAACCAACTTCTCAAGTTTGTACAAATAATAATAATAATAACAAATAATAATAATAATAATAATAATAATAATAATAATAATAATAATGTTTTGTCTTAAAGTCTAGAATCCTCAAGAGTTTTGGCTGAGAAGACTTTCAATGTAGGGACACAAATAGCTCAGATTTCAATAAAAAAAATAATTCCTTTTTGTTCTGACAAAGATTTTATTGGTTTTGTCCCAACATGAGGGTAAGCAATGGCAGATATTTCATTTCAGGGGTGAACTAACCCTTTAATAAAACAGATGAGCATGACGAATACACAAAAGCAATCAAAAGCCCCTGTGCCACATTAGAGGACTGTTTTCAGACCAGCAGGGAAATTTCAGTGGCGCATCAATTCCATGAGGACGATGTCTAACAAGCACACAAATGCATCCATTAGCTGCAAATTGTTTGTGAGGTGGGAGGATCAAGAATACAATCTATTCAGCTACAAGATGGCTGGCACGTGAGATAGCCAGGCTCTGGAGGAAATGTCTCCATTTGTGTTGTATTTCCTGAGCAAAGAGGTACTTGTTGTAGCTCAGAGAACACTGATGTAAATGTCTTCTTGCTTGTCAGTTGCTAATTTTAGAGATTTTTTAGTGACCAAATCGTGTTAGGTGATAAACAATGTGCAGAATTAAGAAAAAAATATTTGGGTAATTCAAACGTTATTTTAGTACTTCTGTGTTCAGTTTTCATTGTACATTTTTTTTAATATATTTCTGTCAAGCAGTTTCAGTTTTAGTAATTTTTTTACAAATATTTGAGTTAATTAGCTTTTTCCAAACAATGAAATTCTTAAAGCTTCTTAAATCTCTTTAGAGATTCTTAATTCTTGAATTTCTATGGTGTAAAAATACAATATACACATATAAAGAGTTCAGATGCAAAAAACCTCTAAGTGCCGTCTGAAAATTTCGTCTAAAACTTGCATTTTTCTTAACCTCCTTTGTTTATGTTCAGTTATCTCACTTTAAAGGCAATGAAAATAACATTTACTTTGCACTATAAGTAAATTTACTAAAACTACACACAACAGCATGAGAAAAATGCTAATTTTAGCAGAAAATGTCAGATGGCACTTAGAGGTTTTGCATCTAAACTCTCCATATATAATATAATTTAACAAAGACAAGACTAGGGATTATTTTAAAGTAAAAACCTATTTCTATATAATATTTACATTTCATTTAATGAAAAAAGATTTAAATAAGTTTTACTCAAAAAAACAACATGATTGCAACAAATGCAACTGATTGCCTATATTTACTTATGCTTTATGAAAACATCTAGAAGCTAACAACCTTTATTGGTTTTTTTGTTATCTGGGTACAAAAACTGTGGAACTAATGGTACTTCTAAAAAGCTACTACACAAATCGTATAGACACTTGTTCATGTTTTACAAAGAACAACAGCTAAACCATTGCACACTGAAGCACTGGAATTTATAAACGTTTTTTTTTTTTTAAGAAAGTTACTAGTAACTAGTAAAGTCTCATTCACTAAATGCTCAAGTGTTTGACCTGCCAAAATTATTACAAACTAATAAATCTTAAAAAAAAGAAAAAGCTCTGAGGTTGTAAACAATTTTAAATGCTTTTGTTAAATCCATCTATTTGCATTAATTCATCTTATTTTTCATTCATTCATTTTCTTTTCAGCTTAGTCCCTTTATTAATCAGGGGTCGCCTCAGAGGAATGAACCGCCAACTTATCAAGCATTTGCTTCTCGCAGCGGATGTGCTTCCAGCTGCAACCCATCACTGGGAAACACCCATACACATCCATATACACCATTCACACACACTATGGCCAATTTAGGAGAACATGCCAACTCCACACAGAAATGCCAACTGACCCAGCCAAGGCTCGAACCAGTGACCTTCTTCCTGTGAGGCGACAGCGATTCGCACTAAGCCACCACACCACCCCTCAACTTATTTTTTTAAAACAATAATAGAATACAGAAAAACTACATTACCCATAATGCTGTACATATATTCCACCAATGCGAGAGCCGCATTGATAAATAAATAGCTCTGTTCAGTACACCAAACTCCAAACAATAAAACATTTAAGTATAAAATACTGAAACATTTGTAAATAAATGCACATTTTCCAATAAACATTACATATTTTGAAATTCGAATATATCATTTGCAATGCTTCATGGGATTGTAGTTCTGTAAGTAAGACTGTTGTGATTCACCTCGTAGCTGTTTTATTTTACTTTATGGCTTACAATGCTTAAACATTGTTTTCTAAATCTCTATGGAAAGACTGTGGGAAATTTGGATCACTATTGAAAAATGCTTAATCTAACTACTAACACAGTCTACACTGTTATTGCAGCAAAAAGCCTCAACAAACATCATATGCCGACTTCAGAGAAAAAGAAAAAGGAAAAAAAAAATATCTACAAAGGTCAGGCCTGGTAGGTACAGCACATTGTGTATGTGAAAGCCTTTAGTAAAAATCCATGTTTGGTCATTCCCTGATCCAATTCATCTCACCCACCCAACGTTTCCTGTCTGCTTTCTCACAGCCTGAATCAATAAATCCCAAAATAAACCAAAAAAATAAATGACAGACATGTGATCCCTGAAACAAAAGGCCAACAGGTATCCGGCCAGCCAAACACCAATATAAAACACCTACACTCTCATTCATATACAAGTAAGAAACATAACCCGCACACCAATCGAATCTAGCGTCAATGTAAATGAGCCCAAGCGGTTTAATAATGAGTTTGTGCACAGGGTCATGCATGACACGAGCAGCAGGTCTGAATTCAGCACCCCGCTTGTGTTATTCAACTCAGCCAGGTGTTGTTGGAAGGGAAAGTTCGCTTTAGAGGAGGAGCTCCCATCTTGCCGTCTCCCCATTGGTGTGTTATTGTCACCTCAGCCAACCGGGAAAGAACACAGCGCTTATCTTTGCTTGATGAAATTCAAATGAGCCCAGGCTGTATGAATATGCAAAAAAAGGAGACAAAAACGATAGAATCTCTTTACCCTTTACAGCTAAGCTCTTTTCTGATGCCTGTGACATTTTGTGTGCCAAGATGGACTGAAGGTGATGAAATACGACACTGATGCTCAGCGCCCGTATGGTAATCGCCATTTCTCTGATAACCAGGGCAAGTCATACGGACTGGTCTGCTCACGTCAGCAACGGCCACAAGATCCAGCGTGCAATTTTGTCATCGTTATAGTTGAGTGTGTCTTTAATTAGTGCAGGGCAGAGATCGAGAGAAAGGTCTGATTGCAATTATATGCGTTCATTGGCATTCTGCCATCAGCATCAAAATGTGTAGGAAAACTGGAGCGGTGTTCATTATAGACATGGATGGTTTCGATTGCAATTCTTGAATTTTCCAAATATTTGAAATGATTTCCAAATAATTCTTTAGATATGTACTTGATGTGATATACAGTTAAAATTATTATTATTACTCATAATTATCCCCCCCCGTAAATTTTTTCACCAATTTCCGTTTAACTGATCAAAGATTTTTTACACACACATTTATAAACATAATAGTTTTAATAACTAATTTCTAATAACTGAATTATTTTATCTTTGCCATGATGACAGTAAATAATATTTCACTAGATCTTTTTCAAGTTACCAGTATTCAGCTTTAAATGACATTTACAGGCTTAAAGGTCCCTTGAAGTGCTTTGAAATGTGCATTTTTATTCGATGTTTCACGTAATCTCAACCAAAACATGAAGAGAGGTTGGGACATGTAGTGTAGCTCCTCCCCTTTTCAAAAAACAGCTAATGGTGTTTTGTTTTATCACCGCTTTTGCCAGTGAGAGTGGTTGAGGTCAACTGCAACAAATGAAAAGCAAACGACAAGCGTCTTGAAGGGGGCGGGGCATGTCAGATGCTAGAGAGGTTATGCTGTGATGAAAAACTGTAGTGTGAGTTGACGTGAATAAAACCGTTGATCCATTTAGGCGGAAGTGGCAAGCTACAAGTTTTATATCTTATAAACACTAATTCTGTCACTGTTTTGAAGCACACTGGCTTACAGATAAAATAAAAACTTACAGATAAAACAAACAATACTAACATTTAAAAAAACTTAATTTTCTTCAGAAGATTATTGGTAAACCTTTTGCCCCATTTCCAGTTATTTATCTTCTGAATTGCAAAACTGCTCTACATCTTAGACATGGACTAGAATCTGTGTTACACTTTTGTACATATCTAGCAAGAAAACGTATGTTATGGGCCTCTCCTAACATTCCTTCGGTCAATATGTGGATAAATAAGATTGCCATTTTGACTTGCGTCAGAAATCTGATGATTTCTGGCATATCTGGAATCCTCTATGGAAGTTTTTGGACAATGTCTCTTGAAAGACATTTAATTTTATTTTATTTTTTGTTAATTTTACCCTTCACAAAACACTTATGCTACTAGCCGGTGGACGATTGTATAATAGATGGCTATATTATTGTATACGATGACATGAGACACCTATACCACTGTTCTGCCATTGTAAATCTTTAAATAAATGTAAAAAAAACCCAACAACTTTATTTTAATTTAATGGGACCTTTAACTAGGTTAATTAGGTTAGAGTAATCGAAAATAATTGTATAAGAGTGGTTTGTTGAAATGATTTCTGCCCTCAAGCTGGAAAAGTCACCTTTCTCTAGATTTGACAAACAGAAGATGTATGACAAAATATGTCAAGACCCCTTCCTTAGATGTATAGATGAATAGTGTGTCTGTAATTGTTATTTTTTGTATTTTATTTTCTCCTTCCTATGTCATTCTATTTTGTTTCTTATTCCATAAGTCTGGCTGAACTTTTTTGATGCTGCTGTATAATTGCTGTATTGTTTGCTAGTGTTTTGTTGTTCTAGTTAGTATCAGATAATAACACTGAGATAATTTTGTTAACATACATGATGTAAACTATTGGGTGTTATGTTTTCATAAAAAATTCTATAAAGTAAAAAATAAAAAACTGTGGTTTGTTCTGTAGACAATTGAAAAAAATATTGCTTAAGGGGGCTAATAATATTGACTTTGATATTTTTTTCTTCAGAAGAAAAGATATAGGAAATACTGTGAAAAATTCCTTGCTCCGTTAAACATCATTTTGGAAATTTTTGAAAAAGAACAATTTTGAGGTCAGCTGTGAATAGAGCTCCTTTTGTGCATCAAGGATGCTTGCAAATATAGAAACTCTAAAGGATCTGTGTTCAGGTCACACTTCAGCTTCAAATCAAATAAAAGAAATAATGAATCATATTTTTGCATTAGGAAAATGAAGCCATTTTCAGCACCATTAAGATCTGTTGCATTATTGTTTCCCATTATTTTTATGACAATTAGGCACATTTCCCTCTAGCAGTCATTACCGCAAGGCAAAAAACTCATTACTTTAATGTCATCTACGTCAGCTGTCTGGATAATTTCATCTTGGTGATACTCTATATTTACATCAGCAGAATTTAGAAATATTCACAAAACAACAGTCCAGAGCAAGATTTATTAACAGCTTTTGCCAGCGCAAAGCTTCTTTTAATAAAAACTACTAAATTTGATGCTATAGCTACAATCATTATGTTTGAATATGTCATTGTAATTCTGTCCAATTAGCATAAACACCATTATCAGGTACACAGAACATGTATATCAATGAAAGTGAGATTCATACTTAATTATTTCTACAGACTGTGTTATTTCAACATTTAAAATCACATTTTGTAACACAGATCTAATAAACATGGAAACCATGTGCATGTAAACTGATGTTGAATCTTAACCAATTGAGGCAACGAGTTTAGAAAAAAAAACACAAAATTTGAGACGCCATCATGATAGTCTGATCATTTTTCATTTGTAACAAACTTGAGTTTATTTCTTCTGTTGAAAGCAGACAAAAAAAGTTATTTTGTTGGAAACTAGTAGTTATTAAGCTGTTGTTTTTCCTACTATGGATGTCAATTATAAACAAAAATAAATAATGCCAACTTAATAACTACAAAAGATAAAACAAGTCATTTTAAATCTGAAATAATAGTGTAAATTAGGGCTGCACAATGTTGAGAAAATCTGATAAAGCAAAATTGTATTTTTCTGCAATAAATATTGTGATATTGGATGTTTTCATTTGATAATTTGAATAGCACTATTTGATGGTTTTCTATGGAGTCTATCAGTATTCAGGTACAGAAATTGAAAACAAACAAAACTATCTGCCAGTGGGGCAAATAAAATAATCTTGTTTTTACTTTGATATATAGATATTTGGACTAAAAACAAGACAAAAATTCTAAGTAAGAAAAACATTTATTTTTGCATTAATTGTATAAATTCCATATAAAAACAGTAATTAATTAAATACAATTCTGTATCTCCTGGATAACTATAATTCTGATTCAACATTACATATCTTGCGATGTGACTATTGCTGATATGCACGTTGCAATATCAATGCTGAAACGATATATTGTGCAGCAGTGTAAAGCAAGTCATAAAGAAAGGCATAATAACTGTACACAAAAAAATGTGTGGTTTCACAAAATCAATTTGGGCTGGGACAGCATTAAGAAATTAAGTTAACTTATTAGTTTTTACAAAAGTGGACTGAACATAAAACAATTATGTTGTCCCCAAAAACACTCAAGAATTTAATTGTTTCAGCTCATTTAAAATACAAATTGTAAAATTCAAGCCTTTTTTATGCAAGACTAACTTTAACTATAAAAGTTCAATAAATACTGTCATTTTGATAAAAACCTTGGTCTGAATTTACATTTAATTGGATTGCTTTAAGACATAAAGAAAACAATTAGTTGGGTTTAAAATAGCAAACTATTTTATACATATTGATAGCTATAAAATAAAAATGCATTTATAAGCCCAAAACAGTATCTTTATGGTATATTGTTCAACAACAAGAATTAAAGTTTAACAACAAACATCACAAATTAGACCATATCAAACATAATAAAGTACAATTCTTACATAAACTTTTGAAATAATCACTTTAATTTTGTGAGAATACCATACAGAAGCCACACAAAAAAATGCCAAAAATGTACATCAGCTAACTTAAGATTTATATGGAAGGCCCACTCACGCCAAGAGAAATATGATGCAAAAAAACAAAAACAGCGGCCAATATATATTTTACATTCGCTTTTTTATCCGTTTGTTAAGTCATGACCGTAGGGAATACTGTTTCCGCGTCCAAGCCGCTACTCATTTGAATTGAGAAAATATTTGTTTATGACCACCTTTTAGTAATATCTCACATTAAAGTGAATTTCATATAACATCATATGTACACATCAGTCTCTAGGCTTTCTGCATCACAGACATCAATATTTTAACCATTTCTAAAAATTAATCACTTTCTGGCCATTGGATATTAGGCATGAATATATACTGCACTGTAAAACCCAACAGTAACTTTATCAAATGAAATGTGTAGTTAACTCAAAATTTACTGAAAGTCAATTCTACTCATTTGAAAAGAGTTTTGAACTCAGTGTTGAAGGTAATGAGTTAATTAAATACCTCAATACTTTAACTTAAATGGAGTAAGTTCACAGTACTCATATAGATTAGTTTTATAACTCAAATGGTTTGTAGCAATCGGTTTCCTCAAATGGTTTGAGTTGCCTTAACTTTTTGGGTTTTACAGTACTCAGTTGGTTTGAGTTCTCTTGATTTTTTGGGTTTTACTGTGTTCAAACTGCTTAATTTACTCAAATGGATTAAGTTCACAGTACTCATTAGGATCCGTTTTTGAAATTAAATGGTTTGTTGTAATCGGTTTCCTCAAACATTACATTAACGTTTTAGGTTTTACACTGTGTATATTGTAATCATGATTACATCGCTTAGTATATATTATATATATATATATATATAATCCTCTCTTAAAACATAATTCTTGCTGTTTGATCAGACTACTTATTTAAATGAGTTGAAACTCACGTTTTTGGGGCAACTTAATTGTTTTATGTTCAATTCACTTAAATTTGTTTGAAACAATACGTTAACTTAATCAATTTGTGTTGAGACAACATAAAGCAATTGTGTGGAACCCAGCATTTTTACAGTTTGTAAACAATAAAAACATCCACAATCAATCAGACTCCACCAATCTTTAAAAAAAGCATGATAATTTAAAGTGAGCCCTCAAAACTGCAGTGCACTTTCATAACAAACAGAGTAATATAGAACATTCACATGCACGCTGCTATTGCTTTCATTATTTTAATAACAATCACTCTTGGAGTGAATGGAGCAAACCACATCAAGTGACCGTTCTGTCAATTGGCCCCAAAACACTTTCACATGGGCACTTTGCCATCCTTAATGGCCAGCCCTGGTATTACAGTAATGAGAATCACCATTAGGAATAAACCTAAAAATAAAAGCCTGCTAATGAGAGTATGGAGCAATAATGAGCTTTTCTGCCATGAAAATAAGTCAATAACAGATCTAATCTGAAAACCAATGCTAATAATAAGCTCTTTTTGAGATAAAAATGTATTATTTTTGAGGTAAAACGTGACTTACTGTATAGACGTGTTGATGAGATTCAGTCAACAATAACCGCAAGCCTTTTCGTTTGTTTTCGTCTAGTTGTTTATACGTCTAATAATTAATTTTGATGCATCTTTCTTGTTTATCTCTCATAGCTTTCACCAAACAAAAGCTTTATTGGTTGCGAATACAAATGAAAATGCACAGGTGTGACTGATTTCCGTGATAAGGGAGGCATTATTTCCATTGCAACAAACAAAAAAGCTGCCGCTACTTGTTGCTTAATGCATCTAAAATAAAAATAAATCTCCTCAAATAATGAAAACTTTTTTTTTTAATGGAGCGGAAAAGAAGACGAGGCTTTAAAAGATGGTTAATAATGGTTTGATCATTTTATAGCCTGGCTGGGGGATATTCTGTAATTAACAGGGGCAGAGAAAATTAAATCAGGTTGTCAGGGTTGCAGAAGTTAATAATGTAAAAGCGCAATTTTCACCCTTCATTAATCTAGAGAGCACAATCGCTGGAGGTTATCGCCAGGACTTTTTTTTTTAATGATTGTGGACAGGCTATTGTTTTGACACACAGCATCAGGGTGTTACTGAGTAAACAGGGTGTAGACTGAAAACAAACACAAGTGCTTTTCTAAAAGGAACAAATCAGCTAAAAATTAGTGTTCTGTCGTTTACACAGCCTCACTTTCACTTGGTGTGGCATGTTTGGTATTAAGACAAATGCCAATGTCATTTGGAGTCACTGGTGTCAACCTGAAGAGACGCGTCCTGAAACGCTGTATTTTGAACATACTTTATGCAAAAGCAGTGCCATGTGATACTGGGAAAAACTGACATTTTTACATTAGTTTTTTTTTTTTTTGTGATGATTGTTATATCAGTTGAAGTTAAAATTAATAGCCCTCCTGTGACATACTTTTCAAATATTTCCTGTGACATTTTCACAGTATTTCCTATAAATTAAATTAAATTCAACTCATCTTTATTTGTATAGTGCTTTTACAATGTGGATTGTATCAAAAAGCAGCTTCAGATAGAAGATTAGTTTGAATATATATATATATATATATATATATATATATGAGCAATTCCATGCAAATGTCAACCTTGCCATGAAAAAAAAAGACATTTTCACCAAAATAGAGAAACCGTTTCTACATTTTTTGTGTAAGCAAGTATTTTACAGTACTTTAAAAATACTCATAAACATATCTGTCAGTGTTTAAAACTATTATATTTAATTTGCAAAATAACGGAAAAGTGTCACATCCATAAAGACACTTTTTCCCTCATAAATGCAAAAATATTAAATAAAATAAAATGAATCATGTTTGTTCTATAGTGAGCCGACTGGAGTGTTTGATTTGAATAGTTTCTTTTGGGCTGTGCAGTTAAATTGACAGAATTTCTACAAAGTATGTTGTATGCTGTAAACTCACAAACTTTGTCACATCCATAACGCATGTTTTTTTTTACTCATTTAATGTATAAAATTTTTTACATATTGATATTTTTCTGATCTCATAACTCTGTGGTTAGTTGTTTTGGAAAATATAAACAGACGTGTCAATATAATGTTAACTTATACTTTCTTGTGAAATTTATTTTCATTTATATTTCTTTTAGTTTGGTTTGAATGGCCCAATAAAGAAATTCTTTGCCTAATTATTAACCACATTTAGTTAACCTAATTAGCCTAGTAAAGCCTTTAAATTGCACTGTAGGCTGAATACTAGTATCTTGTAGCAAAAAATAACTAGAAAAATATTATGTACCGTCATGATTGCAACAAAAGAAATTTGTTATAAATAAGTTATTAAAACTGGGTTTAATCTTCTTTCTCTTAAGCAGCACTTGGGAAATAACTGATAATCTAAATTTCACAAAAGGGGTA
Organism: Danio tinwini; assembly: GCA_903798205.1. Classification (NCBI taxonomy): domain Eukaryota; kingdom Metazoa; phylum Chordata; class Actinopteri; order Cypriniformes; family Danionidae; genus Danio; species Danio tinwini. The sequence continues at coordinate 613,979 of CAIGQZ010001492.1, read as the reverse complement.
ATCATTTTTACTTAAACGTGCAGTATGTAAGTTTGACACCCAGTGATTGAACTAAGTATTGCATTCCTGGATCAAAACACATGCATAAGTACTAATGTTTTTTTCAGAAATAAATTTGTTACTTTTTTATTTATCCTAATGATGCAAATATCTTGAATCAGATTTTCACAAGCATCTTCAAAACATCTCTGTTGGACATTTTCAGTTGAATAACATTCTTAACAAACTTTTCTCATGCAAGACAATGCAACCACTTTATTCTTAAAGTACAGCAGAACAAAAACAGTTCTCTCGCTATTAAGGAAAATCATTTCAAATTGGGTGGATAAAACCCAAAATTGGCTCGGTGCTATTGATCCTATGGGCGCCGTGGGACACTCGCTTGCTGTTTTTTTTGTTTTTTTTTTTTTTTTGATGTTGAAAGCAGCAAAGCGAATAACCATGGAAACAGGAGGGGGTGTTTTCAAAGGGTGGTTTCTCCTTATGTAATATTCAGTACCAACGATGCCACCACGGAGGAGAAATCTGCCCTCACAGCCCAAAATTACAGCTATAACTCAACACGAACCTAGCGTTTATAATGCAATTAGCTAAACATAGCGCAGTGAGAGCATCTATAAACAACGTCCGTTTACACGCATTTGTCTGTCTGCAACAGATCCTGTGAATGGCTGTAAATACCTGCCTGGAAGAAAAACTACAGCTTCCCTGGAAGGGCACAAATATTACACAGCTGAAGGCGGACAAATCAATATCCTCAAGACCGGAGCCGTCAGCCTGCACTGGGCTTTACCACAACATGTTGCTGTGCCAAATTGCCCTGTTACCACGGGCATTGCCAGACAATAACATTTTCCATCAGACCAAATTGAGGAATTGAAGAGTGAATTTGTGGCCGAGAGCTCTCTGCTGAAGCAGGGAACAGGCTGTCTGGATGTTTGCCAAGCTGAAATGATCTTTAGTTTTTAATCAATCTTCCCTCAAAACAAGCTTGAGTCTGGCCTCTCAGCTTGGGCTTAAAGGGAAGCGAAGGAGTGACGCTTTTTCTTCTGCAGCGCGAGCGATTTTTGAGACGAATATCAAAGGCGTTAGACAGACAACAGCCCATGTCCTTCCTGACGGAGATATTATGCAACATGTGAATAATTCCTCTGCCATTTGATATTTCTTTGATGGCTCTTGTTATTCCAGTACTGATTCGCTTAACGTGCGTGCAGAGGCAGGCTTCGAATTTTGCGCAATGATATCTCAGAGTTGAAGAATTTGGGGTGTTATTGACGAAGCAAGGCAAATAACTGTGATTGAATAACAGCAGAATGCAGAGCAGAATATAAATGTGTTTAAACCTGCATGTCGTGATGCAGCAAGCTGCTCGAGTGTGCACTTCATAAGTTGTTTTTGTCTTGTGTTCCAGTTAATGTGATTAATCATCTATGAAAGATGAGTTAAACTTCAGAATTACCTGTTTTGACAAAAGTTGACCTCAATTGTTGGCAAAGTCTCCTATTACACCCCTTTTACAAGTATTTTTATTTGTATAAGTCTTTGGTGTCAGCAGAACGTGTCTGTAAAGTTTCAGTAAAGTTTCATCATAGTTTTTATTATGTAATGAAGAATATGCCCATTTTCAGCTTAAAAATAGGCAAATTATACATATATATATATATATATATATATATATTTTTTTTTTTTTTATACAGATATACACATATATACACATACCTTTTAACATACAGTTCATTTTTCAACAATGATAGGGCCCCATACCTGGAATTGCTTAGGGCCCCCAAATCACTAAGTCCGCCCCTGAATATGCCTACACACAGTTCTATACAAACAGCTTCCAAAAGTAGATGTTGCATCATAGATGCCCATTAAGTGTGTTTTTGTATGTGTGTACAGACATTCAGTTCTTTAAATAAACATATTTAGTTATACACAAGCTGTTATTGTGAAGCTGAATGACTACATTAGCCCCTATGCTAAAAAATCTTTCAGGTGGGCTGCTAGCGGCTGGGATGCACAAGAAAAGAAACCAAAAAGCCACTCTGGCGACATCCTTACATTCTTTCTTATTTACAATTTCCTCACTGCTACGACACTTATTTTCGAGTGTGTTGTTATTCTGACCTGAAGTGAAAAGCTTGAGCAGGTGGATTCATTCATACATTTTCAATGCGCTTTGAGCTCATGCTCCCCTGCCTTCTTTCTGTAACTGCAACCATCAACCGTTTTCTCAGAGGATGACAAGTGGACAAGCCATTGCTTCAGGTGCGATACAAGCTTATGGAGAAAAGTAAAAAGCGCTGCAGTGTTTGGGTGTGCTGTGTTTGTCTCAGGTAATTAGTCTACCATTATGACTGAAATGTGTATATTCCATAAAAAGTGTGAAGCAGATGCATGAATCGCAGTTCGCTAGCGGCATTCGGAAAAGTTTTTCGGATGTTTTTCAACTAGGCGAACCTGGAAAATGTGCACATGTCCTATGTGAGGCCACATTTTAATAAAACTATAGACTTAATACTGAAAATTCATACCGAACTTTTTTTTTTTTTTTTTATAAATTGCAATTGACAGTGGTGTTCGGTCAATAATATTGAATCAGATTTTATCGCCCAGCCATATATAAGTTTAATTTTTAAATAACTTAATAAATAACACACAGTCTACTTAAAGAATTATTGTCAATTAATCAATTCTCAAACTTTTTTAAGACCTATAATCACAAATGATTCATTAGAGCATAGAGTTTCAGTTAGCAACAACAAACAATTGTTTTTCTGGGTCATGAAAAATTATTGCGCAAAAAAAAAAAAAGACTGTTCGACAACATGGTGTCTGCTAAAATATATAATGTGAATCATTGGTTCAATCATTCTGTTATAATCAATATTAAATAAAAATAAAGCATTTTTCAAAGCAAACTGATAATAACGATACATTGTAATATCGAGATATTACAATATAACTTGCGGCGATGCGTAAAGCTGATGTAAATGATATTGAGCTTGTTTTATCCAAAAGCTTATTGTATTAATTCACTAATTCATACAAAATTGCTAACTCCTTTTTTGTGTACTACATCGCAATATGACGTATTCACTAGCGTAAAATCAAACGTGAACTGGCGCATTTGGGTTTGTTTACCACAGAGAGTGGGCACACACTTGTGAATCTTTTATAATTAGATCAAGACAAACACAGCAATGTTTGTTGCACATTTGACCTACAAAACAAGTCAAAACATAGCCAAAACATTTTTTGCAACCTAAACAGTGGCATCTTAATAATCTTCCATAGTACACTAAAGCATGAACAACATTATGTTCAGACAGCAGTTTGTTGAATGTGCCCTCATGAACACTTAGTATAGGACAAACTGATACCATATATATGAATTTATATATTTATAAATATATAAGTATTTATACATATACTTAAATTTCAATATTCAAATGACTTAATGACAATAATATTAAATAGCACATAATAAATAACAGTTTGCTTTGTTATATTAATAGTCTCTTTCTCCCTTTTTAAAGAATGTTTGGCCTCAAACAGTGATTATGAAATAGATTTGCGGAGTATACATGTAATACATCAAAGGAATGAGGAGCTTCAAGTCAAATCTCTTTGAACAAACTGCGTCCTTCATCTGCCGTCATATCAAATCATTTCCTCTGATTGACTCTCTCAGACGGTGATGGAGGAGCATTAATTCTCGACGTCTGCTTTTTATCTTCAAGGGTCCCGCTGAGCACATCGAGTGTGTGAACATGTGTTTAGTCTGTCTGAGAAACTGTATTCACCTCTTTTACTCTCTCACTATTTTATTACCATCGTCTAGTCATGCATCTGAAAGCAGACCTTCAAACAACCACAAAGGCCTTTTACCTAAAACCAGATCATTATCCATTTCAACCAGAGACTTCAGTTTCTGCAATTTTCCCTGATTGATTGTCATTTAAATGAATGGTCAATTAATCGATTACTCGTTATCTTTAATAATGCAGGACTTGCGCTAATGACATTCAAAATGCAGGCATAAACAGCAAATAAAAGCTTTGATTGCAAAAATAATTGATGATCGATCATTTAAAGAAAACCGCTGCAGGTGTATGAGATAAAGATTTAAATGTTGGTATATTTAAATATGCAACTGATGCATTTTTTTGTTAAATATGCACAAATCTGAACATTGGATCAAGTCAGGTTTAAAATTTAGATTCAAAACGGGACAGACTTTGGGCGTCGTTAGCTATTGGGGCCCTATAGCTTTAAAGCTAATAACACTCTTTCTTTATATGTAATTATTTTCTCTGCAGATTTTTTTTTTGTAAATAAACAATGTTAAAATATATATTTTAAGTGGGTTAATATCATTAAACTGGAAACAGAATGCTGCTCCTACATTTATGCATCGAATGAGGGATGTAATGAAACATTTGGAACTAGAGAAAATCAGATTCTCCCTAAAAAAGAAAGAAGACAAATCTGTCAACCTGTCATAGATTATTTAAAAAGACATACATTCTGCAAGAAATAGTTCAATTGAAGAGGATTAGACTAATTTAGATTAAAATAGAATAGAACTATTTTTATTTAATTATTGTTATTGTTATTATTTGTATTTATTTCATTTTATTATTATTTATTTCCTTGTTGTATTTTTTTTATTATTGTATTAATCTATTATTACAATACTTCTGTGTGTATTGTTTGTATATTGCATGTTTTATTGTCAATTTATTGTTATTTGGGAAACATTTAAAAAAAAAAAATTGAGCATTGAGCAATGAGCAATTCCATGCAAATGTCAACCTTGCCATGAAAAAAATTTAGTTTTCACCAAAATAGAGAAACCAATTCTACAATTTTTGTGCAAGCAAGTATTTTACAGTGCTTTAAAAATGCTCAAAAATGTCTCTGTCTGTGTTTTCAAAAGATTATGTTTGATTTACCACAGTCACACAAGTGGCAATTTCACAGCTGTCACATCCAAAACGGAGAGATGTCACATCCATAACGACACTTTTTCCTTATAAATGTAAAAATGTCAAATACATTATAACCAATGATTTTTGTTCTATAGTGAGCTGACTCTTATCCTTTTGATTAGCATAGTTTCTTTTGGGTTGTGTAATTTAATTCAAATGTATATTATATTACAATATATATATATATATATATATATGTGTGTGTGTGTGTGTGTATATAAACCATAGATTTTTTTAACTACCAGTCAAAAAATTAGCAAATCAAACTGCATATGAAAACTGTGAATTTATGACTGATATAGATGACTCAGAGGAGGGAAAAAACAAATTTTGAGAAGAGAGCCTTTTAAAATATGTAGTGTAATTGAAATCTACAGACACAAATTGATAATGTGTGATAAATTAACACTTACAAGTGAAAAACTGAAAAAAAAAAAAAATTTATGAAAAGCCAAAAATCTCCAAACAGATTTGCCTGCAGTGTCTCACCATAAGAAAAGCACTTAATAATTAAATGTAATTACTAATATGCAATGTGTCAACAGCACTGTCACTGTTGTACACACTGGTAACTATGCATCTGTGCGTCCATGTGTGCCAACAGTGTGTGTTACAGTAAGTGTATATTATATTCTTCTCAAAAATCTAAATAATGTGAAAAGGCAGGTGTTTACTCTAGAATATCTATGATGTGTTAAAGGCTCATGTTATTTAGTAGAAGTGGGTGCAATGATATATTCGGCATAATATTGAGATATTGCAATATAAATGTTATATGATGCGTATCGCTGAAGTAAATAATGACTTGTCAATTTCTTCTTTTGTGTACTACGTCAAAGACTATAAAATACACAAGACATGTCAATATGGCAAATGAAGCCCCACCTACTAGGACAAGAGCTAAAAATATAGAGAGAAAACACACTTGCAAATACATCAATAAGAGACGAGAAACTTAAAGTGCAGCATACACACTCATTTGCCCAGGCTAAGTCTTTTAAAGTCCACCACCCCAAGTCTAAACAAAATTTTTTAATTTAACCAACAGTATGACATATTAAAATATTATTATTATTTTGTACCATATGGTTGATACACTCTCAGAAATAAA
>CAIGQZ010001492.1:556933-597871 GCA_903798205.1 Danio tinwini | reverse complement strand
AATATTACTCGAAAGTAAACAAGTGAGTGTCGTAAAGTTAAACCTCATGCCGCCGTTAAGAGAAAGGAGAGGGTGATAGCATCATAACGGGAAAGAGGAGGAAGAAGAGACGGAGAGCAACAGGTTGACGAGCAGTTTCCCTAGAAACAGCGGGAGTGCGCGCGGGAAACAGCTGTCCTGTGGTTTCGTGTTCACTCTCTGACTGACACCGTGCATTAAACTAAACGACAACACATATTGCCGTTATCAACAACGCTGATGAATGCGTGTGCTTGCCGCCTCACCACTACGATAGACGGTGGCTGGATTCAGAAGCGATTACATAACGCTGTTCTCGATTTCTTATTTGATTTAATACAAAGCAGAAATGGCACGCCATTATTAAATTGAATGTGCTAGACTTCCGGTGTCATGCTGTTGGACACTAAATGCTAAATAGTATTTATTACAGTGTTTTGATTTATTACAGCAATCATAAACATACAAGTTTATAGAACAAAATAGGCCTAGTTTTCCGTTATGATCCGTCTTGAATATTCAAATTTCCTTATATGAATTGTGTTATGAAAGTAAAATGCTGTTACTGTTTTAAGCTTATTATTTACAATTCGTATAACTAGTCTAACCATCAGTGTTGGGGAGGTTAATAAAACTAATAAAACTGATATATATATATAGAGACCTCCTCTACCTCATTCATCTTTCCATCAAGCAAATTTCGAGAGTGGTCTGGATGCAGACCTGGTGCAGTGCAATCTGAGCTGCATCCAATGCTTTTTAATGCACTCACCTAACCCCACCCCTAACCCTACCTGTCACAGTGACATCACTCACTCCATTGAGTGCATGGTGTCTGACATTGCATCGCTGAGTGATGCAATCTCAGCTTGCATCATAAAGGCTGCATCCAGATACTATTGGCAAATTTCTCGTGTTAGCCTTGGTTGGCGACATCATCGACCAGAACAAGAGGTGTCAGTCAACGCACCAAAACGTTTTGTTGTTGACCACCGAAAAACAGGTAAAAGAAGAAATCGTCATTCTCACCATCATATGGATTTACTTTATTCGCCGTCATATGGATTTACTTTAATCGGCTAGACACCGGCCTCACAGCTCAGTGAATACCGGTGCTGTGACTTATTAATCCGGAATTGGTAAATGTAGCTTGTGTAGACGCAACAGCGCTGCTTGACTAAAAAAATAGCTTTGCCGCTGAAAAGCTATTTGATTTATAAAGTAGTGACGCTACCGCCACGCTACTGAGAAATATAGTTATATCAGAATAGCACCACTTTAATAAATGGCCTTAACAGAAGGCGTCATGCATATCAAAAACAGCTAAAGCAACAGATTAATATTATTCAACATATCCAAGATTTTTAAAGAAAATTTTTAGATGTAACCACATTTGTAATCTTTAACGTTTTCATAAGTAACTGTAATTTATGTACACATTTTTTCTCAGTTACTGTAACGAATTACAGTAACATTTATTTTGTGAACTTACCACTATGTAGTATGTACATATAAATCATGTAACTGTATGCTCTGTCTTCTGTTGCAGCATTCAGCTTCACTTATGAAATAGGAAGCATTCTAGCAGTATAGTAATGAGTGGTTTATTGCGCCACCACTCACAATCTTGCTCTAATGACATTGTTGTCAATAGTGTTCTGCTGTGACACGCTGCATTGTCATCAAAATCATTACAGATAATATAAAGCCTGTAGTCTACTCTGTCAAACAGTCAAATTATGTTAGCATTCTTGTTTCTCACATCACTTTTGTTGTGGCTGCAGTGTGATGTGAAGGCCAAGTAGTGTTTTTAGTGTGTACGTGTGTGTGTTCTAGCTTCATTGTCTATGATATCTATTATTGAGATGAGCCCCCTTGTCAGTAACAGGATACGACTGGACAAACACAGCTAACAGGGCATTCCAATTAACTAGCGCTGCTGAATGAGCCGCCGACTTATTCTGTGCGACACCAAATGCAAACAACAGATTATATCGTAAAGAAGGAAAAGTAGATGAAAGGAGAAGAGGTACGTATCAAGCATAACATTACACATATGTACCACAACACCACAGTGTGTTTAAGGTATAAAAATAATAATAATAATTGTTGTTAGCAATAGCATAATACATGTTTACAGGTGGGATGCTAGCATGAATGTGAATCTCAAGTTAAATTAGCTTCAATCTAGCAGTGATATTTCAACCCGTCTGCATCTGCCACAACCTGTTGGGTCTGACATATCTAGTGTTGAGAATGTGAAAATTGTCTGTGAGATTATGTTTAAAACAACCAGTCAGATACACAATTACAGCTCAATTAATAGTTTTGTTCTCTCTGAAATGCAGCTGGACACACTTGATCCCCACTGAAGAAATCAGGATGACACATGAATTGCATGCACTGTATTTCAAGGAAGGAGGTGAGCTCAGTTTGTTAGTGTTTCATAGACACTCCAACACAACCAAACCTCCCCAAATTCACCTACGGATGCCCTCAGGGGGGCAGTGAAGGACCTCCAGTTGGGAAGGGATGGAGAGTTTGGGCTGAAACGCATTAAAAACAAGTCCATATACGCTCGGTGTAGTGTGGATACTTCCATGACTGTTACCCGTCTACATTCACACCTCAGATGCTGTCAGAACTGAGAGAAAACAGGAAAGTTAATCAACACCAGCTAATGAGTCTTCACTTCCCGCTTGGTGTTCTTGATATTTTTGCAGCTTACTATAAAAGGGTGACGAAAAAGATCTCATAGAACCTGCCAAAAACATATCTGGGGTCGAAATTAAATTATTTAGATTGTACTGTGGCATTATTTTTTGTGACCATCAACAATTTTTATAATATAAAGATGGGTTTGCTTCATACAGTTAATGGGTTTTCTCTTTCATCTGTTTGTCATTGTTTTTATTTTTTTTAATACTTCTCCATGGCTGCATCCAAAATCGCATAGTTCCTTACTATATAGTATGCTAAAATCAGTATAAGAGCCAAGTAGTATGTCAGAATTCATAGAATTCGAAAATCAGTATGTGAGAAGTACCCGGATGACCTACTACTTCTGACGAGATTTGGAAGTGTGCATCTGATGCACACTGCGCTACCCCATGATGCCCCGCAAGAGAATTCATAAATAGGAGTGAAGCGATGCAACTCACGCAGGTAAGTCACATGATCATGACAAAATGGCGAATGTAGTACTTCCGAAGGTGCGTCCCAAATCGCATACTTATGCACTATACTACGCCATTTTGTAGTAAAACTCTAAAAATAATAAGTGCACTTTAATGCACTTTGATGATTCAACTGTTAAAAAGAAGTGTGTTATGTTGAACACTTCACGCACTCAATGACCGCAGTTTTGCTCATGTAGCGGCAGCGGCGGAGCTATCGAGCACACATGTTGGACAACTTTATTTATTTTGGATTGCAAATGCAAAATTCTGCTATGAAAGTGATGATACTGCCTCCCAATGGTGAATGTGGTTATACTCAAGGTATTATTTGGTAGTTTGGTCATTTATTTTACTAATTTGACAACCGTCAAACGTCATCAGGGAAACAGTTTGAGTTTCCACTTAGTAAAAAAAAAAAAAACATTAGTGTTCCATTTGGGCCGACACTACATAAACATACTATGCTGTTGAGTGTGTAAGTGCGTAAGTGCATAGTGTATAGTGTGCCATTTGGAACGCAGCTCGAGTTCCATTTATGCTGTATAGAACATACTTTTCTAATGACCGAATAGAACATTTAAATTCAAATGCAGTACTTACTGAGTAGTAGGCAGTTTTGGATGCAGCTTTTGTTTGGTTGTTTAAATTAAAGTTGCATTACGACAAGTGCAAGCAAGCATTTGATTGGACAATAATGTGTACACAATTCTGTGTTCAAGATGAGTTATCACATAGTCCAGGGGTTCCCAAACTTTTCACCCCATGACCCCGAAAATAACAATGCGACCCTCAATATCCTCTAAGGTGGTTATAAATATAGAAACCTAATATGTGCAAGCAATCACCAGTGGATCTCATCCACATGTTGTGGGAATGCCCTAAATTATTTGATTATTGGACTAAAATATTTCAAACTTTGAAAGATGTGTTTGACATAGATCTTGATACAAATCCAATTCTGGCCATTTCTGGGTTGGCAGTAGATGCTAACCTTCTAGTAATGGTCCTAAAGGCTTTAGCTTTTACTACTTTACTAGCAAGACGTCTCATCCTGTTAAAGTGGAAACATGTCTCTCCACCCTCTTTTGATGCATGGATAAAAGAAGTGTTTACTTGCATTAAATTGGAAATAATTAGGCTATCACTTACTGGTTCTTTAAGAACCTTTGACAAGTTGTGGCACCCCTTTTTACATTATCTGCTGGCTAACTATCTTGATTCTTAAACTGAGCAATAATATATGAATGCATATTTATTATTCATTTTTCTTTTTATTTATCTTTTTTTTTTACTTAATTATGTTCATTTAGTTGTTTCAATGAGAAGTTATAGGCTGCTGAGGGAGGAAAGTGTTTTTTGGGGTAGTGTTAACAACAACATGGAAGGATAATCATTAAATGATTGGAATGGAAATCTGCTGCATCTGACGCTACATCTGTATCTTTAATATAATGTAATCACCCCAAGGGTCGCAATCCAATAGAGAAAAAAATAAAAATGAATTGAAAGGCTGTAACTATACACTACTATTTTTATCTTCAGTAAGTTATGGATAAAATATGGTAAATCTAATGGTTAAATTAAAAAAAAAATCGATTTTTGCTAAATACCATGCGACACCCCCATGGGGTCCCAACCCCCACTTTGGGAACCACTGACAGACTAGCATAGATAAGAGCATAAAAAGCCAAACAAAAGTAAACCCCACCAATTCCCAATAATCCTAATATGACACACTCTGTAAAAGTCTTTTATGATTAAAAAAGTTTTACAGGGAGAAAAACTATTGAGTGTGCCTTTAAAGACCCCTTAATGTAAGATTAAATTGACAAACATGATTAAATCAAGGTAGTATTTGTCTTTTGTATTATTTAACTGAGAAACATAAAAATATTACAACAAGTAGTTGGAATTTAATGAGGAAACAATCAAAATTAACGACCTGCATGCACTGCCGTGATGAGAATATTGATGTAAATCATGCCATACTCGTCATAAAGATAATCTAATTTCTTCAAGCAAAATGCTTCGGATTAATGTTTTCATGGGATTCTCCAAAACGCAGTCAAACTCGCACCTGTCAAGTTAGCAGAAAACATTGGCCTCTCTATCAAAAACAAAACAGAATGGATAACAGCAAGACAAAAAAGAAAGAGGAACTGCAAACTCATGTTACTGCGGGGAGGGCCAGACTGGTGTCCATTTCCCTTTAATATTGTAGGGAGGTAATAAAGAGGAGAGAACTGAAACCAGCCCAGCTGACAGTCAGGCCAGATAGGAGAGGCCATATGATCCCATCAAACCGAGCATGGCTTTTACCTGAGCTGCAGCGTCTGTGGGGGGAGAACGCAGAAACCAGAACGCTGAGCTGATCTGTCAGCCCTGCTTTATAAACTGACCCTGACGCTGGAGCATGTCAACATCAATTCACTGAAACTTGATAACCAGCACTCACAAACACATACAGCTTTTATATGTTCAATAGAGACATGCACCACACATAAGGGACTGATTTGTTTCAATCGGTCTTAATTATTTTAGAGATTATCTAAAACCTTTGGCTTTCTTTGGATTTCGCAACATGTCGCGTCACTGTAAAGCTGAACTGAAAGTTGCATTTTCTCTGATACTGCTGAATGCCCCAAAAAATAATACTCTTGTGTGGTTTCAATCTCTTTTAGAAAGAACATGATGATGTTTATTTTGCTTAATCATCCTTTAAACGGGCATTTGTTTGGTCCAGCCTTAAAGCAAAACCTCCTAAAGACACCCTATTAACACCTAGTATTTACATACCTTTTAGTTAACGCAATTAAGTGGACGAATACAAATACAGGTGCAATATTTTTTATCCTGTCCGTTTTCAACCACTTCTAGAGGTAGTCACACACATTTTGTTGGATTCCTTACATAGTGTAAACACTACTGATTGATGCCTCATTTCTACTGAGTGGTACAGTATAGAAGTGATTTCAAAAGTATTGAGTTTGGTACATCGTTTCCCGCTCGCATCTGACCGCTGTTGAGCACGTTCTTTAATACCACTGATTGGTCATAGTGTTTCACATGCTCAACAGAAATTACTGTGATTAGCCGTGAAGGTCATCAGTTCACTCTTCACCGCTGTTGACAGTGCGAAAACACAGATACAGATGGACACTGGATAGTTTTAAAGTCGCGTCGATGAGCAGGTTTGTCTATGAACTGACATACAAGTGATCCACTGATGGATCGACTGATTTACGCAACTTTAAAACACTATTGTCCATGTATTTACATTTGTACCCTGTCAACAGGGGTGACAATGACTATCACGTCCAATCACAGTCATTTCTGGTAAGCATGTAAACAACAGCCAATCAGTTCTGTTTAAGAATGTGCTCAACAATGATCAATACCTCAAAATTTCAATACCCAAATCGATACTTTTGACAACACTATGGTACAGTTTAATACAGCACAGTATTCAATATGCATCACCCTAATCAGGTTTGCGTTTCCAATGCCAATAGCATCCTTAATTGGTAGGCATATGCCAGGAAGTTGCAATGAACATCATTCTCGCTCAGAAAAGAAAGCCGCACAGGCCATTCACATATCCCGTTTTTTGTGAACTTAAGTTCATTTCTACCAAATGTAGACATGCAATTGGCATCCCTTTAGGCTCCTAAACAACAATGGAGGACACACTAAAGAATCTTGCTCCTTAGCATATGGCTGTTTGAAACTGGGTCCACCATAGTTTATTGCTGCACACTGTCATTGTAATATTACCTTGTCTTGTTTCAGCTACACTGTAAAAAAATCTGTATTTTTACGGTTTTTTTCCGGCAGCTGGGGTGACAAAAAAAAAAGTAAAATAACAGCCTTTAAGTTACAGAAATAACAGACATAAAATGAAATTAAATTAAAATTTATGGTAAATTTCTGTAATTCAACCTCTGTTATTTTACAGGAAATTTTGTAACTTAACGGCTTATATTTAACTTTTTTTCTGGCACCCCAGCTGCCGAAAATAAAACGTAAAGTTACATTTTTTTTTTTTACAGTGTATGTATTTACAAATGGTGCTTACTATGTTGCCATTCCAAGCACAAGTGAAGATTCTCTGTAAACCAATCAGTGTTCAGCAGCAAGACTAGATCTACCCATTAGTGTTTTGTACGAAAGGGTCCAAAAAAAGGGGGTATGGTATATTTCGCTATTTTGGTTCTTTAGATAGTGGGAACGAAAATAACTGTACCAAACTGAACCGTACTAATTAGTGGAAGCCATTAAACAATACTGTTATGCGACATTATGTGGAAAAGCACATAAAACAAGGATACACTGTTGTACTATAACACAGATTTCCATCAAAATTGCAGTTCACTCATACACTGGCCACCCTTAAGCACTGCGAAAATGATTTACTGAGTGTAATAAAATATGAGAAAAGGGTCGCTATGAAATTCAAACGCAAGTGGTCAAGTAGCATCTGAAAGCATAATGATACCAGGTCTAATCGGGAAAGCATCTCAAATCACTAATAATCATATTTTTAAAAATGGGGAAACCTATTTTGGTTTGTAATGTCAACAAATGTTATTGCTTCCGAAAAAACTAATTGAAAGTAGAGCAAAGATCTACGTACTATAACCAGCTAGAAAAAAAGAAGCAAAAACTCCAAAACAAATGTAACATTACAAGTCACATGAGTCAAACACACTGAATCAAGTCATGTCTAAAAGTATTTTGAGCAGCAAAGCAATCTTCCTTCATTGGACGAGAAAGAAACAAGAGTAGAAGCGTCGTGGGAGCCTAGGCCATCTGGGACACTGCATAGTTCTCATTCCTCACAGATGAGAAGTGAGGTGAGGAGGAAGGCGGGAGACCTTTGGGTGAAATACAGGAGTACAGTAGAACAATAGCCCTCTCTGCCCGTCTCCAAAGCCCCGCTAGCCAAAACACAGGCCGCTAGTGGAGATGAGAATGCCAACAGAGCGCTAACAATGCTCAGTAGTCAAAATACTGAACGGTAGCACCGAGGAACATATGGGACAGACACACTCAGCAGGTTAAAATTGGCTGAAGTGGTCTGTTTTAAACTGATATGTATCATGAAATTAAACATGAATTGAACTGAGATGATTTAAAAGTTGGTTTTATGTACTGTAATGCATGAAGTGTGAATTTCACCATCAATAAAAGCATGCATTTAACAAAATCTCTCTTTTGTTAACTGTATGTTTAGTTGTTCCATGCATCTTGAATTTTTGTTCAATAATTACACCTGGTTTGTACTACAATGGCCTAGTCAGTTGGCTCAGAGTCCAAAGATAAATGAAAGAAATTGCTTGTGAACACAACAGCAACTGACATCAACATTGAGAAGTGCAATTAAAATCCAAACTACTTTATATTTAGCACATGCAAGTGTATGTTCACAACCTTTTAAACTATCCTCCATTTGATATGTGCATAACATGGACAATTAGTGAATCAATCCTGTCCAGACTTTATTTCATTTCAAATGATACAAATGTCATTTTACTCAAACTAGTCTTTTTTTTCTTTTATTGTCCTCTCACACACACACACACACAAACCTCAGGTGTCTATTGTTTTGGCCATTTTCAATAGTTTGTTGTTGGTGGTGTTTTTTGAGTGCATTATTTAATATGATATACATTAAAAGTCTGTACGTACAACTATTTATATACGATGTCGTGCTTACATTAAAACTGAATAAGTGTTAGCAAAGTATCACATCGCAATTGTTATAGACCCTTTCACATTTCCGGGTTTCTCAGTAGCGGAAGGCGTCATAGTTGGGTAAACGTAGAGCGCAGTGATTCGAAGAGTACAACAATTTTTTTTTACAGTCCCATTTGCTGAAATAATAAAAGAAAAATGCCACGTGTTATCAAGACTTTCAGAAAAAGGAAAAAATTGTGTGAGACTGATGACAAAAGCCAGAGGAGAAATTTACTCTCAGCCCCATAGACTCTGCATTAGAAACACCTCGTATAAGCGGTAATTCGTTTTTTAGTAATTTGATGCAAAGATAATATAATACATTCATAAATGCATATAAATGGTCATACGTTTAAAAGGATTTAAGACTATAATGGCCATTAAATGAGTCATAACAGTCTTGTGAAAAGGGTCCATTATGGCCCATTATTAGCATTTACGCTAAACAAGAAATGCACTGCAGGTTTTTCATTTGCTGATTTAAATGATTGAGATATTTAAAGGTCTATTCTGATTGGTTGCCAACATTTTTATAGTAGTTTTTAACAAATTGAACAATAGAAGTCGTTCATTTCTATCTTTATTGTTATAGTTGTGAACTTCATATTGTAGTAGAAATGGAACATTCATTTGTTCATTCATTTTCAACCGCTTTTCTAAGGCAGGGTCGCGGAGGCAGCAGTCTTAGGAGAGAACCCCAGACTTCCCTCTCCCCAGACACTTCCTCCAGCTCCTCCGGGGACATCCCAAGGAGTTCCTAGGGAGCCGAGAGACATAGTCCCTCCAGCGTGTCCTGGGTCTTCCCCGAGGCCTCCTCCCGGTGGAACATGCCTGAAACACCTCCCTAGGTAGGCATCCCAGAGGTATCCGAAACAGATGCCTGAGCCACCTCAGCTGACTTCTCTCGATGTGGACGAGCAACAGCTCTACTCTGAGCTCCTCCTGGGTGACAGAGCTCCTCACCCTATCTATAAGGGAGCGCCCTGCCGCCCTGTGAAGGAAACTCAAATCGGCTGCTTGTATCAGAGATCTTGTCCTTTCAGTCATGACCCAAAGCTCATGACCATAGGTGAGAGTAGGAGCGTAGATTGACTGGTAAATCGAGAGCTTTGCCTTTCGGCTCAGCTCCTTCTTTACCACAACGGACCGGTATATCGACCGCATTACTGCTACCGCTGTACCAATCTGCCTGTCAATCTCATGTTCCATCCTTCCCTCATTCGTGAACAAAACCCCTATATACTTGAACTCCTCCACCTGGGGTAAGGACTTTCCTCCAACCTGGAGATGGCAAACCACCTTATTCCGGTGGAGCACCATGGCCTCGGACTTGGAGGTGCTGATTCTCATCCCAGCCTTCTCACACTCGGCAGCAAACCACCCCAGTGCATGCTGAAGGTCCGTGTTCGATAAAGCCAACAGAACAACATTGTCTGCGAATAACAGAGATGAGATCCTTTGATCCCCGAACTGGACCCCCC
Source organism: Danio tinwini (assembly GCA_903798205.1). NCBI lineage: Eukaryota > Metazoa > Chordata > Actinopteri > Cypriniformes > Danionidae > Danio > Danio tinwini. The sequence goes on along the minus strand of CAIGQZ010001492.1, from coordinate 587,457 downwards.
AGGCTAAAAATCAAATCTTTTAAATTGGGTATGGACGAAATCTCCTAGCAATACTCTAAAAAGTTACCCAGAACACCCAAACAACTAGGCATGGGACAATAACTGGTTTCAAGGTTGACTACAGGTTGGAAACGTCAAGGTTTTAAAACCGCCAAAATGTTTAGTATATGCATGTTGTTGTTTTCTTTTTTTGATTTAGTTATCGTATCTCCAGCAGAAAAGGACCCTATTCATCAAAAGCTACTGTTACAAATTATTTTAAATGTTTTTTTTTTATAAAATATGATGTGTTCAATGAAAAAAAGGTGTTGTTTTTACCCAGACATTTAAAAAGAGTATATTTTAAAGCAGTAATCACAATACCGTGAAACCATGATATATTTATCCAAGGTTATCATACTGTCAGAATCTTGCCCATGCCTACAAGCAACTAACCTTAAACCATTTAGAGCAGGTTAGCTGCCATATAACAAGGCACTGGCTGCACCTTTGCATCGTTTTGCATGGCTAAACTCCAGAAAATATTTAAAAAATCTAGTGAGTTTTGAAATACTTCCACAACTGGGCCAACAGAAGGCCTGCACGTTCATAACTGCTGACAGGGAGGAATGACATCTGCTGAAATGGCAAAAAAATAAATAAATGCAGGCGAATTTAACTCAAGAGGATCAATGATGAAGTAGCAGTGAGAATGTTTCCATTACACTTTCAAGTTCTGACTTTGCAACTATTACAAAATAATACAAAAGCAGATGTGCCTGGGGTAATGGAAAATGATTTTACTGTATAAATAAATTTTTATGTGTATGGAAACCATGATGGAATACAAAGCGTTAAGGAAATAACAGGATTTTCGAGTCATATGATTGTGGCATTCTTCACAGAATTAACTCAACAGAAACTGAAACAATCATGAGAAATTAGGTGACAGAGAGGGAAAGTTTTCTTGGTAGTTGAAAGATATATAACTAAATGTTTATATTTTCTATGGAAAACCAGATTAGGGTTAATACCTCAGCAGTGCTAAAACACACCATGAAAGGTGACTGTACAGTTATAATCAAGACATTATTGTTCATTTAGAAATATCGTTTTATAAGCAATTCCAGCGTTATTGATGGGACATCTCAAAAACTCAAAACATATATTCACAGAGAAAGTATATGTCAACATTATATTGAAACATCTGTTCATATTTTCCAATACAACTAACCACAGAGGTATGGGATCAGAAAAATATCAATCTGTAAACATTGTTTATATTTTAAATGAGGAAAATAAACATGCATTATAGATGTGACCAAAAAAGTATGCAAGTTTACAGTATATAACATACTTTGTAGAAATTCTGTGACTTAAACTGCACAAACCAACAACAATGCTAATCAAAACAATAAGAGTTGGCTCACTATAGAACAAAAAGGATTGATTTTATTTTATATTTTTGCATTTATAAGGAAAAAGCTACATTATGGATGTGACAGTTGTGAAATTTTCACTTGTGTCTTTGGTTAATCAAATATAATTGTTTGAAAACGTTGACAGACATTTTTGAGTATTTTTACAGTACTGTAAAATACAAGCCTATACAAAAAATTAGAAATGGTTTCGCTATTTTGGTGAAAACCTTATGGGAAGGTTGAAATTTGCATGGAATTGCTCCTAAATTATTGGGCACGACTTGACATTTTATGAAAACCAACATGTCTATATTTATTTCCACATTTTGGGTCAATCGAGTCTAAAGTAGCCCATAGAACTGCATGGTAAAAAAAGATATTTACACACAGATAAACAATAGTCTGACTATCAACTACAGCAAATTTGTAACTTCTTTTTCAATTCAGCACTACCAACTCTTCAAATTTGCACTGAAGTTTATGCAAATAATATTGAACTATGTAGACTTGAGAAATATCATTTTCCTCTGCTTCCATGGCTCAGTGAAGTTTTTAAAAATAATTTTGGAAGAAGCACACACACACACACACACACGCACGCATGCACACGCACACACATACACACACACACACACATAGTAAACACAACAAATTCTTTATCAGCAATCACACTAATCATCCAATCAGATTTAAAGAGAATTCCCATAAATAACCAAGCTCATTCTACCTCAGTCATCTCATCGACTTTGCATCCCTCCTCCACCCCAACTCCACACCTTTAACCAGATCCATACTAAGTACGGAGAGAGGAGCTATTTCGGATCGAGCTAGACGCTGAGCTCGTATTCCTATCCGTCTCTCTTGAGCTCAGACATCTATCCGGCCTCAGAGTCCTCTCCCTGGACAGCACGCCAAATATGCTTATTCTGATCTGTTTTCTATGTGTGGGTGTGAACTTGTGAAATGATTACACAGTGCGCAAATTATCCACCCTCATAAACGTTTATGGATCATTTTCACATCATTCCAATGAAAAAAAGTCAATCCATAATTGGTGCTTGCAGTTTATACATTATTTTTTCCTTTAGATTTTTTTACATATTGTCCACCGGACTAAAATTGGCAGACAATTAAGATAATCTTTTATGCAATAGCATTTGTACTGTATATTGGCATTTATTTAAATTAATATATTATATGGTGTGGGCTTGTTTCAATCCATGGTTGTTTTTCAACCTTACCAGTCCATTCACTCAATAAATTTCCCACTAATGTTGTGTCAATTGCTTCTCTGTTTTGTCAGAGAAAATTCAATAGTGTCAGCAAAGTGTATTTGGAAGGATATTTGAAAGACTTCCACTGACAGCATCTCTCGCTTAATGGCATGTTCTCTTGGCAAAACTAAAAAAATTAAAGGGCAGCAGCTTTCGAGTGCTGCCAAAAATGGAGAAAAAACTAGACATTTGGGATTTTCCCACCATCATTTAAGAGAGCTCAGCGTTAGGAAAAAAATGAGTGCCATCCCCTGCATTAAGTGTTTTTTTTATATATAAGCCGAGTCATGTTTTGACAATGCATGCTTTCTTTTTTCATACTAGATGCTCATGAATAATGGGATGTTGGCATAATAACAGAACACAGAAGTATATGACAGATTATGCGAGTTCTCCAAGCTCAAAGCGTCAGATGAACGCTTAGTCAATTGGGCGAACCTGTTTGAGGCTTCAGACATGATGCTCTGGTTAACCGAATGGCATCTGTTGTGCCCGAGTTTGGCAGACGGGCAGGGATTTGCGCTGGGGGAGACGGGGGTGTGTCTGGCGTGGCCAAACCCCTCTAAATCCACTCCCTGTAATTTACTCTGGGCTGTGTTTGCCACATGCCTCACTCCTGATTCATTCCCAAGCACCCCTCCATTTGGAAGACGATACATACTACGCATAATGTTTCTGCAGTACACACTGTAATGTATTTAACCCTTGTGTGCTGTTGGGAATGTTTTCATCCACTCTGGGGTGATTTTGAGTCTTAACTTTCTCTGTTTAAGCTAATGTAATAATTTTTGGTGACAAATTTTGACACATATTTTATGAAAATGCTTTGAAATTGTTTAAAAATTTAATACACTGGGTAAATTTACAAACCTTTTGTTATGTTGGTTATTGTAAATATGATTATTTAACTGCAAAGCTGTGACACCATATAATCATACATTCTTGATTTTATTACTGCATTTTTACTGTTGATCATTGTCAGTTACAGTGCAAAAAAGTTAAGTCTCTGCCTACTATATGGAGTATATTGTGCATGAGGGTGTATTTATTTATTTATTATTTATCTATTGCCACATCAGCAACTTATGGCTATTTCGTGGCTGCATGAGTGTGTAAGAGAGACCTTTGCACACTTACCTTGATATGTCTGAGAAAATCAAAATAAGCAGCTCAGCTTTCAGAACAGTAAACATAATCTTTTGTTTTACTTCATAAAATTTCATATAAAAGGCAGAAACCTTGCACAGGTCTATCTAAAGGGGTAACTGTGCCAAATGTCAACTGATGATCAGCAATAAAAATTACAAATTGTACCTCTTCCCAACAAGGAAAACTACTAACAATAAAGAATACATAATTATATAATTTCAAAGCTTTGCAATCAAAAAAGTCAAAATAATGGAGGTCAATGGGGTAAAAACAGTCACTAACATAATGAAAGGGTAGTAAATTTGAACAATAGACAAGAGTTAATATCACCAATATTGACCAGAATCCTACAGTGGCTGAGAGAGCTTAACGCGCTGCAATTTAAGAAAGCACATGCAATTACAAAAACACCAGCAAATAAAGAAACGATCTTCATCAATTGGACAGCACACGTGTTGCAAATTGGTCACAACACAAACAACTAAAGAAACAAGCTGCAAATTGGTCACAACACTTGCAAATATCCATGTAACACAACAAAAATGTTTCTAGGGGACCCAAAAACATGACGGATCCTGCTGAGATATGGATGTGTTATGTCTTGTAATCAGGATATTAAAATAAATGAAAAACAACTCACCTTTCAAAGACCACCAATCGCTTCACTGAGCTACAGTCATGGCATAATAACACATCCATATCTCAGCAGAGTCCGTCATGTTTTTGGGTCCATGCACTCTTGGCCACCGTAGAATCCTTATATCTGCATATTTATTTCAACATTTTTCAACACATCATTGATAGATGTGATCTTTGCAAACTTTTTTTTTGCCAAAAATCCTGTAACTTCAGTTATTTAAAAAGACAACATGAATATTGCATGAATATTATTAGCCCCTTTATGATATGAATTAATCGATATTGATATGGATTTGGAAATTACTGTTGATTAACAATGACTTGCCTAATTAACCTAATTTTTAAGTTAAGTAACCTATTTACACCTTTAAATCGCACTTTAATCTGAATACTAGTATCTTATAAAATATTATGTACTGTCATCATGGCGAAGACAGAAAAAAATTATTGAAACTTTTTTAAAAATGTTTTGAAAAAAAATCTCTCTGTAAAACGGCACTTGGGAAATATTTGAAAACTAAAATTTCACATGATGGTAAATAATTTTGTCTTTAACTTTATATACGCACTATATTTTTTCAATATTTTTAAAGTTGACTAGGGCGGTATTCAAATTGATACAGCCAAACCTCCTCCTTATTTTTCGTTAGTATACGGTATTACTGTGTAAAATAAAAAAATTATGACGTAAGGCTCAGACAGCATCACCAGATTGTTAGCTTGTGCCTAAACCATACAGAAACTGAATACCGTATATGCAAAATTAGGGACGAAATATTTTCCTTGTCCGTATTTACCGCCTCTCCCTTTTCGTTCGGTCGATACCTGAAATACTGGCAAACTGCAGAAGTTGTTTTTCAAAACCAGTTCACTTAGTGCGCGACTCGCCATCTTTCCCCACCTCTCTCCTTCTCCTCCACGCTGTCCTGTGATGACAACCACGCATTTTTAGGTATTAAATAAACTATATTTTATATTTATTTCTTGTCTCCTATATAAGTGCATTGTTTTTTATGACTGTATAACAGTATTGAAACTAGGGCTGTGCAATTAATCGAAATCAAATTTTCCCCGCCTGGAACAAATGCGTGCATGGTGTCTGTGTGTGACAGTCTTATTAGCCAATTAAGTAAGCACACTTCCATTCTGCCCAATCAGAATTGCCCAACCGATCTATGCGTAACGGCCACAAAAAAACCCCAAACAAACAGGAAAACGCAGACGAGTGGGATGATGGCGTCTGTTGCTTCAGAGGCATTAATAGACAAGTTAATATCAAAGAAAAACAGGGCATCGGTAATATGGGAGTATTTTGGTTTCAAAGTCAAACAAAATTAAAGTTTAATGTTTTGATAACTTCATGTGTATTTTCGTAATGTAATGTTCTATAACAATATAATTTGTCATTTCATTTTCATAGGACAGTTATATAGGGATGCATAAGTTGCAGAATTTTAAAGCAGTTTAACGATTTAAATGCTTCTTATTGGATATTACACCATTCAATGTGACTATACGCATGTCTTTACATACAGCTTATGACCCACTAACTATGGTTTGCTAATTACAAACTAGCTAGAAGTTACAAAGCCCCTAGTGTGAACTTTACCTTCCAGTTTAAGAAAGAACTACTGAACAGCTGGTGCAATCCCTGCCCAAGCAATAACCAATGCCATAACGCACTACCTCACTAAAGATACGGTGCCTTTTAATGCAGTGACCAAAGAGGGATTAAAGAAAAAAACTCATCTAAATGCAGGATAGGAGATATACACTTCATCTCCACCTATTTTAGCCATTTTAGAGTACCACAGCTGTACATTTAACGTCATGATATTTTGTGTAGCATCTGTGATAATTATTTTGTTTTAGACAATATAAGCTACAGAAAGGCTCTTATCAGCCATGTTAGTTTGCTGAGTGTTCTGTATTTTCATAATTATTATTTTTTGTTTGTATAATAAGCTAAATTACAGTATCTCCCTAATTTGAGTTCAAGTTCTTTACAGAAAGGTAAGGTCATTTTATTTGTGATTACTGTTTGCTCAAGAGGAACAATTGATTAATTATTGATATTAATTGATTAAAAAATGAGTGTTTAATTTCTGAATACTTAAAAACAAATACGAATAAATGTTTAAGTACGTTAATATGTTTTAACTTCCTTTTTTAACTAACACTCACTGCATTTTAGCAGTAAAAAGATATGATACAGATTATTGAGCTGAATTAAAAATTTTTATCGCAAATCAAATCGAAATCGCAATATTTGTCAAAAAAAAAAACACACAATTTGATATTTTCCCCAAATCGCACAGCCCTAATTGAAACTATACCGTTGCTATTTTTAGATCCCGCGGTATACCATATTACCGCACAAGCCTCTTTTAAAGTATACACTGCTCAGTATTCAGCATGCTAGTACTCCTTTGTATTATAAAGCATTAATTTGTTGTTGTAAATTGACCACAAAAACTTAGTTGTTGTGCTTGTGTTTCATAAATAAGACCTATAGCCTTTAGCTAAAATAACACCGGCAGGCAATGATGGCCTGATTAGGTTTTTCACCACCAGCAGAAAAAAAAACCCCAACGCCATTCATCTCAACACAGTACAGACAGAAATTGAAGCCACTCTCTCTCTCTCCATGTGCTTGTGAGTGGCTTTTAACTGATGAACGAACCACTAAATAAATGCACTTATGTTGCAAACCTGTGTAATTTGGACTGCAGAGAGGTGTTAATGCCTTAAACCATCGGGATACTATGAAAACCCCATACTTTCATAAGCGTTTCCAACATTAACACTGAATGAAAACAGCGCTGACAATTTTCAACATAATTTATTTAGCTCATAAGATATTAAACAGCCCTCATAAAGGCAAAGCGCTCAAGCAAATACATCAGCTGTTCGGATAATATAAAGTGCTTTACCTTTCACCTGAATCTACAAAGGCTGGATATGTAGTCATGTGATTGATGTTTCATTTTCCTAAACAAAAACGCTAAGAGTAGATGGGCTGGACCATCATTGGTGCAACACACCACACAGGCTCTACATACAAGAGGAAGATGATGAATGGCAGGAAGCCTGAGGATTTTGCTAGATGTCAACAACACCTCTTGTTTTAATCCTCAGGATGGATTGAATAAGATTCATAAGTAGAGGTAGATTCATTGCTAGTGGTAACAATGGTGTCAGTTTTACTTTATCAATTCAAGCTTTAGTTTTCGATATGTCAACAACACAATCATTTCCAGTTGGTCGTGAGCAGCCAGTAAAGACTAACATTGTGCAAATATGTTACAAACTTACTTAGTTTTGCACTGAAAGTAATATTGCAAGACTCACAGTTCATAATTGCTTCATTTTTAACTGGGTTTCCATCCTAATAAGAAGTAAATCTTTTCCAATTAACGTCTCAAGCTTAAATCAAATTGAAAAAAAATATAAATTTATATGATTAGCAAATTAGATGCATTTCAATCAGGTTATTAGAGTTGCTGACTGTAGTATTGGTAACCTAGAAACCAACAGTTAACAAGACAAGCGCAATGGAGTCACGTGGGTGTGATATTCACTATGTCAGAGTTTATTTATTCAGCAAACTTGAATGGGAGATGGAAACGCATTAACACTTTTTCGCACAAGTCCAAATACACCTCAAGCGAGCATAAAAAAAGTTTTCTTTTGCGAATCAGAAAATTTTTATTTCCAATTTGCCATTATCATCACTTGTTTTCTCATGCAATATGCCTTAACGCTGCAAAAAATGCTTTCCTTACTTTTTTGTCTTGTTTTCAGTCCAAATATCTAAAATTTCTTAAATCAATATGTATTTTCTAGATAAGCACAAAATATTGTCTTGATTTCAAAAATAACAGGTTAAGGTTAAGTGAGTTTTTCCTTAAAAACAAAACAAAATAATTAATCTATTTTCACATTAAAATAAGACTATTTTACTTGTTTTATGGAAAAACCCAATAAATTTTAGACATTTCTGAAAACAAGAAAAAATGCTTCTTGAAACAAGACAAAAAAACCCACACATTTTTGCAGTGAAAATGCCCATTACCACAGGGTAATGGAAACCCAAAAACACCAATTATTGAAACACTGCACCTTTGACATTCGCAATTAGCTAAATGGTCCACTACATGAAAGTTAATATCTGAAGAAAAAAAAACATAATAAGGCATAGTTTACATTTACTTCAATCACAACAAACCCTGTGTGACAAGATTTTTTTTACTAAGATGTTTTGAATAAAGTTCATGCTGCTCTTGTCCTTATACGTGAATGTACAGTTGTTGACTAGTGACTGTCAAGCTCTAATGAATGAAATTTCGGATTTATGAGGAATTATCCAAATCTGTCAGACAAGTATATCCGAGAAAGAACAATAAATTAAAAAGAGTTTTTGAAGACGTAAATCAAACAATGTTATTTTGAGTATTTCAGTCTTTCTGCTTTATGTTTAATTTGGCAATTCACTGTTTTTAAACATTCTTTTCCAGTAACTGTGCTTCCATTTCCTTTCATTAATAATGTGCTCTTTGTTGTGCGAAGATCAGTGTTTATTGACAAATAAAAGTCTAAACTAAATCTGTTTATCATATTATATACAGCTCAATTCATAAGGATTCATTTTACAATGTCATTGTAAACTTTTTGAAGCATTTAGTCGTGTACAACCCCAAATCAGAAAAAGTTGGGACAGTATGGAAAACGTAAATTCATGTAAACTCATTACAGAGTCCTGGTTGCGGAGGAAACTGATACAGGTACTAGACTGGCCTGTCTGCAATCCCGACCTGTTTCCAATTGAAAATGTGTGTCGCATTTTGAACTGAAGATCCTGTACTGTTGTCCACCTTAAGACTTGTTTGCAGGAAGAACGGGACAAAATTAGACCTGAAACACCTCTTAAATGAGTGTCTTCACGTTATTTAAGTGTTGTTAAAAAGAAATGGCAACATTACAAAGAGGTAAATGCTTTATTGTTATAACTGTTTTTGAAATGTGTTACAAGAACCAAAATTGGAATACGTGATCATTTAGAAAAAAAAGTCATAAGGAAGACATTAAACAGGAAGACAACAGGAAGACAACCTAAAATTTCTTTTCTATTTTATATAACTTTTATATAACTATATATAGCTTTTTCTAATTTGTGGTTGTACTTCTGGAGTGGAAAATCTTTTAGGTTTTATTTTAAAAAATGAACAAATGGGTTTGGAAAGACATGAAGGTGAATAACTTCAAATAGTGGCAGGTTTGACATCGCTGGCAACAAAAGTAAACTATTTTCACATTCTTGTAACCAAACGCATCACAATAACTGTGGAAATTACATTAAACAGGCACAGAGCACGAGTTCAAATAACCTTTCTTTTCAAATGTTTGCCTTTTCTGCATGTCTTTTTTTTTTGGAGCTTGAAATTGTAAAATGATGTTTGGTTAACATCTTATGTCCTCGAAGACTGCAGCTCTGACTGCATAAAAGATGACAGAATTTTCATTTTTGACTACAGCTTTATTAAACATTTCGCAGTGTGTTAACTGGATTCAGAAGTGCCTGTTTGCTGATTTGTCAACATGATGAAGCACAGGAGCTGGTTTTGCATGCTGTCATTGTCCATGGAAACAAAGTAAGGAACTCTCTGACAAAAGCCATTGTTGCTTGTCTCCATGTTATTTTTTTCTCCATCAATCAATATAAATGTGTGAGTGGAATCATCTATGTGAGCAAAAGACAGCTTTTATAATGAGCAAACTCTAATAAAGTGGCATTTTTCACTGTAAATCAACAGAACAGTAGGTCAAGGAGTCATGCTTGAATGATGCAAATGGGTTAAGATATTTACAGCCATTGGTGGTGTTCACATTTATAGGCCCCTGTCCACAATGAGATGCGTTTTGCTGTATACACAAACATTTTGTATTGTATAGCCATTTTGTCCAGATGAAACTGGCTTTTTGGGAGTGTGAAACTGCCATTTTTTTTTTATCAGAGTTGATAAATCTAAAAAGCAGCAATCTAATGTTGTCAATGCCTAATATGCATATTTTGAGAGAGATGACGTCATCAGCCCACATCTTGTCTCTAGTTAGTTCACACTGCACGATTTTGGGCCCCAATTTTGACTTTCCAAAAAGTCAAACGTGAGCGACATCTGCGCAGTGTGAATTATCAAAAATCTGACTGATGAAGTCGTCGATGCCCATTAATTATTTGGCATGATAAATATCTGGACCTGTCGGCCATTTAAAATCCTGCTGTGTGAAATGAGTTCTGACTGAAAAACACATCGGCCGTCACGTATACTACGTCTATATCTTTTACAGTCTATGGTGTAGTGTAGTCATTAGGTAGTATTGTGTAGTGTAGTCATTAGGTCACATTGAGTGTGACCGCAATAGTCACACTGCAAAATTAGATAGTTTAATAAAGATTAAAAGATAAAGAAAATATGAAATATTGTTATTTGTACAATGATGAGCATGTTATTTTACATTTAATCATTAAATTTGAATACTGATAATACGGACGGAAATCTTTCCAAATGAAGCTATTTAAGTCATCTGGTGAAATTACATTCATATCAAAGCGAAACAAAATATTGCAATGTCATATTGTCCAATATATAGCAGCCCAAGTAGTTATGCAGGGTAAATAATTCTGTTGCCGATCCATCTTGCAGTGTGAACAAGATAGCAACTAAATGGTCCTCCAGACCAACACTATGTCATGGCACTTCGTCATTTTTTGATTTAGTGGCTAATTTGTATGAAATCGTACAATTTAGTACGATTGGCTCATCCCCCAATGATGGTTGGGTTTAAGGGTGGAGTTTGGTGCCACGCCTCTATTTTAAAAATGGTATATTTTCGTATTACTGAATTCGTACAAATTAGCCACTAAACTAACATAACGTAAAATAGTTAAGTTTCCTCATGAGATCAGGTGAAAACAACTGTGATCAAACCACTTAAAAAATTATTAATTAATTAATAAATAAATAAATAAATAAATAATAAATAAATAAAAACCGCACACTAAATTTGCAAGTTTGTGTTGCAGAAGCTATTGAGCTTAATATTATTAGCACACAGCTGATCAACGATTGGTTAGAGAGAATAGTCACTACCTACGTCATTAGATTTGTGACACAAAACACCAAAGTGGGGGGGAGGAAATCAGTAAAATGAGGTGGGGAGTCGTGGAAGAAAGTGAAAGTGAACAGCGGATGGGGGAGGAGGGCGGTTGAGGAGAGGAATCAGTAAAATGAGGTGCCAGATCAGATTTCAGAGGTTCCGGAACCCGATCCGGATCCAGCGTGTTTCAACACAAATTAAGCCCCAAGTAGCAGCTATCGTTTCTGATACATTTTATACATGCACTTATAAAATGTCTCATATAATTATGTATTTGATCAGAAGGTGGAGAGTAACTGGTCTTTTGCTGCTGTTTGAACGCATTTAATCAAAAGAGTGTTTACTCTATAAAAAACAAATGGATCAACTGGTGGTTAAAAGTGCCGGGCCAAGCTTTAAACCATTTAGACCTTGCTTATGTTTGGTATTAACAACCATTTTGGTTGGATCACAAATAGGCAAAGAAAACACTCTTGTTTACACCTGGGGCCTGTTTCAGAAAGGAGGTTAAAACTCAGAGTATTTTAACACTGAAATGAGAGGAACTCTGGGTTTTCCGTTTCAAAATGGCAGGTTTGTCAAACTCGAGAAAGCAGGGTAAGTCAAGCCTGTTTCTGAAAGACAGGTAACTTTAACTTAGAGTTAGTTACCGTGGTAACTTACTCTGTGAACCTAACCTGGTCAGGAGCAGGTTTTGTTCTCTAAACCCAGAGTTTCTGTCGGTCTCCTCCACTTTTTTAAAGACGAAGTGGTATTTCTCGCCTTAGCCTTACATTTCCACACACCTATTTTAATGCTTACTTTGCATTTGAGCATATAAACGATTGATGGAAACGTCATGATGCACATAACTTTTTGAAAATATGCATAAAAAAACATGCGCATAATAACTGAGTAGGAAAAACTTTTATTCGATAAAGATGCTCATAAACTGTGATGAAAACCCTTTTACTGAACAAATTCCAGTATGTGCATCAAAAAAAGGTTTGTTATAAGCGATGATGATGAAAATGTGTGTGAATAGACAAAACAGCAGGCTGAGCACATTGTAAAACATCTTAAATGTTGTTTTAGTCATTCTAAAATGCCTCAACTGTTTCAGTATTAGTGTATATTATTAATTACCTCCAGAGCGTCTGGAGCGTGTCAAGAGTTTCTATTCTCCGCGTCTCATGGCTTCAAACGCCCCCACGTGTTCATTGTGTGTCAGTTGTCTTCTGAGGCGCAAGTACATTTAGCCTGTTAAATAAAGAAAAGACGCAGCTTCTTCTACCGCAGTAAATTCTGTTTTTACTGTTGATATTTGGCGCCAGTTAATCAGTAAGTGACGATTTTGTTGTCTTTGATTCATTGGATGGAAACGCTGCTTTATTCGCAAGTCTTTTATGCGTTATTCCAGTTTTGGATATAAATTTAATTAATATTTTTCGATGGAAACATAGCTATTGCCTATATTTCAGTCGCACAAAGAACAAAGTCACACACGAGAATGGCTTGTCCTTTTTAATGAATAATTAGCTTAAATTCACTGACCTTCGACATGTACTGTAACTAGTTTAATGGGATTATTATTCGTTCTAAAAAATATTTTTTAGTTCCACATTCTAAATGTCATATCAACCTCTATCACTTGACCAATAATAGAGGCACAAGTGCACTTTTAAATCTATTAAAACTGATCAACGTGTATAAAAGTGGGAAAGTGTGTAAAAAAAATTATAAACATCACACATTACATTACTTTTTTATTATACTTAAATTCAATGTAAATTACGCATTAACTTGAGCAGCTACTGTATGTTTTCCTACGCTAACTGTCTCTGTCTCACTGATGCAGTGGTGTAGCTTTTTTAAATATATGGTCATATTTGCTATAATTTTGCATGAGCACATCAAGTTCAGCAGGAGAAAGAAATGCTAATCTCTTTTTTTCAGATGTTGCCATTGTCACTCGTAATATCTGTGCTCCATTGATAATGCCTTTTTATAGTCACGGTGTCCGCTTAACTTTGAGTTGGTCTACTTAAAGTTGATTGATCAACTCAGATCAGCTATTCTGAAACCAAAAACTCTGAGTTTTTAATATCTCGGTAAATCAACTCAGAGTTCAAGTTTAAACTCCGAGTTGGTTGAACCTCCTTACTGAAACAGGCCCTTGATGTTTAAATCTGTCTTATTTTTCAATTTTTGACCATTCTTCTGATGACGAAGGGTCTACAGCTGGGTGTATGTATAGACTTAATCTTTTGATCTAATACTTTGAAATCTAACTCACACTCTAAAAAACTCTGATGTACTCATTTTAGTGCACATTTTTACAATAAAACTAGATCAGATTGATGAAAACATCTTAATATCAGATGTAAACAGGTCGATTTGACCTAAATGTATACTTCTTTCTTAAGGAAACATGAGTGGTGTTTGCCAACTTTGTCACAAACCCAAAACCAACAGTAATACAAAGCAAGCACTAAGCAAACACTACTAAGTGCACTATTATGAAACCTTAAAAATGTGGTGCTGTGGATCTTCTCGACTTTTGCATTTGTGACGAGCATGAAACTCTTACAGGCAAAAACACACCAGACATGAAAATCATTCCAGGACTCTCTGCCAAGATTACAGAGGGTCTTATTAAACAGTTCCCTCAGCTAAACATAAAAGACATTTGAGTGACTTTCAGAAACACAAACATGGACGAGCTCAAAAGGATGCGATCAAGTGCCGACAATTAGTTGAACATCAGAAAGGACTGCTGGAAAGGATTGATGATAACAGCTAGTAAACTTCATACATGCTCAGATCAAACGGAGCTATTTAAAAGGAAAGAATATGTAGTGTGTGTGGAAATGAGGATAGTGTCCATATGGCAGACATACGAGTGGGCGAAACATGTCGCCTTCCTACTAAAATCGAGAGATTTTGCACAGCTGAGGAAACAAGGCAGAAGATTTCAATGTGAACAGGTTGTTAAATTATATTTCTGTAAAAAGAAATGTTTACTATGGCTAAAGGCAGGTATTCATAACAGAAAGATTTCTTAGAGAATTTATGAAGCATAAACTATTACTTTGATACAACCAGCCTTCAGTTTATACCATATCAATGCAAGATAAGCAATTGTACAAAGACACTGACATATTTGACTGGCCTTTAATGCAAAAAACTATATCTGTTTATATCTAAAGTCTATAATGCTATTTATAATGTTTGTTGTGACATAGGAAAATGATCAGAAGAGTTAAAACCAATAAATACAATATTTACATCAGTTTCCCAAATATTATATCAGTTTATATGTCATCTGGTCTAAGTCAAAGTCAGCTTTACTGCACATGTACAGAAGAGAATTGAAATTGCGTTGCTCTCAGACCCTAGGCGTCTAACATATAATGTTAATACAAAAAGTAGAATTGTAAAAAGAAATTACAAATAAATACAATTACACATATAATATAATCAAAAAATATAAGTAAAAATACAAATTGTAAACCATACAATTACACATGCAAACCAAAGTTGTGCAGATGCAAAACAGTATACAGTGCAAAAAGCTTGTAAATATTATAAATATGATAATAACAGTGTCTTAATAATATACAGGGAGGGAGTATGAGATAACTAGCAGTCCAATGTTACACAAAGTGACCAAAGTAACCAGTAAGTTAACTAACTAAAACCATATGACTAAACTTGATTTAGATTTAACTTTAAGTAAAATAAAAATTCAAACTATACAGATATTTAAAAAATGTATAATTAGTGAAAATATAACTATTAATAAAAATAATAATAATAATAATGATGATAATAATAAACAGTTATGCAATTATCCTAAAATAATACTGGGACGAATATATTTTTTTCTGTCATTAAAAATATTTTGTACAAACAAGATGAATCATCATTTCATAAATATCAAGTTTTTGGGGTGTTGTTGTAACCACATGACATTTCACTAGGCTTTCCTTAGCATGAAAAGGTCAAATTATACGATTATTAACAGACTTATTTTAGGCATCTCTAATAAGATATCATTTGTGGCTTTTAAATATCTACCAGATGAGTAAAATGTTTGATGAAAAGCTTGGATTGACAACACCAAGGCTGGAAGTTTAAAATAACTTTTGAAAAGCCTGAAGTTACTCAGAGAAAGTCGAACTGCACCTTGCCAGCATGTTTGCTAATGCCTGAATTAGGTTAACTACTTCATGGATTAACAGAATTCCAGCATGTTTTACCTCTCATAAAAATAAACCATGGTTTTATTATAGTAAAGGTGTAGTGACCATGTTTTAACATAATACTTACCATTGGTATAACCACAGTTTTACTAAGAACACCATAGATAAACTATAATTAGTGTAGCAAAACCATGATAAACTGAGTTTAACTACAATAACTGTTTTTAACATTATTATGATTATTAGTAGTAGTAGTAAAGCCATAGGCTGCGTCTGAAACTGCCTACTACTCAATAGGTACTTCATATGAATTTAAACATATTACTCGGCCGTTAGAAAAGTATGTTCTATACAGTATGAATGTGAGCAGTTTGAATGGAACCCGGACGTACTACATCCGCCATTTTTTCATGATCACGTAACCTACCCACGTGAGTTGCGTCGCTTCACTCCCATGCATGGATTCTTTCGCAGGGCATCATGGGATATCATAGCGTCCATCTGATGCACACTTTAGAATCTCGCCGAAAGTAGTAGGTCATCCGGGAACTTCTCACATACTGCCCTACTGAAAAAAAAACAGCTTTAACCAGCCTGGTTTTAGAGGGGCTTTGGCTATTTCCAGGCTGGTTTCCAGCCACTTCCAGCCTGGTCTTAATTGGTCAGGCTGGGCGATGACCAGCTTGACCAGCCAAAACCAGCTATATCCAGCTTAAACAAGGCTGGTCAAGCTGGTTTTAGCTGGTCATTTTCCAGCCTGAACAGCTAATACCAGCCTGGAAATGGCCGAAACTGCTCTAAAACCAGGCTGATCTACCAGCTAAAACCAACCAACCAGCTTAGGCCCGTTTAAGCTTTTTTTTTTAGATTTTCGAATTCTATGAATTCGGATATACTACTCGGCTCACATACTGTTTTTATCGTACTATATAGTATGGAAGTATGTAATTTCTGACGCAGCCATAGTTACATTTTGTCAGTCACATAACTAACATATATTAGCACATTGCTAACATGAATTAACATGTCGCTAAAATGTTTAGCACATTGCTAACATTAACACATTGCTAGTATGAATTTAAATGTTGCTAGAATTTGTTCTGCTAGCTGCTATGTGTTTCTAGTGAAATAACTAGATAAACAATTCTAAAAAAAGTAAATAATAACTCTAAAAAAGGTGTGGAGGTCTGGACCTAAGTGGATGTAGCTTAAAAATGTATGCTTGTTGAAAGTTTTCACAACCTTTAGGACTTATACTGTATAGTTATGATCGTAAGTTTGAAATGGAGTCGATCATTTTGAGGGTCTGACCCGAGTTTGACGGTTTTAGCTTAAAAATACTCAAAATTACAATTTTTCTGAATGAATTCATAGCTCTGGTCTAAAAAGGTGTATTATGTCACTGACCTAAAAGACTAAACTAGATGTTTTCAAACATGTCACGATGTTAGGGTGTTGTGGTATAATTGTGGTTAGGGGTTTGCTTTCACCACTTTTCTAACCAGGGTTGTGTGAACACCAGTCAAATATAGACAGTGAAGTACACACGCACTGCCTCAGTGTGTTTAGCAAGTACTATTTAAAAGACAATTAAGGTCAGCTTTGAGAAGCGCGTTTACATCACACTTAAAATAAATGTGCAATCGCATGGTCATTTTCACATGTCGACAATAAAAATAGAGCAGCTGTTTTCAGATAAATCTTCATAAGGTCTCGGAGCCCTGTGAGGGCAGTCATCACATGACAATGTTTTTCTCTGTTGTGCTCTAGGCCTTAATAAAATAAGACTCGTGTGGAGAAAAAAAGCGCTCTCTATTCTCGTTTCAGATCTAGCACTACTCTCCACCTCTCCAACCTTTTATTCTGACCTTTAAAAAAACGACAGATCTATACATTTAATAAATCGGCTTGCAATAAAGCTACTGATCTGGGATCAGTTTGTGGCTTCCACGTCCAAAAGAGTTTGATTACATGGACAAAGAGAAGCTGATCCTTGATAAGCACTCATTTCCTGTCATGCTTCATGCACTGTAGCCTGTGATTCACAGCTGGAGACGCTGTTTTTGAAGACCTTGGTCTCATTTTTCATTGTGTGAAACTTCCCTATTTAACTCATCCCATGGTGACAAATGATGCCTCAAATCATGCTGCAGGAAGTGTGGACGATTTTTGCCAGCCAGACCATAAAACAGGCAGCAAAAAATTTAACCTCCATTGGATGACACATATGATATCTACTGACAAGGAGTGCTCTTTTGACTTGGGGTTAGTCAGAATCTGCCTAGCAACTACAGAGAACTTTGTGGCAATCACGTAGCAACGCCTTGGTAATTGAGTCCAAAAAAACACTCAACGCCTTTAACTTAACCTCTCATTTACTCAAATGAATCTGAGAGGGTTTTTTGCATCTATTATTGGTCCAGCTACCAAAGGTGTAAAGATGTATGGCAAACTAGGTGGGAGTCAAAAATCAGTACTCACTTTGCAAAAATAAATGTCAATACATTATTTCTTAAATAATATATTGTTTCGAACTGTGAAATTGTCAGAGTATATATCAAGGATCCATAAAAAAACAACATTAACACAATATATTTTATAAATATATAATAGTCCTATATATAAAAAGTCACATTTTCTTAACTGTAGTGTATTAATTTTGTTATTGAGAGATAATAAGTGTGCAAAACATGAACTTATTGTAAACTCTGCTCCAGCAGTGTGTGTATTGCCATGATGTTTGCTAACAGTACATCACTAATCATGCATTTAAAAAAGATCTTATAGATGAATTTTGCTCAGATGGCAAAAATAATAGTAAAAAACGTTGATACATTGTAAACACATGAGCAATTAAATTGCTATGAAGTTCCACATTTAAAAAAAAATAACCTATATCTGGTGAATGTCTAAACATGATGAATTTGGGCATTTATAGACAACCAGACATCCAAGAATGCACACCAAGTTAGATAAATTTCTGCCCTTTGATGCCACAACAACTGAATAATAGTCATCAATAGGCCCACACAGAATCTGCACGTGCAGAAATCAGCAGATTTCATCAGATTTTAAGCTCATCATTGAGTCTATGTATTTTCTTGTGTAAATATGTGTAAATTCATATTTATTCAGTTTTCAAATTAATTTTAGCAACAATATTGTGATATAATAACAGTAATATTAAAATGTCCATATGATTTATTTACAATACAGTTTGTAAAGTAATATTTATTCCCAAATTATTTTACCAAATAAGTGGATCCAATCTAATTGGATTTCCATTGTAAACATTAAATAAACGTAAGAAATGTATTACTTTTTATTTCATATATTAAGATTTTAGTTATAATACTTCTAAAATCATTCTGCATAAACCCGCAGATGTTTTTTACTCAATTCTTGTCGTCATTCATGAAACATGAGCGGAACAAATTCTTGTTTAAATTGTTTGCTGTTCTAATGTAAATTTTCGATTAGTTGTATTTGTCAAACAGATTACTGAATTTTGATTCACTGGCTGGCATAAAACTCTAGACATTCATTTAAACTGTCTTAAATATTCCTGATTACTACATTTTTATATTCAGAAACATTTTTTGAAATTAGATACTCGTAATAAATTACTACCGTGGATTCCAAATGAGAGGGACCAAAGCATCTCAACTGGAAATCGATGTGCCACCAAAGCATTCTCAAACTCCACTAGCTGGACATTTTAAGAAGAATGGCTGGCATTTTGAAACTGGGTAAAAGCAATTAGCTGGACACATTTTTTTAATATATTTACTATTAAGCAGATGGGCTATTAGAAGGGGCGGGGGGGGGGGGTATGTGTGAATAAACATGTACTTGCATGTTTAGCTGTGAAATCTAATGTTTACAAAGTGAATCTGAAGGAGAGCTTTCAGGCAAGTCTGCGTTATGCTGGAATTATTGCCTATATTTATGAATGTTTCACGAATGAAGTCAAATCTGTCTTTTTCAAGCAAATGCTAACATTCAAATATTTATTGGTTTAAATAACACACATGGCAGCCATTAGTTTGTAATGTATTACAAATACAAATTGTTCATTATAAAATTTAGGGGGTGTTTACACAATGTCGTTTTCAACTAAAACTGAAAACATTTGATGGGTTTTGGCTATTTATTGACAAGTTGATGGTTTTGGATGCCTGAAAACCCCAAAGTAGATTTAAAGGTGCATGTTTTTAGCATGTTTAAATGAGACTGTAGCTCAGAGATTAGCTTTTTTCTGTTGTTGTTATTAGAAGAGCCACATTTATGCTCCAACAATTGGAAAAGCACTCACAGATGAGTGTTTTTATATGAGCAGAAAAACCCTTCGGTGAACACACTCCCTAATGCTGCGTTCACAGCAGACACTGCACGCACGGATAAATTGCGCTATTCGCATGTAAATAAACACGTGAACATTTAGAATTTACTTGCTTCATTCGCGCAGCAAATTTGCTTCATTTGGTGTCAAATTCACTTCACAATAGATGCAGATTTGCATTATGGGCAGGGCTTCTGTCTGCCTAGTGACTAGCTTCGTTGGTAAATAGCTGACATGGATTTTATTGAGATAGTAGCTGTGCTTTATGAAGGCTGAAAAACAGCGTAGATTCGTTTAGCGTTGTGGTGGAGTCCACTGGATCCTTTCAGAGGTGCACCCAGCTCTGTGTGTTCAACTCCTCCAGAAACTATACCTGGATGATGGAAGCTTTAAGCGGTGATTCTGACTGAGCCCAGTTTGATGAAATGTTGTCTGGTGTCAGCAAGAGGATTGCTCCTCAGGACACCAACAACAGGCACCAAGTCATAATCACTCCCCTACAAGAGAAAGCTCCTGATTGGTTAACGTGGTGCAAATATCCGCTGAAGTTCAGATTTTCCAACTCGAGCCATTTGCACTCAAAACTTGCGATGCCTCATTCGCGTCGCCTCATTCGCGCCACCTCATTCACGCCACCTCATTCACGCGTATCGCACTGCAGGATGTCAATTCACGTTTTTGCATTGACTTAACATGTAAATCACTCGCGCTTGACGCTTCATCCATGTCTGGTGTAAAAGCAGCATTAGGGTCTCCATGTAAAGTACAAAAAATTTGATTTTGTGAAAATAGTGACGTTACACTCAATTACATGTTCAGTCAATAGGGATGTGCAAGCACTTTTCAGCCAAAAAAAACAAAACAATGCTTGATGACAGGACCAAATTGGCGCAGGTGCATAGTGTTTCTTTACATTGTTTTCTCAGTGACATCACCACCTACTGGCCTGACATGCATAACACAACATTTTGATTCCTATTTTGCAGATCCATCTGAACAGGGATTGTTTTGACAACACTGTCATCTCCAAGAAAACGCTTTCATAGGCACAAAGGAAAAACATTTCCATTTTTAGTACATCATTGTCATGTAAACATACATTTAGCAGATGCACGGCTGAATGTGAAACCCCTCATGCAGCACAGAGTATGAAGGCTGTTTTGTTCTTTGGTCTACAGGAAGCATGGGCATAAAGCTCATGATGTAACGCACCACAATCTAGCGAGGGAACTTCCCCAACATCCACACGGGGCTTTGAGGGAAGTCGCAGCTTGCTAGTTATTCCTGCACCCCACACTTTGCCTAATTATCGCAGCTCAGACTTATCAGGAGTATACTGGCAGGATGAAACGTTTCCTCCTGAAGACAGCGTTAGACGAAAAAGTGAAATGTCTTAGATGAATCAACCACAAAGTGCCTGTCACACGCTTTCCATTTCAGAGCTATTGTGATTAGGTTACAATGCATTATAATGAACCGTAGCGGCGATCGTTTCTAATTCATGCAGGACAGAAGGCTGGAATCCTGTATGTGCAAGAGTAAACAAAAAAAAAGTAGTGCATTATTTGGATGAAATAAAATAAAGCACAAATTTTGTAGGTGAATGAGGGTACATTTACATGGCAATAATGTATTAAAAATGCCTAAAAGGTTATGGTTTTTAAAAAACATTTACACAGAATTATGAAATCACCTTTTAAAATAGTGTAAACATCATTTTAGTAATAAAGTATCTACACATTAAAGGCCATAAATGATGTCTAATTTAGTAAAAAGTATATGTTTGTCATTTATTCAGAAAATATTTATTGAGAAACGTGCAGGAGAAAGGCTGTTTAAAATCAAATACAATGGAGAGTCAGTGAAATATGAACTGATTATATTGTGGATAAGGTATATTTGATTTCCTGAGAGGTTTCTTTTTTATTTTTGCATATTAAATAAATCCATATTCCATGATAAGCTGACATTTCCTTCTTTGACTAATCATTTAGTCAGATAAACACCATAGTTTAGTGTTTTCATCTTCCCAGTTTAACATGTTCCTCACATTTAAACATACATAAACTTATGGTCATCAAAAGCAAATGTCATGCAAATCTCCCCTTCAAACATAACTTTTGAGTATTACTGTACATTACAGTAGTAACTGTTGCTGAATTTAGAATATTTTAATTCATTCATTTATTTTATTTTCGGCTTAGTCCCTGGTCGCCATAGCGGAATGAACCGCCAACTTATCCAGCATTTGTTTTATGCAGAGGATGCCCTTTAAGCCGCAACCCATCTCTGGGAAACATCTATGCACACTCATTCACACTCATACACTACGGACAATTTGGCCTACCCAATTTACCAGTACTGCATGTCTTTGGACTGTGGGGGAAACCGGAGCACCCGGAGGAAACCCACGCGAACGCAGGTAGAACATGCAAACTCCACACAGAAACGCCAACTGACCCAGCCGAGGCTCGAACCAGCGACATTCTTGCTGTGAGGTGACAGCACTACCTCCTGTGCCACTGCGTCACCAGAATATTTTAATTATTAAATATAATTTTTTGTTGATGTATTATGTTGAAATTAGTGTTTTTGTCAATAATACAAGTATAGGGATTGGTGTAAGTAGTGTATGACTGTTATGAAAATAACGTAACGCAAAAAAAAACATATATGCCTTTAAATACACTGTAAAACCCAAAAAGTTAAGGTAACTCAACCCGTTTGAGGAAACCGATTGCAACAAACCATTTAAGTTCAAAAACTAATCCTAATGAGTACTGTGAACTTCATCCATTTGAGTCAATGAAACAATTTGAGCACAGTAAAATCCAATAAATAAAGAGAACTCAAACCAACTGAGTACTGTAAAACCCAATAAGTTAAGGCAACTCAAACCATTTGAGTAAACCGATTGCAACAAACCATTTGAGTTAAAAAAAACTATATCTAAATCTATATGAGTACTGTAAACTTCAAAGTTCAAAACACTTTTCAAATGAGTAGAATTGACTTTCAGTAAATTGAGTTAACTACACATTTCATTTGATAAAATAGACTAATGGGTTTTACAGTGTAGGCTATAGATTCCTTCTACAAAATATAATTTCCCGTTTGTCTTGACTGCCAGCACATTTTGTGAGATTCCTGTTTACTATAAACTGTTAATATAATATAATTATAATGCATAGCAAATTAGGTTTTTGTGCCCAAAACCCACAAATGTTGATTTGTTTTGAGTAAAATAAGGGCCTTTTTAAAGTAAGGACGCAGGGTCTGTGGACGACTGGTAGGGCCAGATCATAGCCCACAACAACTTTCAAGTACACCCGGACGATACTTTAACAAGGTCAAATATTTGGATTAGAGGGCAAGTTTAAAGGTCATAAAGAAATCCGCTATTTTATTACCGACTGTATTGCTGTACTACAAAACCTAGTGCTTTCAACTAAGAAAATTTAACTTCATATTTTCACAATGAAATTTGCTTAAAAACGGCTCACATAAGGTTAGAATAAAATCAATTAGAATTAGTGACTGGAAACTGTGGGTCATTCTCTAATCTTGATCTCCTTGTCAAATGTACTGACTTTGCTACAAAAAGGTACTGCATTTTTTTTTTTTTTTTTTTACATAACGATACCAGCATTGTTTGCATTTAGAGGCGCTGTTGAGTGGATACTTAAACACCTCTGACTGGTCATTGTTTTCATGTGCTCAACAGGTATGACTGCAATATGGCTACAATAATCATCGCTAGAGCTTACACAGATACTTGGTGCATTCAAAATGGGATTTAATGCCCTCTAAAGGTCATTTCGAAGTGAAAATAATCATGGTCGCCATATTGAAGTGTTCCAAACTGAAGTGCTCAAAACTGGGCTATTAAGCATACAACTGATGGTTCCTTTGAGCAAGAAATTGGATTGGTATTCACACGGTGTTCAACTCAGGAGGACTTCAGAGGGACAATTCTTAGGGCATAGGCATGAGCACCTCTGAATAGAACACAATGACTCTCAATGAAGACTGTTGAAGCCATGATCAATATAACCAATTAAATCAGTCATATATCCGTTGAGCATGTTAACAAACTGGAAGGAAATAGATGTTTTTTTAAAACTACAGTACCGATTGGTACCGAAGTTGGTATTTTCTCTAATCTAATCCAAAATTGTGAGGGTCTGAAAACATAAATATTTGAAAATATTTTACAATTTTTATTATCGTCAGTGTAAACTACAAAAATATCAACCAAAACATTGATTCTGGAGAAGACACATGTATAGAATTGTACACATGTATTTTAGTCATTTTTATGAACAGGGGTCGTTTTGATAAAACACTGTACATAAAACTTTTCAAAAACATAATTTTTTTCCACTTTTAGTACATCTTTGTCATGTAAAAATACTGTCAAATAGGTCTCGACACAAATAAAGGCCTTTACTAAAACTCTGCTCAGCTCTTAACCTCAGGCTGGGCACACACCACAAGATAATAGGCCTGATTTTGAACCAATTTCTGACAATCCTAGGTAATATCCCGATTATCTTGGTGGTTCTAAAGGTTATCTTTTCTGATTTTCCTGTAGTGCGAGGTGTGTTAAGAGTGACTTAATCTGTTGGAAAATGGAGGCACAAACCCTGATGTGTGGAGGGAACTCAGAAGACAAACACACCGGAGATTATCACAAGAAACAAAACATTATCTAATCAGAATCCAAGCTGACAGAAGACTGAAACATACAGTAACAAAGAAAGTCATGCTGCAGCTCAAACTGAAATGGATTTGGACAGCAGAGACGGAGGATCAGCTTGTCAATTTGTGGCAATAGTACAAATGTTTATTTGTTTATTCTTAAATCTCGAGACATTCTGGGAGATTTCCCATCTTCACATTCAAGACTTTAGTTGAAAATCTGTGGTGTATGGTCTGTTTTCCTGTCACATCTTATGGAGCCAGATCAGTCTAAAAAAAAATACATTTACAAAATATAATTAAGGCCCCATTTACACTGCTAGTTAAATGTGACCCAATGTCGATTTTTTTGCTCATATGTGACAGATCGGACCTGTTCTATGACCGTGTAAACAATGCATGCATTCGGATATTCCGACATCGGTTTCAGACCTCCTTCATATGTGGAAATTAATCAGATATAAATAGGATATGTGACAATGCGACTAATGTAAACAGACAGATCAGATTTATTGAGGCATTCTGTTTTGTACATCAAAAAACTTGCGACATTGTGGTACTTCTCCGCGGATTAATGACGTAGAAGAAAGAGCGTGTGTGGAGACACAGACGCGGTAAACAACAACAACAGAGGAAAGATGGAGGAGGAAAGTGGTCAGTCGCAACAATTTGCTCCCACCTGAGATCTCTCTCATACTCACAAATTCCTCTGAATGGTGGAGGACACCATATATAAACCATAGTCACAAGCTGCGGCGTAGATGTTATAACCCGCCTTTACACATACGCGACATTGTAAATTATATGGCAAGATATCACAATTAAAAGAATGTGTAAACGTACAGTCAAAAAAATCTGATATAGGAAACAAATCAGAATTGGGCAACAGTGACCTAACATTTACAAAATCCAGTTCGTAAGTTCAAAACACAATTCATAAATTCACAAATCCAGTTCGTAAATTCAAAACACGATTTAAAAATACACAAATGCAGTTTGTAAATTCAAAAAACAATTCATATCCAGTTCGTAAATTCAAAACACAATTTAAAAATACACAAATGCAGTTCGTAAGTTTAAAACAGGATTCATAAATACACAAATCCAGTTCGTAAGTTTAAAACAGGAGTCATAAATACACAAATCCAGTTCATTTGGCAAAATATTTATGATTTTTACTTGTAAATTCACAACACAATTTGCGAATTCACAAGTTGGATTTTGTTCATGTGAATTGTGCTGTGCATGTATGAATTTTATTTTGTAAATGTATTATTTTTAGATTAATCTGACTCCATACATCTTGACATAACACACACTATACAAGCAAGAACTTTTGAAATCTCTTTAAGCTTTGTGCTGCAATCAGTGTTGAAAGTAGAATTTTAGCAACTACCTTCCTTTCCCCCATCCTACTTCTGTTTTAAAATGTGTAAAAATCCATGACTAGTAGTCATACTATATAAACTTGCATGTCGAATTAACAAACAACATTATCTGTGGGCTATATTCAGTCATTTTTAACAAAAACAACACCAAGCCCCGTTCCATTGCATCACAGTTTGGCTGAAATCACCATTACCAGATCTGCTAGAAAAGAACTCAAACTGAAGCCCTCAGAGCCGCCTCCATCCAGGTGACCACATTTATTAAAAGCCATTGAGAGACGCCAAGGCAAAGTGAGAAATGGGTGTTGAGTCTTTTAGAAGCAGATTGTAATCCCCATACTGGGGAGATGTGGGAGTTGTTTGATGGTGGAAATCCCCTGGGAGTGTGATAATGCACAATTATCTAATGCTTTCGCTTCTGTAGAGCTGCAACCATGCTTTATGTGCATTACTAACTATACTGTACGACAGAATTAACTGAATCACAACCAATGTGTGAAAGATAATGAGCACATCAGAAAGGTGAAGAGGTGTAATGTGCTATAATGTGAAACTGCTGCTGTTTTGTTGCTTGTTGACGATTTTGCAACGATTTAGAAATGAAGCAGTTCAGCATTTACAAAAACATTGGTTGCGCAATTCAAGGTGGAATAACCCTTTTGATTGAATCCTATCTAACAAGCGATTCCTTAACAAATGGTTCATTTTGAGTTTGATCTTTTCGATGAATCGGTTTAACTGGTTCAGTGCTGTTGTTTCCAGCAATTAGGATGAACTGATGCAGACGTCAGTGGCTATGTGAATTGAAAACCATGACTGTATTGAAAAATCAGCCTGTGTGAACACTTGTATAGTGCACTGTTTTAGTGGAAAACTATTTTTTGTGCCATACGAAACCTAAGTGGACTGAATATTATGTGCAATTATTTAATCCCATAATGCACCGTAGTAAGCATGCATTGGATATACATCCAACAGCTTGCAAACCAAGATGTTAGGACATGAATTATTTATGAGTTAAGAATTAATGAGAGAGGTGGATTTGACTGGTGGGATGAAAAGACAAAATACAGCAAAATAATACTGCAAATAAAATGTATTGGAGTCAATCTTTTTGAAAACTATATGGTTTGTTTACAAAAAAAATGGTAACCTATAATACTAAACTGCACTGTATTGAAAATCTGATATTGCTATATTTAATTTTTCTGCAATAAATATTGTGATATGAATACAGTTTCACAAGATATACTTTGAATAGCTCTATTTGCTAAAAAAAATGCTTTTTTTTTTTTTTACTTTGTCTCGTTTCTAGTCCAAATATCAAAAAAATAACTCTTAGATGAAGTAAAAATTGTTTTGTTTTCACCGTCAGAAGAAATAAGTAAAAACAAATTTTTTCTACGTAAAAACTAGTTTTTCCTTAAAACAAGCTAAATTATCTGCCAGTAGGCATGGGCCGGTGTAAGATTCTGAAGGTATGATAACCTTCAATAATCACGGTTTCACGGTATTGTGGTTACTGCTCTAAAATATATTCTTTTTAAAAGTCTGGGTAAAAAACTAAAGATTTTTTTCCGCTTTGAACACAATATATTTTATTTTCAGAAACATTTTAAATATTTTAGAGCAGTAAAGATGTCAGGCTAAATCATTCAAATAAATTTTTGATTTCTGCTGTCTTCATTAGCTTCAAAAACACAGATTTCTTTACAATTTAAAATGGCATCTGTGGATATCTTTTCTGCTAGAGATACTGGTGTCATAAAAAACCCATAAAAAATCTTACACATACCTTAGGACCTGTACAGCAAAAAAGTTTGTTGGTTTTAAAACCTTGACTTTTCCAAACCACAGTGTACCTTTAATACCTTGAAAAATCGTCCCATGCCTATCTGCCGGTCGGGTAAGTGAAATAATCTTGTTTTCCCATTGAAAAGTAGATGCTTAGACTAGAAACAAGACACTGAAGACAAGCATGTTTTTGGCATAAATCATACAAATTCCATATAAATAGTAAATAAATAAAATTGTGTAGCTCCTGGTCAACTATAATTCAGACTCAAGTTACTCAACATTGCAGATCTTGCGATGTGACTATTGCCGATGCGCACATTGTGATATCCATGCTAAACGATACATTGTGCAGCCCTACTATAAATCAATATTTACTCAAATAAAGTAATGAATAAATAGAAAACATTGTTGCATTGCTTTTACAAAAATTAACCATGGTTTAACTATAAATAAACAGGATTACTGTCCAGTAAAATACTGTATGGTTTTGCTACAATAATAAGCATAGTTTACCCATATTTGTAGTAAAAAACTGATTATACAATTTGAAACATATACGCTAACTAATGAAAACATGTTACTAAACATCTACAATAATAAAAATCATTAACCCTTTAACTGCCCCACCAAGAAACTAAATTTGGGATTGCATTTCTTAACTCCTAATGTTGCTAGTTAACACACTCGATGCAATTTTTTCCCAACACATCCCATAATTTTTAAAATACCAACCTCTACCAAATGGTTGAAATGTTGGTTTATGGTAAAAGTACCGGAATTAATACATGCACTATAAAAAATCTGAAAATATGAAATGTAAGACCAATTTATTTAAAGAAATAATGAAAATACAACCTTTTGAAAACTAAATCATTGTTATTTTTTTAAGTATGCCATAAAATATTTCAGATTTTCATTTAACATGCTTTCTTGTTTTTACAATAAAACCAAAATCAAGTGTAGTAGTGCAACAGGATTATATTTGTTTGATTTTTTTGTAAACCAACAATGCTGTGTGCTGTTATCCATTATTTAAAACAGTCATTCTTTACATGACTTTAACAGTCATTATTTAAAACAGTCAGAATATGGTCAACCATTTGGTAGAGCAGGCAGTTAAAGCGTTAATAATTATGAGATTTTTTTATTTTTATAATTTAATAAAAATCCATACGACTTATATTTAAAAATGCAATAAAAAAAAACTGACACAAAACCCAAGCTACAAAGACAACCAACACCCTCCATTTCTTCATGCTTTAATTACGCGCATAAAACCATGAAATATGTCAGGGAGCGCGCGCGCGTGACGTATTGAATATTTGATTTGATTGTTTTGAAAAGAACTGCTCAAAGGAATCGATTCGAGGAAATGAGTCACATGAAAGCAACAACAATAAATGGGTGAAATATAACCAATGCACCACACAGTCCTCAGCCTACATTTTTGGCCACGCACACGAGTGTAAACAACGACATTTAATCACACATGGTACAGAAATTAAGCGCAAAATAAAACGCTCGTGCACTCCATACTGTAAACGCGCGACTGCGTACAATGGACGCGTGCTGTTTATCGCTATGCAAAAAGTCGCTAAACGTAATATCGCGATATATAACACAAGTGCTGCGTTATTATTTCACGATTCACACATTAATCCTACTTCAGAGCGATGGTGGGCGAAAGCAGTCGCGTTAAGCGTCAGGAAACACTGTTTTCTAGACAGTATCGCTCCAGAAACGCCCCTTCATGGCTTTAAAATGGCAGCAGCACATGAGGAGCTCTTATTTCCTTAATTCTCAGCACTTCATCAATATATTCACCTCAGTCTCATGGTTCGGATACACAACAGCAGGGTCTAAAAGCAAACCAGGGACGATTGTACAGCAATAACAACACGCAAAAAAGATGAATCCCAAACAAACCCACTTCCTTGAATGTAACTTTGATCATAATGCCATATACGCCCATATTTTGCATATCAACAACAGCGAGCGACCATCACACAAGCGGCGGGCACATCATCGTTTTAATGCAGCCCCCAAAATCTGAAAGTAAAAGACTGACACTTCATATTTGCATTTGAATAAACAGAAAACAAGTAAACAGCATCTCCAGCGTTTTGCTCCCTCCCCCACTTTTCCTCCCATGCCATTTCTGACGTGCCATTATTATCATTATACAATAATGCAAACACTTCAATAAACGCACACAACTCAAAAAGCGCGTGATGTAAGGAATAAAAACAAACAAATAAGACACACTGTAAAGACACATACCCATCCATTGCACAGAGCAAAACAGACGCGAGGTGAAACAACAGGGAAATGAAGAAACGGGTGCTGCTGTTACTACAGTTCGACTCCCCAACACAAATTCACTCGCTCAAGCACAAAGGCACGCACACACTTCCTGCTCCTGACGCGAACACGCGCGCGCGCGCGCACACACACACACACACACACACACACACACACACACACACACACAC
>CAIGQZ010001492.1:504971-556923 GCA_903798205.1 Danio tinwini | reverse complement strand
CACACACACACACACACACACACACACACACACACACACACACACACCCGCGTACAGACGCTTCGCTGTACAAAATGGCCTCCCCCTTTCAGCAGACACACCTTTGAAGAGCCGCGTAATATTTTTGTTTTGTTTAAAGCTCCTATATATGTGTTCATATATACGTGTTGATTATTACGCAGTAAGTTGTGCGCGCACCGTTTGCGCGTGCTTTGTTGTGGGATCGTTTGATGATGGTTTCAGCACTCGTGTAATCTTGTTTCTGAAATATAAATATATTTATTAACTAAGGTAATGAAGCCTTTGGGATAGAGCTTTTAAGAGCTTCGGAGTCGATACATCTACTTTGTTATTCAGAATAAACTCATCAGCGATGGTTTGAGTTATTAATTAATATGTCACGCAGAGTATTTTTAAATATTGTCTATTTTTATAAGCTTGTCGCTCGAAGGCGGTGAAGATGGTATCGTGTGTGTACATGAAGCATGTAAGAACTTGCTTCACTTGTTGGACCGGCTGAACTGCAGTCTTCTGCTTGCATAAAATGTTTATGTGTGTAATCGCACATTCATAGGCTACATGTAAACTATTTCAGCGCGGTGAGAATTTGAAGTAGTCATTTGAACACAGTGCTTTGACTCAAGGGGTTTTAAGTTTGGTCCGGGGGCCACAAGAGAGTGTTAATGTAAGAGAAATAGAAGGAAATGAAAAATAAAATACGTTTTATAAAAATAATTATATTTGATTGCAAAATATGAATTATATATATATATACAAATACAAAATACTAAAATATACATAAAAATAACGTTAACTAATTAAATTAAGAAAATTAAATATTGTAACAATAAAAGATAATAAAACTAAATCTGATTAGAATAAAATGTTAATATAATAAAAATACTAATAAAAATTCAAATGCAAATTTGATTAAATTTAAGTATTCAGTTCAATTCATCTTTGTTTTTTATAGCGCTTTCACAATATAGATTGTGACAAAGGAGCTTAACAGAAGTTGTAGTAAATTGACACTGTGTCAGTTCAGTGTGGTTTAATTTTCACTGCGATATGTAGGATATATATATATATATATATATATATTATATATATATATACATATATAAATATATATTAAGAGAGGTTAAATAAAAATTGAAATACACGATTAATAAAATAAATATGATAAAATAAGCATTTAAATATTTGAATAAGTTACATTGATTTAACTTTAATCTTTAATTATAATTAATCAAACACACTCTACAAGAACAATACAAATTAACATATTTATTACAATAAACAAACTTACATAAATTGAATAAAACATTCATATAAAACATGAACAAAAAAATCTGTTATTTCTTATATCCATATTCTTATATACATAAAGTCTGCATTTAAGTTGTAGATAACACCAAGTTTTAGATTCATCCTTTTTTATTTATTTTTACCAATTTTACTGGAGTGTTTAATCAATGAAAATAGACAAGACAAATTTTCAAATAAGAGCTATAAAGTAATAAATCACAATAGATTCCTAAAAGAATGGAGGCAATTCAGAAGAATAAAAAACGAAATCCAGGTCAAGTTATTTATTTATTTTATACCAAGACCCTATTGCTTGACCACCCCAAAGCTCTTAAGA
Organism: Danio tinwini; assembly: GCA_903798205.1. NCBI lineage: Eukaryota > Metazoa > Chordata > Actinopteri > Cypriniformes > Danionidae > Danio > Danio tinwini. The sequence goes on along the minus strand of CAIGQZ010001492.1, from coordinate 555,278 downwards.
CATCCCAACTGCTGAAAAAAATACTTAATGTACATGATTTTTTTTTTTGTTGTTAATTCCCTTATATACTGTTTTATGTATAATTATGTACCCCCTTTTTAATCAAATAAATAAATAAATATTCCTTCACCACAGCTCTCCAAAACACTAGAGGGCGATACAGAGAAATCTTGTTAAACTTGCAGAGAGCATGAACAAGCGATCTATGTTCTCATGTAGTTTCCACCTGAATTAAAATGTTAGTTTATTTAAATCATTATTATTATTTGACTGATTTCATTATTGCTATTTACTAATAATAGATATTATATTATTGCATTATTGACTATTTTACACGTTCAGAAACAAAAAAGTAACAATAATTTGCTTTATTTAATATTTAGAATGATATTTGTCTTAGAATTATGTTGACACGTTATTGTGTGTATTACCAAAAACCTAGCCCAATTTAAACCCCATAATTACCTTAAGAGCAAACAAACATAGGCTACGTTATCATTTAAAACATGACGTAAATATTATGAAAAAATAATAATACTAATATCTCTAAATTTTGATACTTTATATGCATATTAGAAGCATTTTAAAGCATTTTTATATTGACGTGTACATTTATCAAATAAACTAGCAGTGAAATTCAGCACTGTATTAAATCCACATCTAAATTATATATGTATTTAAATGCTCTTTATTTATTTTTTTAATTATATATTTATTTATTCATTTATTAATTCATTTATTACTTCTTTAGTCGTTATCCAGTGTTGTTGTTGTTCCTGCAGCTACCGGAAGTACTGCACTCGCTGTGGGTTCTGTTACTAGAGTAAAGGGCGATTCTTACATCCAGACGTCCTGTGTTGAGTTTAATGTGTCACCAGGAGCCCCTCTGGATCATTCCGTTCTTATATCAGACCTCATTCAGGAGACATAATAATGCTGCAGAACACAGGGTGAGTTCCAACAGAGTGCTTGCTATGTGCTTTTCAACAAGACGCTTTATTAAATCGCGTGGACCAACAATAATAGTGAACGACTTCTTGAGTAATCCCGTGTTGTGAATGACACGAGAGAACTGGACCGACTTTAACAAGTCTGCAGCCATGCATTAGGAGCGTAACGTTAGCTAATTACTCTGCAGTCGAGTGAAAACTACGCGCATTTCAGGAGTTTGTAGAAACATGTTTTATATCTGGTTAGTGTTTATCCAAGTTTGACCATAGTTTGACCTTTACCCTAAAATCCTACGCGCAAGTGTCAATGAATGCCAAATCAAACAACTGGACAGACAATAGCGTTATACAAGACTAAATTATATGACACACAGGACAAGAACGAATTACAGAAATAGATAGGTGTGTGTGTTAGTGAGTGAGTGAGTGAGTGAGTGAGAGAGAGAAATAGAAACACGTCATGTTACAACAAAGAAAAAAACTGATTTTGATGTCGTGTGTGAATGTGTATATATAAGATTGATCGCATCTAAAATAAAAGTTATAATATATGTGTGTATTATATATATATATGTGTGTGTATTATATATATATATATATTAGAGAGAGAGAGACTTTCAAAGCTCTTTTAATTATAAAAACAATTATACAATCAGAACATTACACAATCCAGATCAAGCATAATGGAAGACTTCCAAATACAAAATGGACATGCAACAACAACAACCACAAAATGTTGCATATACCACATATTTAAAAATGTCAAAAATACACACACCAGAGTCTTAAACATTTGTAAGGGATCAGTGCATCCATTAAGCATTGCTTTATTCTTTCTTGTTAGCCAAATGGACATTTTAGCTTTTCCAAACAAAAAATTTATTAACACTATTTTATTCTTATTTAGAGCACTATATTTTGCTCCAAAAACAAAAAAGTTTTTTGTAAAAATAAAACCAAAGTTATGGCTCAACTCGCATAATAAATTTAAAATTGCTTTTAACCTTGTACAACCAATAAAAATGTGAAAAACTGTCTCAGAAATGCCACAGAAAGAACATTCTTCGCCTTGCGAAGGATCTATACGTGCTTTAAACCTATTTGTTGCTATAATGCAATGTGAAATCCTCCACTGTAGATCTCCACTTCTTTTTTCAATAGGTTTCTTATATATATATATATATATATAGAGAGAGAGAGAGAGAGAGAGAGAGAGAGAGAGAGATAGATATGATACACACATACATAGAAACAAAACTATAAAACAATTTTGTTATATAGATATTTAAATCTATATTTGAAATATTTATTTATTTATTATAAATTATTATTTTAATACACGTTTTCTAAAATATACATGTGTACATGTCTTAAATTATGTCAAAACTATTTTATTTTGGATGTATTTTATATATTGATGTATTTTGCATGTAACAAACTGTGAGATATGTAAACTTGGGATTGACTGACAGTATTTTAGTTTGAGGTGCTATTTGTTTTATAAAAGATTTAAAGTTGCACTAAAGTCCAGAAGTGAAGAATTGATGTTATTTATTACTTGATTGTTCAAACTACCTCACAGAAGTGCTCTGTTTGTTAACATAGTTGTTGAATGTTAAAGTAAGGTGAATTAAATAAAGAATAAGGAAAATCCTGATTCTGTTTCTTCACTCTTCTTTATTCTGTATGTATTATAGAAGTATCGGATCGGGTTTCAGTATCGGTAAATACTCAAAATAATCATATCTCGAATATATATATATATAGTAAATTACAAAAAAGTTATGTTTTTCCAAATAAACTCATATATTTGTTTTTATGTGTATACAGTATATTCTATATAAAAATCTGAAAACATGGCACCTTTGTAGTTATTTTTGTTTGTTATTTTATAAAACAGAAATTATGTTTTACTTAAAAACTTTCAGCAGTTGAATTCACTAACACAACAATAAGTGGAAACCATACCTATGTATGCATGTCTGTCATTAATATTGCTTAACTTTGATTTTAGACTTTACATAAGAATATGATTATATCTGCAGATCATTGTTTCTTTAGTGCATTGATTATGAAGCAATCAGATTATTCAATTATTATTTGTTTATTTTAGGAAGCTGGCAGGATGCACAATTTTCATAACTGGAGCGAGTCGAGGTATTGGCAAGGCCATCGCTCTGAAAGCTGCGCAGGATGGAGCCAATGTAGTCATCGCTGCCAAAACAGCTGATCCACATCCCAAACTCCCCGGCACCATCTACACAGCTGCAGCAGAGAGTGAGTTTATTTGAACAAAAATCGGCAAAATCTTTGGAATGCAGTTTTGTGGTTAACGTGCATGTAATGAAATAAAAAAAAAATCTTTTTCTTGTTTAAATGATCACATTTCTGGGTAAGACCCTTACCCCGGAATCATTTAGAGTCATTTGATGCTGCACTGAAACTAAAATTTGCAAGTTCAAACCACTGATCACGATAGAAGTCCACCCTATGGAGAAAAATCGTACATGTTTTGCTCAAGAACAAAAAAAAAATAATTTCTTTTTGACTGAAGAAAGAATTGAGAGGGGTGAGTAAATTAAGAAAATATAGAATTTTGGAAAAGAAATCCTTTAACATATAATACACGTGCATGGCCTCACTTTTTTTGGCACAATAATGTTCCATAGTTTGAATGAGCAATGCCACACTTGTAACAGTGCGATGTGGCTGTATATCGGCACCATAGACTGTAAAAGATATGGACGTAGTATCCGTGACGTCACCCATAGGTTTCTGAAGAGTGCAAAAGAAGCTACCTGTAGGCATGGCCAAGCGTCACTATTTTGTTTGCGCGTCATCGCACCAACCAGGGTATACCAAACAAGGGCAAAGAGGCAGAGCGCGAGCGGAGCTACAGGCGCACGCTGGCATTTTGCTTAGACTGGCTTTCCTATGGGAGAATGCTTAATACTTCATTACCTGCCACTCGTTTGTGTTCTGACCACATGTGCTTGGTTGTACAATATATCAATAAAATGTTTAGACTTTTAAATACACTGTTGCAATACATTGAGCCACTAAGCATTGTACTTATGACGTTTTTCTACAGGAGGAAAACGCGAATTTCTTCCAAATACTTCAGATATAGTCTGTGTTAGTAAATGCAAGACTATTTATGAAATCCAGGCATAACACTGCATGAAAACGTTTCAAATGACTGTTCTATAGCCTACAGCTAATCAATCTGTCAGATTCTGGAGGGCTTTACAGGTCTAGAGAAAAATATAAATGATCTTAAATAAAACAAATCCATTTATAGATATGGTATTTAAGTATATAATTGCACTTCTGGAAAACGGAGGCCACATGAATGGTTTGTGAGCACAATTAAGTGCACACAGCATGCCATATTATCTGATAATTGTAAGAAATAATTCCAAAAAGCAAGTAACTGTGTAAAGCCACATAAAACAACACAAAAAGAGCTGAGTTCAGCGGCTAATCAGCTGGAATCAGCTGAGGTAAAGAGATGGCGACCAGCGAGAGCTAGCTGTCACTCAAGTAGCCACGCCCTTAATTATGCAAACTTTATATAACTTTATATATTTTCTGCTGTAAAGTTGGCCATTTTAACAGTGGGCTCAATAGAAATTTGCTCCATATGAAGTCAGGACTAGCGGAATTTCGATAAATTGCAGTTTCAGTTACTTCCGTATTGGCTACCCGAGGGAGATTGTGAGGTTGCCGCTTGATCGGCACTGGTGGGAGGCGTGGTTGGCACAAGGCTGCAGACCGAGTGCCGTAGTGTCCCACCAGTGATAATATACAGCCATATTGCACTGTTACAGGTGTGATATTGCGTTTATACAACAGTTCGACAACATAATCGTGTATATAAAAAACCCTTTTGCAAGAGGAACTACTTTCTTCCGCCATTCCTTCACATCTGCAGCTGACGTCAGAACAGCAGAAACCATTGCTCATTCACCAACGTCACTTTAGAGCTAGTATTTGAAAGATTCTCTAGCGTAATGTCTAAAGTGATGACAAAACAGGTACTTTTGCTCACAATTTAATACTATAAGGCTGAACGGCATGAAATGCTATCAGTCTACAGAGATTTCCCAGTACTTCTCTGTTGCAATCGGGAGATCACAATATTACTATGGAATAAATACAGCACTACAACATACAAAAGAGAGAGATCGACTTAGAAAGTCATTTACCTGTTTATTAATGACTTGATCAGCTGTAGATTAAAATTACGCAGCTATTCTCTTAGACTTAATATATGGTCTCTGTCGCCATCTTGTGGATGAACATCATCAACCGTCTTTGCTCAAAGTCAGGCTAATGGCCGCCAACGCGATGTCTTTCAGAAATTATAAATATTTAAAATAGGCACTATCCTTATAAATAAACTTCATAGTTGCAATCTAAACAACTATATTCTCGACTAAAAAAGTCTCTAAAGTACATTATGTTGCCCAACAGCAGTAACATTTGTCAAACTGTAGAGTGTCCTCTGCTTGTTGCTGTATGTGGGTGGAGTAATACACAAGGGTGAAGGGTAAATGAGTGCTGTTACTGGCAGAATATTGCACGGCTATCAGCCAATCAGATTCAAGAACCAAACAGAACTGTTGTATAAATAACAGTAAATAACAATAGATAACAGTAGTGCAAAGGTTTTAGTACTTAAAAAATATATGGACTGTAGGTTAGTATAGCATTAATATTATGACTGGGTGATATCAACAGACTTGAAGTGTGCTATGAATGTATTTCAGTCTACATTACAGCACTTACAACTGCCTGGATTGTTGACACAAGGCCAAGGATTCATGCTGGCCATTGGAAACTTGATTAATGGTGTTTGGCTGTTAATTCTAACCAGTCATCATTTGAATGCTTGAACCTATTAAGAGATTTGTTGCTGACCATGTGTGTGGCATGTTGAACACAGTGTACTGTACACATCTGCTTATATCTCAAATTCGCTGTATGAATGCGACTTGACACGACACATTTGCAGGAGTTACAGATCTGTATAAAATTCAGCAAAGCTACATTTATTTGATTACAATTACAGTAAACATCTTGTGAAATATTTTTTTTTCTAAATAGTATTTACAGTTTGATTGTTTTAAAATGTTTAAGTTTGATGCTAAATAAATATCTAACAGATGGTGTATATAAACAGAATTTGTACAATATTTATCTTATCTATGGTAGTATTATAATTGCCATGCATGAGCTATTAGAATTCAAGTTATGAATGCAAAATATATTCCTGTATGTTTTTGTTTGTTTGTTTATTAATGTCTGTAAGATAGTAGTTAAATAATACCACAAAACCAAAGGTGCTGTTTATTTTTAAATATCAGCATGTGATCACCATTGCTAATGTAATTTTTATACAACAATTCAACAAACAAAAGGTTAATATTAAGCAAGTAAGATTTTAGACTTTATTCTTACATATATACTTTAAGATTTTAGTTTATCTAATAAAAAAGATAAACAAAACCAAAGCAAAACATTTGTGCATCGCAGAGCAACACTGTCCTTTAATGCTTGAATGCATTTGTTTTGAACTAATCAGTAAAGTCCAGTGTTCAAAGTTCAATGATCTATTCATAAATATTGCCACTTGCTTACTTATGACTGAATCAGTCATTATAAATGAATCATTTGAATTATCTTGATTTAGTGAATGACTCATTAAAGGCTCTTGCACACTTGGACAATTTTCAATTGCTTCAATTTCCTATCGCCAGCATTTATCGAAACGTTTTTCAGCATTCATACATGTGGATTGAATTTGCCACAATGCTGACATAGACAAAGAGGTTGTGGAGCAAATTTTCATTTGAATTTAAAGCGACAGTCACCTAAAAAGCCCAATTAGAATCAAAGTCAAAAAGGGGTAGTTTCAAAAAGTTATAAAACATAATTTTTGGGGTATTTTCAGCTAAAACTTCACATTCACAATCTAGGGACATCAGAGACTTATTTTTCATTTTGTAAAAAAGGGGCATTAAAGGCCCTCTTTAAGGCTCACACTTCAATTATGCTTATAGCAGATATTAGAAATCGCTTTGTGACTAAACAAAGAGCACTAATGTGAGTGTGCACACCTACACACAAAACGTCAGGAGTAAAAACAAGACTAACATCCAATGTTAATGAGGGAGAGATCATCACTAGTGGGTAGGGCTTTCTCCTCTGATGACATGTACAAATGAAGAATGTCAAGCAAAGTGTTTCTGCAGACTGATTTTATGAAGTGTAATTATAAAATTTGTATAAATTAGTACATATTTTCCTTTAGAAGCTGGTTATATTCACACACAACTGTGTTTAAACCTCTTATAAAAGTCATTTTCACATAATAGGTCCCCTTAAAGACTGTGGCTTGCTGCCACCTACTGGTGGATTTGCTGTCAAATATATTTATTGATAAACCAGCCAAGACCAGCACAAAACCACACTGAGCAAAATTCATTCATTCATTTTCTTTTTGGCTTAATCCCTTTATTAATCCGGGGTCGCCACAGCGGAATGAATAGCCAACTTATTCAGCACATATTTTACGCAGCGGATGCCCTTCCAGCTGCAGCCCATCTCTGAAAAAACATCTATACACATTGAGCAAAATATTGTTTATAATTATTGTTACCAAACAACATTCGCAAAAATATTGAAAATTGTTTTGTAAATATTTGTTACTTTTAATACAAAAAAACTTTTCATCTAACCTCTTTGTCTTTACTATTTTGCTCTATTTTGTCTGTTTGATAGTTGAAGCAGCTGGAGGGAAAGCACTGCCGTGTATTGTGGACGTCCGTGATGAGAAGCAGATCAATAATGCTGTTGAACAGGCTGTGGAGAAGTTTGGAGGTACAGCGTGTACCATGTCTCCTCTTCTTAGATTGTGCACATTTTAGCACCAATTTGTGTTTTTATTTATTTTTTCATTTTTTCCTCGTTCTGTTGACAGGGATTGACATATTGGTCAACAATGCCAGTGCCATCAATTTAACAGGAACTCTTGAGACTCCAATGAAAAAGGCTGACCTCATGCTGGGCATCAATCTCAGGGGAACATACCTGACGTGAGTGTAAATATTATGTTTTGACATTGACTATTAATATTTTTCAGTCAGTTACCTGAAGGGCAAAACATCAGTGGAACTGCAGTACAGAACTCTCAGGTTTCCATTTGTTTCAAGCCAATGGATATTTATAAGTGATTGTTTTTACTCTTTAAAGAGGGATAATAACACATATGTAAACAAACCACGTTTTGGCCACTTGTGATCCACACAATTTACGTGTAAGCAGGAAAAAAAAATCACACGGATTCTGTTTCACTCAAATTAGAGTCAGGCCTTGTTCATATGTGGAAATTTATGCGATATGAATCATGCCCTCCTGTCTGCAGTGTAAGCAGATAGAGTTTCAGTACGAGTTGCACGTCATAAAAAAGGTAACGAATGACGTTATCTTTGATGCTTTCATTTTAGAACAAACTTCAGCATGTATATGTGTCCCACACTCATATACAATGACAAAATAAAAAGAAATATTTCAGTATGTTAACGAGAGGGAGAGAGACAAAGGGCGATATAAACAAAATAAACTTATATTTAACTTTCTTATACACCACATGCATAAATTATGCTGTGGACATGACATTAAGATGCCTATTTGTTTAAAGAGCCCCTGTTATGTGTTTTTGAAAATGACCTATGCCATTTGTAACGCAGCTCTAAGTAAAGGAAAACATCCAGCTGAGGGTTAAATCTGAAAATGCACATTGTTTAAAAATATCGATACAAAAAAAAGATCCATTGTTCGTCCCGATGTTTTGCCTGTTCGTATCGATGTCGACACAATACAATACCAAATATGAACTGTCGGATCTAGTAAATCGTGAACACACCTTTCCTTTCAGACACTAGTGAGTGTGAGGGATCATGGGATTGATCAAGACGTGAAGATTACTTTTACTGACATATGGCCAGACATGCGGATGTGGGGAATAAAGGGTTAAAGTACATTTTCACAGTAATACTGCAGTATACCATGTGCTGTGTTTGTTCCTGCCATTTTTCTGATGATTGGTACAATAACCTACCCTGCAACGTGGGATTCGCCGGCCATTTGCTATTAAAGGAAGGATCAGCAAAGACTACTAATGTATGGGACTTTGTCAGTAACTGTTAGACAGTTTATATGGACCATTTTCTTCTTCCTCCATATCCTGTAAGTGTTTCTCCTTCATACACAACGTGAAGTGTGCTTAAAATTGTTGCCTCGTTTTCTGTAGTTTGCAAAATATGTTTTTAACTGTGTGTTGTAACTTGTAATCGCTCTGCGTGTCTTGTGATCACTTATCTGTTAAGCCTCGTTTCCACTGAGTGGTACGGTACGGTTCGGTTCAGTACCATACCGAACCATACCGTATCACTTTTTCTGCACCCTTTCGAAAGGGTACCTAACACGAGAAAGGGTATTAAAAGGTGGAGCTACATGTGCAGCTAAACGTTGATTGGTTACAGAGATGCGTCACGATCTCGTGGAGCTAGCCAGAATGAAAACAAAGGAACCACTTTGTTTTTAATACACAGCCGAGACAACTATATGCATATAATAACGAGCCATGGATGACCCGAGCTCAAACAAACCTGGTCTTTGTCTTTATGTATAGCCACAAAGCCAAGAAGAACAAAATCTGCTGTATCCTGTTGTTGCTTTATGAGGCCGTCTAAAAGTGTTAGCAGTTTTCTTTCTCCAGGAAGCTCGCGATCGCGTCTATATTTGATATAACGAACTTTTTGAGCTGATGATAATAACGTGTGTGTGATTATTGAAGTGTCTTTGACATCTGATCCGTTTAGAAAAGAAAAGTACAAACGCGAGAGTGAAGCGCGAACAAACAAAGGAAAAGCCCGACAATACACAGGAGCAAATTGTTTCAGCAACCTGAATCACAAACAAACTGCCACGTTCATCACATTTTGGACTATTATGAACTCAGAATGACGGAATTACTCTCTGACAGAGGCTACATGTGCTAGTGAAAATCACAGACACAGATGAGAGGTTTGCTCTGACTGTGGGCTGTGTTGCGTGTTGTTTTTGAACTCAAATAAGGACTAAATGTATGCTATGTGTAGTTTTTTCTGTAATTGGTAACATATCGGTGACTGTAAGGGTCTGTATGTGCTCATACGTTGCATTTATTTATTTTTTTATTTAATATAATTGCAGACGTTACAGTAATCATTAATCTGCATTTATAATCAAATCATGTTCATAGAAAGGTTAGTAATAAACATTTATACACAAGTATTTATGTTTAAAGCATCTGTTTTGTGAGAATTGCTTCTCATATGATATGTAAACAACCTGTACAGCTTTATTGTAGACATTTATTCGAGCGAGAATGACGTTGACTGAAACTCTGTCGTACACCACGCCCACCAAAAGGGTACTTTTGTAGTGGAAACGCAAGCCAGATAAAGGTGACCCGTACTGTACCAGTTAGTGGAAATGAGCTATTATAGATCAGTGCTTGTACTGTATCTCTCAGATTAAATCTGTATGGGCTATTTCACATATCGCGTCCAGTTGAAGACGTGACATGCTTCTTCCTTTACCGATTAAATGCGTTTTGTGCTTGCGATTTACTGCTATTTGTTTGCTATGGCCACCATGAGCTTTAATCACCTGCGTGGTACGGTCAATTTTCAGAATAGTTCAACTTTTGCCACTGTGTGAATTAATACTGAATGTGTGTTGTTGTTATTACATGGGGTTGTACTTAAGAAAAGAGGAATATTCTGGTGTTTAACTGCATTGCTTTAATGCATTCCTGCATTGGACTCACACCAGTCTATGGCTCAGACATATACTCTGTGCTCCGACAACGTCTTGGGCGTTTCTCTCTGTCTCACCCTGAACGCAGTCGACCAATCCCAACAGACTGGGTCATCGGACCAATCAGCGCAGTTTAGCCTCACGCAAAGGAGGGGTTTGGGAACAAATTAATTGCTGAACAAATCATATGGGAGTCGTTGGAATTATTAGGTAAAAATAAATGCATATTATAAGACAATGAAAGTGCTTTTTGACCTTGCATGCATATCAGCCTGTTGTTGGAGACTCCCAACACCACAATATAACCTTTTATAATGCATAATAGGGGCTCTTTAAAAAAAGCCTAGATTAAAAGATGGCCAAATGATAACTTTTATGTCATAAACTCTAGTAAAACAAGAGAGAAAAGAGAAAAGGGCATTATTTTATGTCCCAGCTGTCAGTCAAAGCCTGCTCTTTTTATGTGTCATTGTGTCTTGTTAATGCAGACATCGGATACATGTTACTTTTAAAAGATGATGTAAGCGAGTCGGCAAAACAATCAGATATGGTCACAAAATCGGAATTGACCATCAAGATCTGGAGTGTAAATGCAGCCTTTGAGTTGTGAAAGGTAATAACACTGAACCACTTTGGCTAAGAGATTTTAGAATGGCCAAAACAACATTTCAGATAATTACCAATGTGGTCAATCTGCTGGTTTGTCCATTAATGCTGTCCCATTGCACACATTTTTATAATCACATGATCTGTAAAAATAAAACAAATCACATTACACTAAAATGTGTATAAAAATAGGTGGATGTAAATGTAGTTAGTGGCCACCAGCACTTTAAAAAATGAAAATATATACAGACAAAACAAAAGTAATACCTGTGGCTCCTGTTGAGTTATATTGAGTTTTTATGAAGCAGAACAACCAGTCTGTGCAAGAAAATGAACATTATTTACAACAATCTTTAATCCACAGCCCTTTTTAAATAGTTATCTTTTAGGGGTTCTTCGCCTTTTATTGGAACAGATAGTGGAGAGTTTAGATTGGAAAGTGTGGAGAGGGGAAATATGGACAAAGGAAATCGAACTCGGGTCACCGTAAGCACTTCAGTCGGCACACTTAAACACTAGTCTATTGATACCAACAAATCCACAGTTTTGAACCTGCACTATTCATGTAACTGTGGCTGCTGTTTTATTACAGGTCTAAACTGTGCATTCCACATCTTCTGAAGAGCAAGAACCCTCACATACTTAACCTCAGCCCACCTCTCAACCTCAACCCCATCTGGTTCAAAAACCACACAGGTGAGTGGAAGATCACATTCAGTGCTCTAGAACATTGGGTCTCATTTACTAATAATTACGTATTTTTTCATGTTTATACACACATTTGAACTTTGCACCTAATTTACAACACTTACGTGAGCACATGAGTTTGTACTCGTTATACTTTTAGTGCATTTTGACGCATAAATTTGTATGTACAGTGCATCCGCAAAGTATTCATAGCGCTTCACTTTTTCCACATTTTTTATGTTACAGCCTTATTCCAAAATGGATTAAAGTCATTTATTTTCTCAAAAATCTACACACAATACCCCATAATGACAATGTGAAAAAAGATTTTTTGAAATTGTTGCAAATTTGTTCAAAATAAAAAAAACCTGAAAAATCTCATGTACATCAGTATTCACAGCCTTTGTCGTGAAGCTCTAAATTGAGCTCAGGTACATTCTGTTTCCACTGATTATTCTTGAGATGTTTCAGCAGCTTTAGCATGTTTCAGAGTTCACCTGTGGTAAATTCAGTTGATTGGACATGATTTGAAAAGGCATACACCTGTCTATATAAGGTCCCAGGGTTGACAGTGTATGTCAAAGCACAAACCAAGCATGAAGACAAAGGAATTGTCTGTAGACCTCCCAGTCTCGAGGCACAAGAGCTGCTCTGAAAGTTCCAATGAGCACAGTGGCCTCCATCATCTGTAACGCCCCATTCACACGGGGCTTCAGCGTCAACGCTTGACAGAGGGCGTGTCTGAAGTTGGGCCTGACGCGATCGTCATAGCAGCGTCAGCCAATGAAATTAGTCAGCAATAGACCACTGTCTGAGCTGGTGCATTTGCATACAGCAATCTTATTGGCTGACACTTCCGTCGGCGCTTGAAATGTTGAGCAAGTCCCAATTTCTGCAGCGAGCAACTCCACTGAAGCGGCGCCGACGGATCCACAATGCAGTTCGGCAATGCCTGACGTCACCCATTCAAAGTGAATGGGAAGAGTTAAAACTGACGCCCCATGTGAATGGGGCGTGAAGTGGAAGATGTTTAGAACCACCAGGACTCTTCCTAGAGCTGGCCGGCCATCTAAGCTGAGTGATCGGGGGAGAAGGGCCTTAGTCAGGGAGGTGATCAATAACCCAATGGTCACTCTGTCTGAGCTCCAGCGTTCTTCTGTGGAGAGAGGAGAACCTTACAGCAGGACAACCATATGTGCAGCAATCCACCAATCAGGCCTGTATAGTAGAGTGGCCAGACAGAAGCCAAAGGTGCATCAACAAAGTATTGAGCAAAGGCTGTGAATACTGATGTACATGTGATTTTTCAGGTTTTTTTATTTTTAATAAATTTGCAACAATTAAAAAAATATTTTTTCACATTGTGATTATGGGGTATTGTGTGTAGAATTTGAGGAAATAAGTGAATTTATTCCATTTTAGAATAAGGCTGTAACATAAAAAAATGTGGGGAAAAGCAAAGTGCTATGAATACTTTCCAGGTGTACTGTATGAGACCCATTGGTTTTAAACTATCACTGAACATTTCTTTGGTAAACAATGGCATTGATCTTGTTTTCTGTTATGTTTATTTAGCTTACACCATAGCAAAGTATGGCATGTCCATGTGTGTACTGGGAATGGCAGAAGAGTTCAGAGGATCCATTGCCGTTAATGCCTTATGGCCAAAGACAGGTAATAATGGGTTTTATACACCAGGCATTAAACAATGTGCCCCTTTTATGCTGTTTTAAAAGTCGTCTTATACAGTGGGGTTTAAAGTCAGAGAACAACCTACAATTTCTTTAGCCACATCTAAAATTCTTAAATTCTGAATGATGACATTATTTCTGGACGAAAACAAATGTTTAGAAATTGTTTTCTAATATTGATCTCCACTTAAGGCTGTTTTGGGCCATGTGACCCAGGAAGTAAATAAACAAGAAAGTCCGTATTTTTGCGATTTCTACCATGTCTTAAAGGGGATATAAACAGAAAATAGCCATATATGTTAGGCATGATCCTTATATCATGAAGAGGGCTGAGTTTTCTACTGAACTAAAATTGTCATCAAGGCAGTAGATACAGTATAAGCTATTACGCTACATGAAAAAATACTATAGTAAATACTATATAGTGTTTGGAAGCATACTATAGGTAATTACTTGAATTAAACTGTCGTAGTAATTATATTGTCCCTGTGGTACAACACAACTGTAGTAATAAACAAATTATTCAATTGGCTTCATAATTATACATCATCACAATGCAGCAGAGTTTACACTAACATTACAGTATTTATTACAGTTTATAAGTTCACTATACTACAGTATTCTGTACTATACATTAACAAAGAGTTATACACATACACTTTACTATTTGGTTGAAAAACATGTTTATTATAAATAACTATAGTTTTTCCCCATGCGGATGTTTTCCAGACATCAGGAAATAACAGATGAAAGCATACAAAAGCAAGGATGCATATGAAGAGTTTGGTTGCAAAACGCAATAAACACCATTTTTTGACATTTGGATTTTATTATTGGAAATCACTGTTCAGATGTACCTTAATCTATGTGTGAATTGCTGCCATTAATAACATTGAAGAATGTACATTTTAGGCCTACTTTAAAATGTATTTTTTACAAAACGTGATATACGCCAGACCAGTTTCTTTACAAAGTGCGATATAACGGTTATAGACAGGGCCGGAGCAAACTGAACTGGAGCTCAAGGGTAAAAGATGATCATGCCGCCCTCAAACTGAAAACGAGAGACGGGTGTGCTTGCGCGTCAGCAGCCAGGACCGGGGCGGTGGGGAGATTGTCGCAGATGTTCTATTGTCTATTCAGCTGCCCTAGGCGGCCGCCTGGGTTGCCTCTACGCGCCGGCCCTGGTTATAGAACGTTCATGATGCTGCGCTAGCTCAGCATCCCCTGGGAAGAGAGTCACTGCCGGTGAAGTGCTCTGAGTTTGCTCATTGATTTACAGATAATATTAAAACAAAAAACATATTTTTAAAAAGAGAATTCAATAGGCTAACTAAAAAGCGTTTACCATTTAATTGTTTATACTGTATGCGAGCTGTCAGTCACGTAGGCTACATCACTGATCAGCTGCTGTCTGTCAGTTAGGGAATCAAAGCTTCAGAGTCAAGCTATAACGTCATGGATTTCAATGTAGTTTTTTTAAAAGCAGGGTTCGACAATAAGGATGGCAAATGCGATCTTAGTATCGAGAAGCAGCACGACTGACAAAGATAACTGTGTTTGCACGAGCAGGTGAATACCGAATTAGAGGATGATCACTCGCGCCAAAAGCTGATGTGATGAGCATGATGTGCGCGCTCCCGTTTCCTTGCATGAAGCTGTGCATGGAAATGCAACTGGTGTGATCGGTTAATCTTACTTATCAAACAAAACATTGATTCACTAGCTTTTCTTAATGGTATTACAGTAGTAGAATATAGCCTAAGATGGATATATAGCGTTTAGCAAAAAAAAATAAAAATTATGTTATGTTGTGTTGTGTACATTCTGGCCAAAACTAACTTAGAATCTTATTATTAATAATCAATCTTTGTATATATTATTCCATATATTTATACTTTTGTTTTTTTAACCAATTTAAGATGCTTGACAATGTTAAGATAAATATGTTGCAGGGTTTTTGACTTATTTATGAACTATTTATGAACATAGAGTTGAAAAAAAAAATTTCCTGGATTTGAAGAATATTGTGTTCCTGACCTTCACTGAGTTCAAGTAATAGTTTAATGTACAAAAATTGTGAATGAACTTGACAGTTGATGTCTTGCATAATAATGTCAAATTACCAACATTCCTCAAAATGGATACATCTCGTTTTGCAACGAAACTCCTCATATATACATTATATTATTTATTTATTTTTGTAAGGGGAGAAAAGTGCCCCACAATAATAACCATATAGTTTTGTCACTAGGGTTGCATTTTTTTTTGTTCTGTCGATAAACTTGCCATCAACAAACATTCACCGCTGCTGCGCATCTCTATGTTCACGTTACGGTTGTTTATTCTATTGAAATGCCAGTAAAGACTTGGATTATTCAAAACAAGACGAAGATTTCATTGCAGCGATTACATGGCAGGGTTGGTTATTTATACTTCTGGATGTTGTATAAGTGTGTGGTGTTTGTATCTGATTTTTATATAACACATTAACATATTTATACACATAGCTAGGCCTGAATATAATCTTTATTGGTGCTGTCAAACGAATTATCGCATTCAAAAAAAATTTGTACACGAGGATTTATTGAATAAATGTTTATTACATGCCGCCTTTTCTTCTGTTTTTCCTAAACTTTCTCCCCTATGAGCAAAAACTTTTGGAAGTCTATAAAAGCTGTTGTGCATTTCTGATTTTGGCTGATTTAAATAATTATAAACAATATAAAACACAAACATTTTAATGTTCTGATAGCGATTCTTATGTATAAGTATCACTCCCGCCTTCCATCTGAATATTGCGTGTCATCAATGACTTAATGTGAAAACAACCTATAGTGATGTATTAATAATAGATATAGATGTCATCGCAACCACAATATATTTTAGAAAATGAAATTTTACAATTCTCAACAACGCAACAGAGTAGGGAATCTGATACTAGAGACAAGTAAAAAAAGTCCTTAGTATTATAATGAAATAATATAAATACAAATGGTCAGACTGTGATTGAAGATTACCCAAACAAACTTTATTTTCCATTGGATTAACTTGCACAGATTATTTTTTCTCCTTAAGAATAACAATATATGCTAGCAAACTAAACATTGTGAATTTTGATTTCACATGGACTTCAAATTTTCCAAACCAACCAATT
The DNA here is from genome assembly GCA_903798205.1 of Danio tinwini. Classification (NCBI taxonomy): domain Eukaryota; kingdom Metazoa; phylum Chordata; class Actinopteri; order Cypriniformes; family Danionidae; genus Danio; species Danio tinwini. Next base: position 538,317 of record CAIGQZ010001492.1, on the reverse strand, counting down.
CTCAATGGATTTAATCATGGATTTAAGTGCAATTCAATATTAATACAACTCATCAATATATTGATGGGAAATCTTATCATTCTTATTACCTTCAGCCATTCAGACGGCTGCCATGGACATGTTGGGTGGCTCTGAGGTTGGTAAACAGTGCAGGAAGGTGGAGATCATGGCTGATGCGGCGTACGCCATCTTTAAACAACCCACCAGCTTCACCGGACAGTTTGTTATTGATGAGGACATTCTCAAAAAGGAGGGCGTTAAAGATTTTGATGTTTATGCTGTTGAGCCAGGTTGGTTCCACATTATTGATTTTTCATATTAGGATAGCAAATACATTTTTTATTTACTAATGATAAATATATGTTGATATGTTTGTATAAACATTCTTCCACAATAACTTCTAGTATTTGTTTTAAAGTCTGTATACAATCATGTGAAATATTATTGGAAAATATGAATGTGTTTTTTTTTTGGTTCTTTTTTAGGCCATCCATTGCTTCCTGACTTTTTCTTGGACGGCCAGCCTGAGGATCTAGTCAAGCATATGGAGGCACATGGTGAGTTATAAGTAGTAACAAACACATTTAATGTATTGTTCTGATTGGTATTCAACTTCCAAGTGCACTACAGCAGTTTCAATGTTTGAACATTCTTTTCAGGTGCCACTCCAGCGTTCACAACTGCAAAAGCAGATCCTGTCTCCGCAGGACCCGTTTCTGAGATGTTCAATACAATCAGAGGAATTATCAATTCAGAGATGGTGAAAACCACACAAGGAGTGTACAAATTTAACTTAACAGGTATTTTAACTATTTGAGTTTTTTTGTGGCTTTTCAGTCTTCAAAATCATATATATTTCCATTAATGAATCAAAATTTTATTCCATTAATGAACAAAAGTTTATTTAATGTTTATTTAGGTTATAAGTGTTATATAAGTGTTTTTTAGCCACATGTGAAAAAGGATCATTCTTTGGTAAATCATTATTGTAACATAACTAGTATGACAAGTTAGTTTTTTTTAACATAAGGCATGATATAAAAAGTCTACATACCTTTTGTTACTTTCTCATTGTGTCATTTTGTCTTACAATTATGACAAAATAAGTTCAAAATATGAGATATTAGTCCCAGAATATGTGAATAAAAGAGATGGTCAATGCAGAATTATAGCATTGTAATTTTTTTCATATGATAAATATGACAAAATTATGTGATATTGTGCATACTGAGATATTATTTAAAATTATGAGAAGGTAATTGTTGATTCACAGGCTCATTATGGTTCTTAATCATGCTCCTCTTATCGTTAGTTTGCTATGATGAGGGAATGATTGCAGATGGAAATGGATAATAAATATTTAAAATATCATCTTGGACTCACAGGGATATCTAATATTTTCCAAATCAAATCTTTATTGAATGATTATGTGTTCTAATATGATTATAGCCTCAATATCACCTACTACTTAACAATATTGCAGCTTAAGTCATAGATTATGATTTAAAGTAAAGTTTGCTTGAACTGGAAGTTGGTGAGACCTTTATTCCAGTATGTTGTTGTACTTTCAACATGCTATATGCATGGGGACATTTAATTTTGAATAAGCCAGCTCAGGTGCTTTTGATGAACTGTCATACTGTTATAAACTTGCTACATAAGATGTGGTTTCTTTAAAATCAATGATTTTTCACTGCTTCACTGAGATACAATAAGAAATGGGTCTCACGTCAGACAAGAAACTGAGTAAAATTCCATCGTTCATGTCTTTAAAATATGAACCTTTATTTTACCACAGAATTTTTAATGGAGTTTCTGCACTCGCCTGCTGCTGCTGACGGCACTTACATTTAAACTGCCTTTCGTCTCATTTCACACAAATTAAATGAATGCTTATATTAGTGCTGCACGATATTGAAAAAAGTTGACATTGCAATTTTTTCCCTCTGCGATATATATTGCAATATAAATACAATTTTACCACATGATTGAAATGACCTAAAGCTCTATTAGTCATTACTTTAGATTGATTGGGATGATTTTGTATGGGAGTGAAATAAAATATAATTGATGTAAATTATGATATGCATATAATAAAAAAAAAATATGTATAAAAAAAACTATGTTCATAAATAAACACAATAAAGCAAATGTTCAAGTGAAATAAACAGTGATTTATGGTTTTCTGGGAGGAGTCTAACAGTATTCGGGTACAGAAATTGAATAATCAAATGTAAAAGAGCATTGCAGTGTCTTCATCATATAACCAATTCAAAAAATTATATCTATTTTTAAACTTTGTTCTCTTCAAATGCTTTTAAAATCTTAAAATGTTCCCATAGGCCTTAAAAACACATGAAAATGTTACATTTCCACACTAATGGTTAGATTTTGCAGTGACTCCACAAATCTCATGTGTTTTGACCTGTGGATTCTGGTCAACTATAATTCAAACTCAACATTGCATATCTCGTATGCACACATTGCAATATTGATGCTCAAACAATATATTGTGCAGCCCTAGCTAGGAACCTTGTGAAATTGAAAACAGTCACGTTAATCTTTCACCGGAAGTTTATCGGTGGCTAAAAAACACTTCCGTGCATATAGCCCACTGAAATAGAATAATGAGTAGGGGCTTTCTTTTTGCACATCATTCCCTCATAGCAAACTAACTGTAAGAGGGGTGTGGTTACGAATATTTTGGCTGAGCCATCAAAATGACACTACATGCGCAGAAGCAAATGGTCAGACTGATTGAAGATTAACAAAACAAACCTTTTTTTTTACTTGCAAGGATTAAGTGTATTAAGTTGTGCTAGCAAAATAAACAAAAGTTTGATTTCACACACACTTTAAAGAAAAGATATGCAGCATTTGTATTTCTTGGCGTTATTAACAGGCGAGCATGCTGGAGTCTGGTACCTTGACCTGAAGAACGATGCTGGAAGTGCTGGAAATGGGGAACCTCCTGTCAAAGCTGATGTTGTCATGTCAATGGACAGTGAGGATTTCGTCAAGATGTTTGGAGGTAAAAGAAGCACTGAAATTGAATAATAGGGTGTGTTTTAAATCTAAAAACTTGAGGCACAAATGAATGTTCTTTATCAACAGGGAAATTAAAGCCAACCATGGCCTTCATGTCTGGAAAGCTGACTATTAAGGGTGACATGGGCCTTGCCATCAAACTGGAGAAGATGATGGCCATGATGAAGTCTAAACTGTGAAAACGTCACGCAGTCTCCTGCCTTACAAGATGTACATGATGGCCTCTTTTCTATATCAGTGTTTTTTGATTAATTGTTCAGATTGTACTAATTTTAATAAAGATCTATCATGTAGATATAGTTTCTTAACTGAATGTTAGTATAGAGTTCATTGTTGGCTGCCCACTTTTACTGCAGCACTGGCTCTGAAAGTGATCGAAAGTTAAAGTAAAATTGATTTTCCCCATTGGAATATTAAAGAAGTCTTTATTAAAGCAAGATAAACTGAACTGCAATGAGGAGGTTTGATTTTAAGTAGGTGAAATATCACAAATAACAAAGGCACATATATAAATAATGATTCATGGCGCTTAATGGAAGTGGGCAGAGCCAAAGTTTTTGTTTTGCTTCCCTAACTCACTGACCTGCATCTCTGGTAGAATTTCCTGCATATATTCCACTATTAAATGCTTTAAAATATGTTAAATTAGTGAACAGAGCACTGAATGACAACCTCTGAGATAAACCCACAATTAACCATTTAACCAAACTAATCTAGGAGTTCATCCAAGCCAAACTTTCTGAATCTGTCATTTCCTCTTGGATACCAGAGAAGCTTTAACTTCTTAGACCAGGGGTGTCCAAACTCGGTCCTGGAGGGCCGGTGTCCTGGCAAGTAGCTCTAACCCTAATCAAACACACCTGAACCAGCTAATCAAGCTCTTACTAATCAAGATGTTCAAGTAGTAACACCTTGATTAGCTGAATCAGCTGTGTTTGATTAGAGTTGGAGCTAAACTGTGCAGAGCTGCGGCCCTCCAGGAATTGGGTTTGAGACCTGTGTACTAGAAACATCCTGCCTGGTGTGTCGAAGCAAGTTGGAGCTAAATTCACCAGGGCACCATCTCTCCAGGACCGAGTTTGGACACCCCTGTCTTAGACTAAAGTTAAATTTGTATCAAAAATTGTATGATTCTGTAGAAAAAAAACATTCTCAAGTTTTGTATTCTGCTTTTAATCCTACTAAAAGAATTAAAAAGCAGTAAAAATAGTTTCCACCAGCATACCATAATAACAATAGGCTAACTCGTAATTGTACTCATGTTATTCTTGAAAAGGGTTTTAAGAAAGCCACTTTTCTTTAACTGATATTTTATCTTCACCTGAAATTAATAATAGTCAGAAAAACGAGACTTTAACGATCTGAAATATTCTGATTTATAGCAATCAGCTTACAATGAAAAATAAAATGTATTTGGCTTGACTTTTTCCTAACCCAAACATTATCAAATAATGTATGCTGTTTTATTTTTCAATAAACATCTTTGAAATTAATATAAAACCTAAAGGTTTTGTTTAACCACTTTAAACACGTCGATTTAACAATCACATACACATTCAAATACTTATTTTTGGCATCAAATTTAGCATATTATTATTTTAAAAAGCATACTACGACGGGAATATTTGAACACTGCCATATCATATATCTCGGACACGTACTTCCGGTGTTAGCGGAAGCACCCGCTTCACGTCCATTAAAAGCTAAATTGATGGCTTTTCTATAAAATACTGTCAAATATTGGGAAAACCGCGCACAAATGACCGTTTTCCAGTAACGAACGATGTTTGGTATCGAACAAAAAGGCGGCGAGCAGCAGACGTGAGCGGACATTGGAGCTGAATCTCCCGAATGAAGGTACATTATGCTTTTTTTTCCGGGCTCTTTGTGTTTATGCAGATGATCAGACTCACGAACTCCGTGTCAAAACCCAGTCAGCTGTCAACATTTCTGGACAGTTTTGCGTGCTTTTGAACGCCTCTATCGTTAATTTGACCACGATAAGCAAAACTGTTGTCTGTTACAGTAAATCGCTCCGGTTGTTTTTAAATCTAGACATTAAGGGGTTTATCGTGATATGTCATTAAACTGAACACAGAACAGTGAAAATGTTGTAAACAATGGCAGTGGGTGGGGATGTAGTGTGGTTGTTGCTAATAGGGGTGTGTCTTCAGGTTATACCACTAATTAAAAGTAATGTTTTTTAACGTGCTTTTTTGATTGTATTTTTAGAAGTACCTTTGAGCATTTTGGTAAATGAATAAAGTACCCTCTTTAATAGCTTTATTGTTATACCGTTATATGTCACAGTGGTACAATATGATATTGTAAGGGACAGAATGACTGATATAATAATCTATAGATTCATGTATTGTCTGTCCACTTTTTTAGCTGGCCAGCAAAATATTAAGCTGCAAGAAGCATCACATTACAAACTTTGATTTAAAGAAGTATGTTTAATGATCTGCTTTCCATTCGAAAAATCTACAATTCCATCAAGTATTAAAATTGTGCAATTAAATATAATATGGCAGACATTTAGAGCTGTTAATTAAAGTTGTTGGGTGTCTATAGAAGCAATATGTGGAAAAAGACCACTTGAAATTCTCAGTTTCTCTATGAATTTACTAGATTTATTAGTTATGGGTTTGGGTGAAATGTTCATATTGTTTTATTCAATAAAGGTGGGATTATTAAAATTTCAGAAAGGAATATTGTCAATTTATGTTTTGCAAAAAGGACAATTTATCAGAAATGTTTTGAGTATATATTAATTTTTGAATATATTAGTAATATATTTTAGCTATGATAGCTTTTTTCGTTGATTCACAGAAGACATGCTAAAATTACTTTTTTAAAGAGCTTTTATTTTTGTTTAGTAAATTTTTTACAATACAGAACAATACTTTAACAGGGAAAAAATCATGCTAATTTATATCAATATGCACATGCACAATTAACTATATAAACACCATATAAACTTTCATGTAAAAGAGAGAAAAAAGCCAAACGCATTAGATTGCTATACCTCTTTCAATTACCTTTTTTGTCTTTATATTCCCTTAATATCAACCATTCTTCCCAACCCTTCCTGAAAATATTTCATTTCATCCTTAACATAAATGTATCAAGCAAATCACTGCTTGCGTGTCAAGTTGTGTCTTTAAGCCTGTTCCTTGTTATTGTCTTTTTGCACACCACAAGAAGAATCTTACACAAATATTGGTCACCTTTCCAAACACCTCAGAAATAACATTATGCACATCATCCCAAAACGGTAGAATTTTCCCACAGCTTCAGAAGGTATGGGTATGATTTGCTTCTGCTTGCCCACTCTGTCTCCAGCACCTTTTTGTTTTTGTCTGGAGGTCAGTTTGCATTTAATATTTGGTGTTATAAAGAAGCATATAAGGCATTTCCAGGAAAAGTTCCTCTAAACTTGTGAACTAGTGGTAGTTTGGTGTATTTTCCACATATCATACCAGTTAACTTTACTTTTAAATGATGAACAGATTTATTTATTTCGATTTTAAACACCGGCGAGCTGATATACATAAACCATATAAGTTATAGTAAAATGAAGGTTGAATGGTATGAGGTTGAGTAATTGATGGCAAGAATTAAAAACTTTGGGTGAACCAATATCTTTAACCCCTTTTATGAAGTGTAATTAATGCAGCTTATTATCATTTATTATATTAAAAGAATTTTCATTGGCTGCTCAGAAATTTGACCCTTTTTGTGTAACATTGTATTTTGCTTAAGGTTAAAGTATTTGATGCCACTCATTTCATTAAAGTAACTATGTAAATTCACCCATTTTATGAATGCAATATATATATATATATATATATATATATATATATATATATATATATACACATATATATATATTTATTTATTTAGTTTCATTGTAAGTTTAAAAACCTGTTGAATAAAATACACATAAGATAAACTGAAAAAAAAATTAGGAAATATATCATTTGTAAAAAGAAATCTAAACTAATCATATTATCATATCAGCTCATTATGAACGCATCCTAATGATTTTATGTGTTTAGAAGTCAAATAAGATGCAGCTTCCAAGTCTTGTTGGCTTGATATGCAAAACCATTTGTATTGAAAAAAATCAATTCATTTTATCATCCCAGGGGAGGAGGCTCAACATGGAGGACTGCTTGCACACTTCCTCTGACAACCTCGCTAAACTGGTAAAATGGGCCCACAGCCACGGGACGATCTGCACCTTGATCCCCAACCTCAAACACATGCTGAACGAAGGCTCTCACGGGACCCTCACGGCCCTGTGGGGCTGCAGCGCCGGGCATGCCTACCATTGGCCCCTCAACACCACCTGCAAAACCGGAAACAAGGAGCGCATGTGTTTCCAGGAAAGCCGGAGCATCAACACAGACACTATGATTCAAGCCGCCACTGTCATGCAAAACTCCTCAGCAGATCGATTCCTCGGGAAAAAAAACAAAGGCGATTCCAGTCAGATCCACGACTCTTGTGATATTTCCAACTGCAGTGAACCTTCGGAAATGGACGATAATGGCGAGGAGTATAACAACAACTTGTACGACATAGTCTGCGAATCATCGGCAACCGATGAAGACGGTGATTCTGAGTTCAATCACACACCAAACGTCTCGCACAGGAAAAGACATGGAAAAGGACCGGGACATGAGGACAGTGTCGATCCCTCCTTGAAGAAAATCAAACAAGAAAGAGGCGAAGATTACTACAGTTTGGCCAATCCACAGATTCCCAGCAGTTCGGAGATAAACCGCTCTACCGAGTTGCCCAAACCGAACCTCCAGAGCACACCTTCGATGTCCCAGAAACCTTCTTCCATAGATGGAGACTCGATGGGGGTGTCTTCATATCCGTTGGACAGTTCTCCTACTTCCATGATCAAGCCCCTGCGTGCACCTTTCCATGTTACACAAAATAAAGTGCACATGAACTCTAATCCACCGTGCAGTCAAAGTTTGCCCACTTTACCTCATCCTGGTCGGATTGACGCTATGGGTGTCCTGCACAGAGATGAATATCCCAGACAGTCTTTGTCTTATGGAGAGGCTTCAATCGGCGCAAACCAAGAAATGGATCTTCTAGCAGCACAGGCACTTAGTACAGAAGCGAGAGCAGACAACACAGGTAAAGAGCCTTCTGTGCAAGAAATGTAACTGAGTTTGTTGTTAAGAATGTTGTTGGTTAAAGGGGCTGTATGTAAGTTTGGAAAGATTTATTGGTGTTGATAGCCTAGTGGATAGTGCAGCATATAGCGATGCGGACATCCTGAGTTTGAGTCCCAAGTCAACTCACGAACCTTATTTGATCCCATCTCATTCTCTCTCTTTAACTTTACTTACAAAATAGCAAAAAGAAATCTTAAAAAAGACGTTTGTGACATCAGTGGTCATTCAGTGAACTGCAGTTAGCATCTTATTGCTTGTACTCCCATTTGTTCACAGACAAAGCCTTGTGCACACCAGGACGTTTTTCACTTGCACTTACTGCCAATTTCTTTCAAGACATTTTTAAATGTGCAAATAACTCCCTGACGTTAGATGGCACTTAATGAAAAACAGAAATACCCTGGTACACAAGGTGGCACTGAGCAACTTTACGTTTCTGACATTTAAAGTCCCCCTCAAACATTTTTCTTTTGTATTTTCTTTTTCACTTCTGTTTAACCTTCTCCACTACAGCACAAACACCTGGTCAAAAGTTTGCGGAAAAAGAGTTACAAGCCATGAAAGAAAAGGAAGTGAAATGAAACTCACCATGGAATCACTATTTGATCTGCAATTTCTGTGTGCTCGGCTAGACCGTTTTGTTCTTGTGCGCTACCAAATGGTGTTTTACTGTAATTTCAGCAACTCAAGGCATGTGATCAAATGCACCAATGTCATTGGTTGGGCAGTTTTGCAGCACATACAAAATTAACCCAGGGCTTTTTTTTATTTGGTGCTTTTGAGTGTGCAGTTTTGCAGTGTGCACACTAATATTAGCCCTCTTTGTTTAGTCACGAGACATTAAACATTAGAGATAATTGCAATAATAATCCCTGTGTGCACAAGCCTTAACATGCAAGAAACTAAACGTGAATCAATGTCGGAAAGAAAACTGCAGTTAAAGCAGAGGATCATAGCGGCATGAATGTTTGCATAAGATCTGCAATTGACCAACATTGTGTTGAAAAATAGGGATCTTTAAAATGTTGTCATAATTGTTTTATTATCAATTATTTTTAAGGTCATAGACCGGGGGTGTTCAAACTTCCTGGAGGGCCGGTGTCCTGCACAGTTTAGCTCCAACCCCAGTTAGATGCACTTGAACCAGATAATCAAGCTCTTGTATACTATAAACTTCCAGTTAAGTGTGTTGAAGTAAGTTGGAACTAAAATCTTCAGGACACCGGCCCCCCTGGAATGAGTTTGGGCACCGCTGCTATAGACTATAGAGTGTTTCCTCTAGGATTTTTTTCAGCTGTGGTGGCAGGCCTTTTAGACAGATCTACCAACTACCTCTGGCGTTATTTCTATGACAAATTTCTTGAGCGCAGTATTACAAGTCCAGATGGCATTTATGTAATAGGAGCATGCAAATCTCTTTGCTTGCGCACCGATTTCCTCTGTTCGTGCACAACTTCTTGCACGCCTTCAATTATACACTGCTCAAGTGCAGATTTTCTTGTGCGCTCTCAAATAAACGCTGCTGAAGTGGGATTTAGTGTGTTTATGTAATGAGTATGTCACCAACATTTATCAGATTTGCTAGGAATGTTTATGAATGTCTTCAAAAGACCTACAGAGCGGCATTAATGCTTCCTAAAGTAAAGTGAAACGGCTATATACTTCAGCAAGATAAAGTCGTTGTATGCAGAGCCATAGATCTTTATCTATAAAGTATAATTATGGAAACTGTTCATCTTAACTGAAAGCTACGTCGTGTTTGCTGGCCTCATGCATCTGTCAGTCAGTGAGGGTTAAACAAATAACGCACAGCACTACTACGGTTACAGAAAATTTTTTGCTGTTATAATTCACTCACTTTTTAATATGTTTTGGTGCGATTATAACTCGCTATAAAAAAAACGACTGAATGTTTTGAATGAGAAGCTTTAATGTAGCCGTGTCGGGATGAATTTTGGTGTGGCATCCCGCCATGGAAGAATGAATGTAGCGGAAAACATGCTATATAGAGCTGGCTGTAGGACAGTTATTGGAATTAAACCTTTCTTTAAATTACATTACATTAACAGGATTGCACATTCTGAATAATCTTCAACATTATAAGAATTTGTTTCATGTGTAATAAAATGGATCAGATAAAATTCATAATCATAAAAATCAAATTTACATCCTTCACATAAAAATCACTTTGTATGCTTTCAGAGGCAGGCTAGGATGTCAGGGAATGGGTTGAGTCTTTGTTTAGAGATTGGCAATAAATAGCTAAAAGTCCTTACATACTGCCCCTTTAGGAGTATGTGTTTAACTGTAAAATGTCTGAATGTCTTTGGCATTGCATTAGATATTGCAGTATCACAAGCAAAAGATGACTACTAACATGACTACAACACTTTCTTTGTATGTCACTTTAGTCACAGCTGGTCATTTTTACTAGTAACATGCTTCCTCTTCAATTATTTATTCAGAACAATTGTTTATTAAAAATAAATGACCTAAACACACTTTTTATTTGATTGCATTTAAAAAATATCACATTTCAAATAAAATTTGAACGAAACCTCACGAAAAGGATTGTAGTTCAAAAACGTCAAAAACGAATGTAAGTGTCATTCAAAGCATATAATAAAATATGATACACATGTTATATACCTTAATACAATTGCTACATTGTACTTTTAATATATATATATATATATATATATATGTTTAAATTGTCATTCAAGTACTTCCACAGATTTGTTTTATTTCAATCAGTTGTAAAGGCAATTTTTATTATTATTATTATTATATCAATTAATAAAAATGTTTTTAATAGTTTGTCACGATCATCCAGTGCATTTAACTTGAAAAAGAAAAAAAAACCTGAAAAAAAGAGATTACATCAACATGCCTATGGCTGTATTTTAAGGTTAATATAAATCTTTATAGAAGTAAAGATATTAATTCAGGTTAACTCCCCCAAAACATCATACTTTTACATATTTATACCAAATGTCTTAAAAAATAATTAATTAATTAATTTGTTTATTTATTTATTTTCTATTTTGCTTGAGTAGATTGCTTGTGCTAAAGCAATAACATAGTATTTGAATATTGTATTCTGAGTGTCTGTTGAGCCTGTGTGTGCTTAAAATGAACATAAAACCTCTTTGATCTCATACTGAACAGGAAGGAGCTAAAACAATAATAAAATGAAAGTCTGGTATTGTTCAATAAATCAGCAGTATTGAAAACCAGAAGCTGTAATGTATTTTCCGTGTGCTCTGAACATTGCTGAATGCAACTGGAATGGTTCTGCATAATTATTTAATCATATAAGCCAGTCTTGTCTCCTAACAGCAATCACACAGTAGGTGCAAATAAAATAATCTTATAGAGCCAGAAAAAAAAAGATTGTATGCTTGTTTCTGAGTGTGTTGTGTGTGATGTTTGTGGGTGCAGCTGTTGCTGGATCATATTGATCTTCTTAATTACATTTATGATGGCGTCTCAGTCAAAGGCATAAATGAGATTTATGTGACACTCAGCACTGTACAGTGAAAATGAGTCAGACTGGAGTGCTGCTTAAAGTCCACATGAAATCTAAATTTGCAATGGTTAATTTTACTAGCGTACATTGTTAATCTTAAAGTGAACAATTGATCTATGCAAGTTAATACATTGAATCTGTTTGTCCATCCATTTGATGACGTTGAGCGAAATATCCTTAGCCACGGTTTGTGTGAGAGGAGTAAAAAAATAATAAAACACCACCTCCTACTTAAATATTTTTGTGTTGTCATATAAAACTGATGGCCAGAAAATTGCATTTCCATGCACGGGTCATGAGTGATTTTATATGAAAATTGAGACGTAGTGATATCTATATGCCACAATTCATGACCTAAAGCCTCATTCATAAATGTGGTGTACTCTCAAAAACAGAGATGGAAATATGCTTTACGCCACTTCCCTCGCAAACATTGTGATCAATAAAAAAAACAAACTTGACCGGAGAACGTGCACAGGTGTATGTAATTGTAAAATAAATATATTTAATTGAAATATTGACTTAATGACACCATACGAGCATGAACTATTTCCACATTAAAACAAATCGCATTTGAGCTCATACGACAGTAAAAAAAAACAAAAAAACAACGCACTTTGTACACCTCTGCTTTTAATAAAATACGTTTGCAGCAACTTCTAGATCAAGCAGATGTTAAAAATCAGCCAATCAAACCCCCTGAACAAAAAAAAGGCTACATTTAAGCAATGATTTGGGCTAAAAGCATACATTTGCTTTTCCTTACATCATCAAATGATGTTATTAAGTAAAATACAGCTTTCATTCATAATTCATGTTAGAGCTTATAGATTTTTGCTTTGCATTTTTATTTATTTTATTGCATGCAGTCTGTTTAAACGTATAAAATGGAAGCTTGTATTGGGAATACTTTTCATCAGCCATAAGTGAATGTACAGAAATTCTAATTAACACAGATCTGGGTTATCTGGTGGTATAATTAACTAAAATATAACTATAACACTTACTATAAACCATTTGTTACATGGTTGTTATATTTTGACATGGGCATTCATTTTGAGGATGTGTGATGTTTGTCTATGACAGTATTTAAATAATAGTTTTAATTATACATTTTAGACACAAAAGTGCATTTTTTTTTCTGTTTTAGGAAAAAAATATATTTAAAATCAACATTGGGGTGTTTAGTTTATGAACTAATATGTGTTTGAACAAATCATTTGAGCCAATGATTCAGTGATCCACTCATAAAGACGGTCATGCCTAGTTTCTGAATGAATCAGCCGTTTGAACAAATTATTTGAGCTGACGATTCAGTGATCCACTCATAAAGACAGTCATACTTAATTTTTGAATGAATTGGCTGGTTGAACAAATCATTTGAGCTGACAATTTAGTGATCCACTCATAAAGACAGTCATGCTTAATTTTTGAATGAATCGGCTGGTTGAACAAATCATTTGAGCTGACAATTTAGTGATGCACTCATAAAGACAGTCATGCTTAATTTTTGAATGAATCAGCCATTTGAACAAATCCTTTGAGCTGACGATTCAGTGATCCACTCGTAAAGACAGTCATGCTTAGTTTCTAAATGAATCAGCCATTTGAACAAATCATTTGAATAAACATTTCAGTAAAACACTCATTCAGAGATGGATTTTTGTATGTTACTTTGTCAATGACAATCCAAAACAAAAATACCTGCACAAAAACACTCTTAGCAAAATGGTTAGATTATATATATATATATATATATAAAATAGAGGTAAATACATTTATTTCTAAATCATTTTCATGTAGTTTAACTTGATGTACTAAAATACAAAACTAAATAGACAAAAAAAGACACAACTTGAGTTGATATTAAAGGAAAAATTTAAACAAAACGAAAGCAATTTAAACTATTTTATTAAACTACATTATTAAAATTATATAATGTAATATGAACATAATAGGGTTTTCTTATTATTAAAATCAATTCAGTACTATACTTAGTAAACCACGGCTGTTCCTAAAATGTTGCATATCACACTAGCACTATAAAAAGTCTAGCACAAATTTTTAGTCTAGTTGTTTTTTGCTAAAAAACCTTGCTTAATAAAGTGGATAACTTTTTTTTCAATTTAATTAAATAATTGCCATTTACTATTTCATTTTAGTTCAGGGCTCGATGTGAGAGATGAAGAAAAAACTTCTCAACATTTAATGAGTTTAATTGTAGACTGGTGCTTCATTATGAGTATATTTTGTGGAAACACGGAAACATAGCTCGTGATTTAGTCTCGGTTAAGCTAGTCCATGAGATTGCGTCCTCTTCCAGTCTGCAGTAAGACTGCAAGCTGTTTTTCCAAGACACTGAACATATTTGACATTTCAGTCAAGATGGAAATGGATGACGCTGTTATTTCTTTAACTCCACGTAAAGCAAAACAACAGGTGAGTTTTCTTGACACTTTCTCTCGTTACTGAGGGGAAAAATGGGTGTCAGTGGATTTGATGTTGTGAAAGTGTCATGTGATCAAATGTTTTATTATAAGAATGCATGACAGTGCTTAAGAGATCATATTATTATACTTTATTCATTTTTCTGGACAAACTTTAATTTTATTCTGTTTGCAGGTTCAAATGAGAAGATGGATTACGCTGTGATTTTGAAAGCCCTCCATGGTTAGTTTTGTTTTGTGCAAGAACTGTTACTTGATATTTTGTTGTTTTATATTTTATAACTATTTTAACAGGTAAATCTCATGAAATCTGTCAATGCACATGATCACACAAATGAGTTGGCTTTTTGAGAAGGATTTAATTTAGGATAAACTGATTTTCATTGTGATTTATTTATTTACTTATTTACTTTGCATTGTGACATTATTTTCATGATAAAGCACATTCCAGAGTTAATAAGGGTAATAAAAACTAAAAAGCAAATCTTTAAACTTGAAATGTTACCAGAATAAAAATAAAATAAAATTAATCATTTAAAAAAAATATTTCATGATTTCTTATTTTAATTTAGTTAAATAAATATATAAATAAATAGTTTTAAAACAAATTAATAAAAACTATGTATGCATTTAAAAAAATGAAAAAGTTAAAACTAATTCAAACTATTATGTGATACGTTAATTATTATAAGTAATTATTTAATTAAAAATAAAATAATATAAACAAAAATAGTTTAAAAAAATCAGTGCATTGGAATAATTGTAATATAGTTAAAAACATTGCTGATATGAGAAATATGGGGAGGAAAGTGAAAATGTGTAATAAAAAAACTATTAATATTAATTAAACAAATGTCACAATGCAAACAATCTTTTCAGTGCAAAGTGTTTTTGATTTTAAATTGACTGGTTTTGTGAAATTCACCCTCACCCAACATTTTCCTCTGTATTTATTTTCACAATGGATGAATTTGCATGAGGCAAATAAATTTGGAGGAACTTTGCATCATGGCAAATAAAATAAAACTTTCTCTAATCAACATGGCTTTATTGTCTGTGCACTCGCCAGTTGTTTGATAAACTGAAATCAGATCCTTTACAATGATGTTGTTTGTTGTGGGTTTGAAGTGTGTGTTTTTATTTCTGCCAGTCAGGAGGGAAAGACTTTACTCTCTATAAAAGCTCCTAAAACGCATTTGATGTATTACAGAGCATCTGATTCCAGCAGCGCACAATTCAGAAGAGCAATTCTGCCCGTCAGACCTCAGCCCCAACAGCGACAGGTATCTGGAAGAGCGAAAACACCTGGAGGAGTTTATAACGGGCATAGGTGAGCCAGAAATCCAGCAGATTGGACTCTTGCGGTACAACCGATACTCATGTCTCATTGTTTTTGCAGACACGGTGACCCTACAAAACCTGCAGACAGTGATCGACCGCATCCTTGTGTTTCACGAGCGGACACAGATGCCGCTGTCCAGTCCGGCCCGGCTGGGGGAGCAAGAGCTGTTTCCGGGATCTGGCCTGTTCCTGCCACATTATAAACTGGCCTCCATGCTGCAGGAGTCCCGGCAGGACAGCATGAGGCTCTTCCACCTGCTGTTCGAGCACTTCTTCAGCGAGGAGGATCTGAATGGTGCCGTCGCATTTGGAAAGAGAGGGAAAGTTCCCGATGGCAAGAAGATCTTGGACAGGAGAAAAGTGGACGGGATTATGTGTAAGTAGTTCACTTGATGTCCTAAAACGAACATCTTAAGCCACTTTTCCACTATCAACCATCCCATTCCGTGACTGGTTAGTTGGCATGGATACGGATTCATTTTTTACTTGGGTGCTGATAAAACAAAGCTCTCTGGAATGTTATACAAATGCGCCAGTCATTGCCTTGATAATGCAAGTGTACTGTAAACAGCATTATGGAGGATGATCAGATTGGTTTGCTTTTGGGACTCATTTTTTTCTAATATTAATTTAGCTGAATAACAAATATAAATAAATAAATAAACAAGTAGCTTACTTCCAGAAAACTGGTAGCATTGGGGACACGTTACGACATGTTACATGCACACACTCTCCACCAATGCATGTTTGCATGTATTTGTAAAATACAAATCATATTATAAACATACATACTTTCAGAAATGTTTTGGAGCATCTGATGCTGTTCACACCAGACGTGGCACGCGCAAATAGACGCGTGAACATTTAGAATTTACTCTTTTTTCGTGCATCAAATTCGCTTCATTCGTGCGTTCACTTGACAATAGACGCAGATTCGCATCATGGGCAAGGCTTCTGTCTGCCCGGTGACTTTATGCACACGCACACGCGCACACACACACGCGCACACACACACGCACGCACACACACGCACACGCACACACACACACGCACGCACGCACACGCACACACACACACACACACACACACACACACACACACAGTGTGTATGTATGTATGTATGTATGTGTAGGTGCGTCAGGGTATTAATTGAAGTCTTAGTCTGTTAATATCTTTTGAGTCATTTCAGTGTAACAGATTGATTCAATTCTGAGAACTGATTCAAATATTTCGTACTGAAATAAATAGACCATAAAAAAGTAAATTCTAAACAATTTTGTTTGTAGCTTGTAATCTTAATTTTTCTGTCGTTTCATAACTACTTACTTTATTAAAAAGGAATTGTCTTGTTTTCCTCCAGCTTATGTTCTGCGCTGCTCCACTATAGACGGATGGACGCCTGTGGAATCGTCGAAGCTGAAGAAGGCCTGTATTAATAAATGCAGGCTCCGAATCGGTCAGAAAAAGAAACAAGAATCTTCTCAAGAGTCCTTTATTTTTTGTGACGAACAATCAGGCAAAAATGACCCTTATATGTAATCGCTGATCCCCAAAAATGTCCATTCCCAGTCAAATGCTACTATTATCATTGTGCATAATGGAAACACGTTTTTCCCAGTGACTGAATGAAAGCTAAAGACTTTTGGACATGAACGATTAGGTTTGGAGTCAGTGATTCAGACGACTCAGCTACAGCACTAAGAGACCAACAATTCGCTATTATTTCCATTGCTTTCATTTCAACCAATCCGACATTATCTATACTGTGAGTTTCTGACTGTTGACTCGTTTGGTCAACACCAACCATGTTTATAACCATGTAAACCTTTAGAATAGTCTAGTGCTTATTCATGTTAGTCATGTAGCATTGTAACAATCAATCAAAACAACATTTTCAGCATTGTCGAACAATTTTGGTGTTTTCTACTTCTACCCAATATCCTTAAATATAACAATGTGAATTATTAACTGTATCAGAAACACCTTAAATAGTGTTTTATTGTCTTCTCTTTTTTCCTCTCTGGTTCCATGAGCTACTCCTGTTTCATCAATCCCATTAAATTGATGATAATTTCTTTCCATCGTGCACGACTGACAGAAACATGGCTGACAGGGATGCACTCTTAAAGGCATAGTTCACCCAAAAATGAAAATGTCCTTACTTTTAAGGGATTCCAAAGCTTTTTGAGTATGTTTATTCTGTTGAACACTAAAGAAGATATTTTGAAGAAAGCTTAAAACCTTCCATAGTAAGAAAAAGCTTTCTTTGAAATGCTGTCTTTTGTTTTCGACAAGTAATAAATTCAAACAGGTTTATAAAAAAAGTAAAGGCTGAGCAAATGATGACAGAATTTTAAGTTTTGGGTGAACTATCCACTAAAAAGAATGTTTTATTATTATTATTATTATTTTTATAGTTTCATGAAGAACTTTTAACATCCACAAAACATTTTCATTCCACAAAAGGATTTTATTGCAGAAAGACACTTTAAATTGGGAAAATAATCTGCACACTATGAAAAAATGGTTCTTTAAAGATCTTTTCACAAAAAAATTCTTTAATGGACCAGATTATAAATTCCTCAACACTGTAAAACCCAAAAAGTTAATGTAACTCAAACCATTTGAGGAAACCGCTTGAAACAAACCATTTAAGTTCAAAAACGAAACCTAATGAGTACTGTGAACTTCATTTGAGTATACGAAGCAATCTGAGCACAGTAAAACCCAATAAATGAAGAGAACTCAAACCATCTGAGTACTGCAAAACCAAATAAGCTAAGGCAACTCAAATCATTTGAGGAAACCAATTGCTACAAACCATTTGAGTTAACAACTAATCTACATGAGTACTGTGAACTTACTCCATTTAAGTTGAAGTGATGTGGTATTTAATTAACTCATTACCTTTTAACACAAAGTTAATTCTACTCATTTGAAAAGAGTTTTGAACTTAAAGTAAATTTCGAGTTAACTACACTCATTTCATTTGATACATTTGACTGTTGGTTTTTACAGGCTCTTTCCCAGTCCATGGTATGGCTCACTTTTGAGGTCTTTTCCACTGCTTGCATAACTACCTTTTTTTGTACCACCTCTGGTGAGATTCCTAGAAAGCATTACAGACAAATTTATACAGACAAACTTTCCTCTGTCACATTCCCTCGGACATGCACCATTGACCTCGCTAAACAAGTGTCCACTACTGGTGGAACATCTGAATGGGTTTAGATGGAATGCCCTAAAGTTCAGTTGCAACCCATATCAAACACAGCTGCCTGTAATTATCAAGTGCTGCTCAGGCCCTAATTAATGGGTTCAGGTGTGTTTGATCAGGGTTGGAGCTGAACTCTGCAGGAAGAATCTCCAGGAACATGGTTGAGCCCCTGAGAACTTGAAAACTACACTGTTGTGATGTCACAATTGCGTTGCATTCTGGGACATATATGTGTACAAGTGGACATATAAAGCTGAATCATTCCCTCTGTCAAAATCAAGGGATCGAGTGTATGTCCATGTAAGCTTCCCTCATTCACTTGATGAAGTGGAACGCAGTTTAAAAGGGTGGCGGGATTCCCCTGAGAAGTTTGCAAGTGTGTTTCTAAAAGTGGAGTGGAATGCAGTCTAAAACATGACATATCCATTCCACACTGCTAATCATGGATTGGTCAGGGAGAATCATCACTGTCAGCGTCATTGGATTTGCAACACATGACACCAAACCCGCTATATTTATTTAAATAGCAACAGCCACTGCCTAAAATCTCCATTCCATCAGTCACATCCATTGCCTGTTGTGGGTTGGTTTGTGTTACAAGTTTATTTATTTTATGATGATGCTGAGGCTTCTTCCCACATTAATTGATACTAAACTGCAGTGGAAACGCAAACCAAGTGGAACCATACCGTTCTGTGCAGTAGAAAAGTGGGTATATATTATATCACTGTGAAAATTAGTTTGTTCTTTCTGACACCTTCATTTTTAAGTGTAGCTCATGCACAGATGTACAGTATCCATCCAAAATGTACAGTAAATTAAAATTTTACTCCAAAACATAAAAGATTTGAATCTGAAAATCAATGGACTGATCGTTTGCCTCTATAAGACCTCGGTGTATCCACAGGTTTTCATTTAGCTTGGCCTCCAGGTATGTTTTCGACTCTCAGAATGCCAGGAAAGCTGCTGATTTGCATTTTATAAATCACAAAGAACGATTTCAGCTCAAATCTTCTTTAAAGTTCTGCAAAAAAAAAAGAAAAAGACCCCTTGGATGCCTCGAGGGTTCGTAAATCAAAATCAAACTTTTTCATTTTGCGATTTTATTTATAAATAAGTTATTTCATATCACATTTGTCTTTTTGACTTGATTGATAATCCTATAGAGCAGGGTCAGAAATGAACATTTCTATTAGGATGCAGTATTCGCTAGAACAATTTTACCTTATTCTATCTGTGTAGTCTCATATGTGAAATATTGATGCTAAATTTAGCCACTCAGATATGAACAGGTACAATTCACAAAAATCCCCGTGAAGATTTATACAAGTCATCCATGTGAACCAGACGTTGCTGCAGAATTGTCTTTCATTATGATGTATTTACAACTAAAACAGATTAAGTAGGGGATGGGGCTTTATTTGTGCAATCTTCCACTCATCTTTCACTTGCAGCAAACTAATGGTTGGAGGGGCGGGACTAAGTATATTTCACCATAGCCATCAAGCTGACATCATTAGAGAAGGACTGCCGTTCCAGAGCAGGAGAGATTTTATGATTAAAAATGACCAAAACAAACTGATACAGTGGATTAATTTGCAGGAATTAACTGTTCACTTTATAACTAATGATGTGCAGTATTAAAATAAACATTGTACTTTTTGATTTCATGCCGACTTTATGATTTTACGCAGCAAGGCTCACAAGGTAGGGCTGCAATATTTGGACAAATACTAATTATTATTGCAGATTATTCTATTGATGTTGTAATGATTCATTCATATTAACAAAAAGTACTAGCTACACTACATGTTCCTTCGTGAAAGTAGCTAGTTACATTAACGCTATTTTTTTCATAAAGACATTAATGTTTATTCATGTCAAGTAAATCATTTGGTACAATTGGCTGCAATACAATTATTATAATGTCACAGTTTAGTTGTACATAGTTTTTAAATCTCTCAGATGGTCAAGAGTCAAAGTATAAAACTGCAAAATTTAGCATTGCAATAACAAAATAATTATGCTAATATTGTCTCACTACTGGAAAAGCTACATTGTGTAATAACTAGCTGAGCTACATTCAAGCTACTAAAAATTGTAGCTGACTTTCCCCAACACTGAACATGACCAACCATCTTTGAGGTTTTTATTTTTGTCAAATGTTCACATTTAAGGTCAAAATGGAGGGGGGAAAGATCAGACAAGATCTAAATGTCAAACCTCTGATTAGTCGCTCCTTTCCAAAGCTCAGTAGGAACATGTGATTTGTTATAAAGCTCAGTGCTGCAAAAAGATCAACAATATTAAAAAAATGGAAAGAATGAATGCAATATGAATAGATCTAAATGCCTTTTCACCTTTCTCTTTATTTGCAACAGTAAGTTTGTGAGAGTTTTTGTTCATTCTAATGTTATTTTATCTTAAACACCTGTTTATCTCTGACCCTGCTATAGATCAATTAGCATATAAAATTACTGCCAGACATAGGATATTAAAGATAGTCGTTTATTTTAACCACAGACACACAATTAGCGGTTTGTGTTAATGAAATTTTACTATATTTTGTATGAAAATCAGTGTTTCATTCTCATACAAGTTCTGATATTTAATGAAATATTTGGCATTAAACTAATTTGAAGACTTCCAATGGCTCACTGGTTCTCAAAAACTTGGATCTTGGAAAAATATATTACGTTGTCCTCAAAGGTTTCCTATAAAGGTACGATAAGCTTTAGTGTGGTTATGAAAGGTCAGTCTTTTCTTCATCTGCACAATGACATTGTCATTTATTTTAGCACTTCTACAAAGTTTTATTTTCAAGTGTGTAAATACTTTTTCATTCTGATGTGTCTTAAGTGGTCTTATATTTGTCATTTTATGATGCATTACAATAAAATCTAATAAAATAAATGTTGTCTGTGATACATTTCTGCTTCTGAATAAATTATTCAGCTTTATATGTTGCATAATTGCTTTTATATTTAATGTTTTAGGGACTGTTTCCTAATTCAGTGTGTTGTATTGCTCAGCTCTACCAGCTACTTGATGTGAAAATAATTGGTGGTGTATTTAATTCAGTGTTATTATAGTTAGCTAAAAATGATATCAATTGTACTATTTGAAAAAAAAAAAAAAAAACATCAACTGAACAAAAAACTGAACCAAAAGATATATATATATATAAAACTCTCTGGTAAATTTCAATAAATGTACAGATAAATTAATAAATAAAAAAACAGGGCCGTAGTAGAAATAGCAAAAAATAATCCACCTTTGTTTCGGTGGTCAAATATGACTGAGTATATTTGCCTATTAGAGACTAAACATAGTAATCATGCACCTAATGAAATGTTTTTCATAAGTCCGCTTTATTATAGATTGCTTCTTAGCTTATTGACATTACCGATGTTGTTTTTAAAATGTGCATTGCGGTTTACAAAAGTGTTTTCAGGCTCCCATAACACTATTGTTGTGTAAATGAAAGTCTAAAATGCATAAAAGGTTTTCCAAAAGTAATGTTATTTGGATCGCAACTCCAGATTTTACATGAAAATAGAAATGGCATTTTCTGAGACATTATCTGACAAAGATACACACTATATCTTGCCAGAAGTCTCAGGAGCTCAGTCAATTGAAGGGTGATTGGTTGGCACCTGTGGTACAAGTCCATTTCTGAAATTTCCACAGCTAAATATTTTACAGTTAACTGTTAGTGGTATTATAATAAAGTGGAAACAATGGAAACCCAGCCATGAAGTGGTAGTCCATGTAAAATCACAGAGAATGCTGAGGCACAAGGTGTGGGTTGTTTTTTAAGGGTTGCTTTGCCCCTTAAGGCCAATTTATATTTCTGCGTCATGTACATGCAGATGATTCTGTGTTGCTTTTGCAAAGTTGCATACAGTACCCTTTGTAATTCCCTGACACACACCAAAACATCTTAACTACACATCGCAATGACGAGGAGAGAAAGTTCTGTCATTGGCTGGTTTGGTGATGAGTGTGAGTGTGGCCCAGAGCCGTGCTGCGAGTGGAGCGAAACCAAAGGCTGGAGTTTTAACAACCGTTGTGTCCAGTTGAGGTACTCAAGATGGGTCCTTTTGTTTTGTGTTTACTTTATGATTAAAGTTGTTCAACATTTGCCATTTCCCGCCTCTTTCTTCCTTGAATGAATGTAAGTTTGAGCTACTTCTACAGTAGCATTGTACACATAAACATAAAAACACAAGAAAAAAGAAACTTGACACAATGGAACACAGAAATCTCTAAATGTTATTGCTAGAGCTGCACAGACAGAACGCAGAAGCATAAATGCCCACAACTGCATCATCTACATGCAGGGGATTCACCGTGGGGTACAGCAATCACTCGATGCAGAAATATAAATCAGATTTCAGTCTAAGTAAAACGAACATACCAAGAAATTTTGGACAATTTTGTTCTCCCAACTTTGTGGGAAAATTCCAGAATGACTGTGCACCAGTCCACAAAGCAAGATTCAAAAGGAAAATGAATAATGACTTTGGTATGGAGGAGGAAAAGGAATGGCCTGCACAAAACCCTGACCTCAACTTGACAATACCTTTCGATCTGAATTACAGCAGAGACTTTGGTCCAGTCTTTTTCATCAGTGCCTAACCTCACAAATGTGCTTCTAGAAGAATAGTCAAAATTGACCATAAACACACCCCTAGACCTAATCAACATCTTATGTAATTCAATAAAGAAATCTTATTAGTTGGCTATAGAAGTTTGTTTCTGCTACAGAATAAAATATATTTTAACTTTGTCTCAATTCTGACATTCTTTGTATAGCAACTGCAGTTTAACATCTCATAATTCTGACTTAAAATTGACTTTAAAATGGAAGTGTATTGTATATTGTGAGATGCAAACTCAGAACTGTGACTTATAAGCCTATAAATTCTCATTTGCAAAACAAATATCTTGATGAACTCTAAATATTCAAAATGTAAATATAGAAAATATTGATATATACATTTTTATTGCAATTTCAAGTCTACATCTCTCACAATACTGACAGTTGACTTCTTGTATTTGCTACTCTTCTAAGTAAATATCCTGAAAATTTGAAGTTTTCTTTCAATTGTGAGGGAAAAAAAGTCAGAATTGTGAGGTCAAAAGTTTTTTTAAATACTTTATTTTTAATTCTTTGGCAGAAACAAGCTTCCATATTTGGCATACGTAAATGTTCGCCACCAGCCACATATCCATTTTCTACTTTTTCCTTATTCTTTTGCTAATGAAACAATTTTGCTTTCTTCACAAATTGTTTTAAATCTGATTTTCCGATACAGATTATTACACACCCACAAATGTTTTTAGATAGGTTTAGACACCATTTAGATATATCTTCAGATCTTTTCTGTAATTGTAGGAACTGCTGAGGTAAAGCTTTGTTTCTATTTCAAACAGTTTCTCCAGCTGTGTATGAAATAGAGAGACTGAAAGCACTACTGCAGGCTGAGAGAAGCAAAAGTGAGTTGATGGGTGAAACCATCAGCAGCCTGAGGCAAGACAAAGAGCTTCTTCAACAGGAACTCACCAAGAAAGCTGAACTCATCTGTGACTTCCTTCAGGACCAACTGCGTCCAGGTGACTATTTCTCAAAACCCCATCAAATCCAACATTTCTTGACTGGGTAATATGAATGGTTGTGATTTGGATAAGGATTATCTTACTTTCTCTCACTGGCAGATAAAAGGAGGACACTTTCATCAAGTCAAATAGAGGCAGGCAGTTCCAATCAGATTGTTACCTCCATTCCTGAAGAGGGCGCTGCGTTCGACTCTCCTGCCCTTTTCGACTCTTTTGAGGAAGTAGAGCTTCATCCACTGGAAAGGCAGAGAAGTATCAAGATTTCCTCAAAGAGAAGCAGAGATGGCGAGAACACTCGTGTCCGAAGTAAGCTGTGCAAGATCGAATTTGTCGTCCAATTTTTACTACAATTTTATGTACCAGTACCAACAATTCTTCATTCTGTAAAGTTTCACTAAAGAAGGATGTTACTATTTTTCAGTGAAAAACGTTGTTGGGGTTATTGCGCGATATATGGCAGCGCTGCAAGAGTTCCGACGTAGCGTCTCCATGAAAGTGGCTTTTGACAGAGTCGGTGTGGACCGCAACACTATTTCCAGGACAGCGGCCATTGCGGAGCTCAGTTTGGCAGCCCCTGAAATCTTCCATGCTCTTCCTCCATGGGACGAAAAGGAGGAAACATTGGCACATTACGCCATCAGATGCCGACAGGCCATGGATGACAGCATTAAAGCCAAGATTAAAAACATGAAAGCTAAAGGAGAACTTTTACCAATCGTCAGCAAATAAAGTAAAAAGTTGGTGTTTACCTTCTCGGATTTCCAGTGGATGTGACCACTCTAATTGAACACTATTTCCAGGTTTGGCCTTGATTTTTATTGTTGCCATGCTCAATCACAAAGTGAATAGTATATGGCAGCATAGTTGTTGCATATGTTCAAGCAGTTGTTGTGTTGGTCATCTTGGCTTGTAAATGAAATAAAACATTGTTGTTTTGTATGCCTTACAGTGTCATTTTGCCTGACCAGTATTTATTTCTGTGCTAAACATTCCGTATGATTGCATGCTTATTTCTATCACAAACTACAGTGGGTCTTTGTACTTTTTACTACGCCACCTCCTCTTCCTTTCTAAATGTCAGATTAGTGCTGTGTAATAAGATTGCAAAGACTGTGAAAAATAGGTGTTTTATTATTTTACACTGCACAGTGGGTTCAATGAATATAATGTGAGTAATAAATATAACATCACAATGTCAACCACTTTGGTGTGTGTGATTTTTATTTGAAAAAAATATTGTGCTGTTGTTGACTAGGAATAACTCAATAGGCAAATCAATGTGAGATTTGAAATCTATAACATAAACAATAGTCAGAATACCCAATTTATATTGAATATAACACAAAAATGAGGCTAGAAATATGGAAGAGATACAGTCGGTTCCAGTTGTACATTTGTGTACAGATGAGATTGTTGCCAAACCAATTCCCAACCAATTTATATGGATCTCCAAAATGACTGAATTGCTGCTGTATTATGCATGCCAGGCCAGTAGTTGGTGATGTCAAATAGCAAAATACAAGAGGGGAACTTGATTAAATGCCCCCTTGGACCAGAACTGAATAAATTGTGTGTATGTGTAGTCTCAACGAGAGACAGAAGTACATTTCCATTCATGCCAATTTAACCCTGACTAGGGTCCATTGGGTAACTTGTTTTCTAAAAAATAGTTCATTCAAAGTTAAAGATGATATATGAAAACACTCCCTTCTTCCCTTTCAGCAGACATGGATGACAGAGCGTATCCAGAACAGAATGAGAAGACCATTCGCAGCACCCAAACAGCTCTCCGCAACTTTCGGGACTTCCTGGTTTCAAAGTATCCAAACGAGACCAGAGAAATTTACAGCATCCCCTGCCACGAGTTAGACATCTACTTGGCCTCATTCTTCGTGGATGCTCGCCAACGGGATGGCTCAGAGTATGAACCCAACAGCCTGGCAAACTATCAGTGTGGCCTGGAACGCTATCTGAAGGAGCATCGGTATGCCTACAGTATTACAAGAGACCGCGAGTTCCAGAGATCCCAGGATGCCCTCAAGCAAAAGCAACTGGAGCTCAAGTTCAAAGGTAAAGGCAACAAACCCCACAAGTCAATGAAGCTGACCCTTGCTGATGAGCTGCTCCTGAGAAAACGGGGGCTTCTGAGTCGCTTCAACCCTGAGGGTCTGCTTAACCTGGTGTGGCTCAACAACACTAAGGCTTTTGGCCACTGTACAGGTTTCCACAGTTCCACTCTAAAATGGGGCGATGTGCGGTTGCTTACAACAGAAACTGGACTAGAGTGTCTAGAGTGGACCTACCAGGATTTAAGTGACCCTAATGCCAGAAACAGAAGATCCACAACTGAGTGCCGGATCTATGCTACTCCACATGCTCCTCAAACCTGCCCAGTAGAAGACTACAAGCATTTTGCTCAACGCAGACCTCAAGCCATGCTCTACGAAGATGCCCCCTTTTATCTATCCATCAAGCCTGTGGTAAACCTTGCCGCCCTACACTGGTACAACTGCCAAGCTCTAGGAAAAAACAAATTAGCAAAGATGGTAAAGACCATGTGTGAGAAAGGCAACATTCCAGGGAGAAAGACCAATTTCAGTGTATACCAGAGTTGCAGTAGCTTGTCCGAGGCTCAGAGCAATCAGCTAGTCCTGATCTGCAATGACCTCAGGCAACAAGCTGTCCAGTCAGGTAGTTCCCATCCTGGCAGCACTAACTTTGTCATTACTGGTTCTTTTGACTCTACTGACTCTGCTTAAAGTTGAAAGATCATTTTTGAGCCTCTAGTAGCAAACAACATCTCTGCTGTTCCCAAACAAGTTTCTCAAATACTTACCCGGTCTTCCATTTTTAGGAGATACAAGTAATCAAGCTCTAAATGCACCCAGTGGATGATTTATTTAGCTTTTTCTGACAGTACTTTTCACTTTATTTTTTTTGGTGGTGGTCACATTTTAAATGGACCTAAAAATCCATTTGTTGGACTGATTTAACCAAGGAGTTGATGTTTGCATTATTTATTAGGCCCTTCTGGCAGGTTTTGACACAATAATTCGCCAACATTTCTGACATAAACTGCCATTTTTAAATTATACATGTAAAATGTACTCTGTATTCTGAGCACTGCTGTTTTCCGAACTTTACCCACATCTCCCAATTATAGGATAAGCGGGTAGCCTCGCTTTAGGTCCCTATCATTAATTGAGCAAGAAATAGTCTTGACTGCTCAAACCAAGAAACTGAGTTTTGGATTATTTTTAGCAGATTCCGGCAGATTTCTACACAAGGGTTGCCAACCTTTTCAACAAGAAGTGCCATTTTTTCCACTTAAAATAAGCTGTGTATGCCGATTCATGCTGTTTCCAAATATGTTTTCCAAACACTTTCCCCGTCTTCCAATTTGGGGACATGCAAGTAGTCCTGCTCCAATTCCCCACCATTAACTGAGCGAGACATCTGTGTGTTGAACTGCTTAAACAAAGGGATTGAGATTTGGATGGTTTATTTAGCCCCTTCTGACAGATTTCTCCACCATTGGTTGCCAACCTTCTCAACACCAAGTGCCATTTTTTATTTTTCAGTTTAAAATTGCTATATGCTGATACCTTTATTTGCCAAGTGACTTTTCTGAGGGATTTCAAAGCCTCAAATGAACTCATATTTTTCCCCGTCTGCTGCCTTCTGTCACAGCTCAGGATAGTTTCTCGTGAAGGGTTTGGGCCTGATGTGTTCTTGCGGTGCCATCAGCTGATTAGTGTTTTTAGCATGTATGTGTCCATACGCAGATATACTAATTGCATTCAATATGTGCTAAAGTCTTTGGGCCTAGTCTTCACCAAAATAAAAATGGTTTTAAGTTGGATAATTCTATCTCTCAGTGTAGTGCTTCAGAAGGAAATATCAGTTTACACTTCCAAATATTATTTGGCAATTAAGTGCACTAACCCAGTAAGATTTCGATTTACACGGCAGTCTGCTCCACACAGATCTAATCTCACCATCATCCAGTCCATCTGGAAAGAAATTAAGAAACAAAACAAACTGGGAATGACTGAATCTCCAGGACACTTCTTTAAAAAGCTACCCACAAAGCAACTGTAGGGCAAGTAATATTTGTTACTATAGAGCATTTACAATGTAGATTGTGTCAAAGCAGTTTAACATAGTTGAAACAATACTATATAACATTTTAAGCACTTGTCTAAAAATGCCATAATGTGAGGATGCTTTTAAAAATAACTCCATAAATAGAATTAATGATTAAATAAACTTTTATTAACTGAAACGTTTTTCCTGTGTTTAAAAAAAGTTTTATGTCTACACGTTTTTAAAAAGATCTGCACTTAAACTGTCCAAAAATGCTGTATTACAAATGCCAGGCCAGTATTTGGCATTGTAGGCTTAATGCTTCTGTCCATGTAAAATTTGCCATGTGTATGGCTCCGCTTTTGGCTGTAATGTCAAGTAACTCCACACTTTCACTTTGTTATGAAGCTTCAGCAAAACCTTGAGCAACAACACCCTCGCCATACGTCCCAATTTCTTTGCGCTTGCCTTTAATCTACACTCCACTAAACATGGGGTGGGAATCAACCTATGATACAATATTATCACAATATTTTAACCAGAGTTCAAACAAGACTTTCCCAAGGTCTGCAATGGTTTAAACACAAGGACCTTCGAATTATATGTTCTTATCCTATTGAAATCTTTATTTAATATAAATTTTGGCGAAATGAAACAGTTTGACCACATTTTCCTGTATATGGTCTCACAGCACTGACTCCGGGCACGCACGAGCGATCTAGGCTGAAAGCAGGTCTGTGAGAGGGAGAAACTAGCGGAAGAATCGGGAGAGGCAAGATGTCTGAAACACACAAATACCTTGGTCCAGCATGGACAGAAGAAAGTATCCATATGCCTGAGATTTTCATTATTGCAATGGCTCATCTGTCAGTGTTTCTGACACCTGTGCGTCTCTGGTGTATTGTTGAGCCACCATTACGGGAAGCATAAGTGGGTGTACTGCAGCCAAAGTGATAAACGGCTGCAGTTAGTGTAATGCTGTGTTCACACCAATTGCAGAAAGAGCAAAGATAATGCACTATTCACAGGTAAATAGACACGTAAACATTTTGACTTTACTCAATTTATTTGCGCATCAAATCCACTTCATTGGTGCGTCAAATTCACTTCACTATAGATGCAGATTTGCATCAAGGGCAGGGCTTCTGTCTGCATGTTCACTCTAGCTTCGATGCTAAATGACTAACATGGATTTTATTGATAGTAGCTGTGTTTATGTGCTTTAGGAAGGCTGAAAAACAGCGTAGATTCCTTTGAAGCCTTGTCTAAGTCTACTAGATCCTTTCAGAGGTGCACCCAGCTCTGAGTTTATAAACTCTTACAGAAACTTAACCTGGATGATGGAAGCTTTCAGTGGTGCTTCAGACTGAGCAAAGCCCAGTTTGATGAACTGTTGTCTGGTGTCGGTGGGTGGATTTCCCCCCCGGGACACCAAAAAGAGGTGCTACGTCATAATCACGCTCCTACAAGACAAAGCTCATGATTGGTTAACTCGCGCCACAGGATGTCTATTCGCGTCTTTGCGTTGACTTAACAAGTAAATCACTCGCACTTGACGCTTCATCCGCGTCTGGTGTGAACGCAGCATGAGACTGATTAATTCATTCAGATCTTTTGTACATTTAGATAAATACTGATACTTAGTGCCAGAGTATCAATAATGTATCGATATCAAATATCACAATATATCAGCATATAGATATTTTGTTCCACCCCTACTAAACACATACATGAACATACATGACATAGCAGTTTTATTACAAAAAAAAAAAACCATGACAATGGCGATGTTATAAAAAACGTCCACTTTACCACGAATGCGTTTTCAGTCCCAAAAACGACATTGTTGTTTAAACAAACAGGCAAAGCATAAAAAAAAGTTTCTGTTTTTGGCTGAAAATTTTGTGTAAATAGCCCCTAAATTAATTCAACATTTAGTGTAACCACCCTTCGTTGCATTTTGTCTTTAATATAACAGGTTTTCAGCTAGGTTTCTTAACTGTCTTAAATCCATTTGTGAAAATACTAGTGCCTAAAAATTTAGCACAATCCTGTACATCCATGAGTTTCGCAGCAGATGAGCAACTGCCATTTTGGTAACTAGAAATGCTACTGGATGCCTCACGAGGAATGATGCAAACAAAGGGCCACAAAGCCACAGCGTATACATTACTCTGAAAGTCACACTACAAATGACAGCAAGTATAAAGTATTGAAGATAACAAACAAACATATGGCAGCTTTAAACTCTATTAGCATTTTTAAGTAGGCAAAGTTTAAACTGTGGTTTCTGAATGTATGTGAAACTGTTTTAAGTCTTTTTGTCATTTGTACATCTACAATTGTTTGACTATACTCTCATTGTCCAGTGCAGTATTATGTCGAACTACATTACGAAGGCATTGCTAATTTTAGTTCTTACTGTTTACGCCAAAAACGATAACATTGAGGATGTCTATCCAGTTATTTAATACATGTTGTACACAAATGTAGCAAATATATGCTATTCTTCTTGTATTCTTGTCTTGTGTTGGTGCAAATGTTCTCCGAAATAGTAAGCACTTATCAGATGTTGTTGCATTGTTAGCTACCGTACGTGTTAGATATATTAAGAATATGTGCCTGTTAAACATATGTGCCTGATATACAGTACTCTATTCTTGAACATACACAAGTATTATTTTATATATAGGTGTCTGAGGCATGAGGCTGAGAAACAATATACTACCACAAATAAAGCAACTCTTCAACATGTATGAAATTTGTTGTTTCCAATCACTCTTTCTGTTGGCTCGAGATATATATATATATATATATTTTTTAAGTTTAACTTTTTATTGCCAATTCTCAATCAGAGAGTTATTACAAGTGAAGGAAGAAAAACCATAATACATTAATTTCACAATATTGAAAAAAAATATTGAAAGGTAATTAAACTTTCTGGCAGCACGGTGGCGCAGTGGGTAGCACAATTGCCTCATGGCAAGAAGGGCGCTGGTTCGAGCCCCGGCTGGGTCAGTGTGGAGTTTGCATGTTCTCCCCGTGTTCGTGTGGGTTTCCTCCGGGTCCAAAGTCCAAAAACATGTGGTACCGGTGAATTGGGTAAGCTACATTGTCCATAGTGTATGTGTGTAAATGAGTGTGTATGGATGTTTCCTAGTGATTAGTTGCAGCTAGAAGGGGATCTGCTGCGTAAAACACATGCTAGACAAGTTGGCGGTTCATTCCGCTGTGGCGACCCCAGATTAATAAAGGGACTAAGCCAAAAAGGACATGAATGAATGAATTAAACTTTCTTAATCTCTAAACCATATTCAGAGGAAAATAAACAACAACAAAACAATAACAAATTTTAAAAACATAATAATAAATTAACAAATGACACCCAAGTAAGCCATTACTGTTAAATGTTAGATATCAGACAATTTCTTTTCCTAATACACTCTTGGACAAGTTTTTATCATTCAACAACAAGAAAAAAGACAGATACAGACAGGGTTAGATATGTAAGTCACAACATAAAAAAAAAAGTTATTTTTAAAAATACACCGGAAAAGGTTGCCAAGCTGTATAGAAATCTTGTTTTGCCATTAATTGTTTATCTATTTTTCTCAATTTAAAGAAACTGCAACAGGTCATACATCTAATGAAAGTAGTTGGACGGAGAAGGGTTTTTCCAGTTCAATAGTATAATTCTTTTAAAAATTATTAAGCAAAAGGCTAATACACTTGACTACAAAGACGACCGCGATACACTTGTCAGTCCAAACTACGCCACTAAAGGACATTGTTCAATTTTTAGAATATGAATTTTTCTAAAAGATATGAAAAGCAATAATAATATTTACAATTCCTCATCTAAGCCATAATGCAAATGCTCCATCTGACATAGAAGGCAAAAAAGAAGGATTTTTATGTATAGAAGACAAAAACGACATTGCCTGAAAACCGAAATGTTTCTAAATGGTTTTCAAATTCTTAGACTACGTAAAGCCTCTATGTAAAGACTAGGGGGTTAGAAAAAAAACAAGAATATTTAATAGACAATGATGAGCATAGCAAGGAATGTAAAGAAACCCTGCTGCTAGAGTTGCATTTCATTTCGACCCATGTGGCTTACGCAACAACAATATAGTATAACACTGAAAGTTAAATGTTTTAAGAAAAGACTACATTGTCAAAGCAATCTCAGTTCAAATGATGAAACGAATGATTTAATGAATGATTAAAATGATGTATTATGCATGCAGGACAAGTAGGTGGTGATGTCACTTTGTAAAAGAAAGTGCCTGTGCATATACACTCAGAGAAGGATGTTTCCTATTCTACTTCTTTAAAATGAGCTAAAACACAATTCTGCTTTTTTACCTCAATTTGGGGTGGGGGGTAAACCTAGCTATGTTCGCCGGTTTGAATCACCAATTTCGGTTTCAGTCACCAATCCAGTGCATTCAAAACAGTTCTTCAGTATTTATTAGACAAAATGTGGTTGAATTCATAAAAACAAGTACCAGCCTGATGACTCAACTAGTTGTGAAGTTTACATCCTATGAAGTAAGGCTCAAACCGCATAACCTTGTCTCCTATGTAAGTGCATTGTTTTTATGACGACATAACGGTATTAAAAATTGATACCGTTGCTTTTTTTTAGATCCCGCGGAATACCATATTACCGCCATATTATGATCATACTATTCCTCTTATTCTTCGCGTACGAGCGGGCGTTTGTCTGTATAGTCATGAACACACTTGTTTGTAGAGCAAGCAGTGTATATATACACACACACACACACACATACATATATATACATATACATATATATATATATACACATATATATATATATATACA
>CAIGQZ010001492.1:482801-494971 GCA_903798205.1 Danio tinwini | reverse complement strand
ATATATATATATATATTTATATATAACTTCTTTACTAATAAATTCATATTAATTAGTCATAAGAGTATATCTGACTTTTGCTTTTGGAATTGAGGAAATTACTTAACCTTTTCTAAACGACTGTGGTCATTATAAGGTCATAAATTGACTTAAACAAGGACATAAATTGTCTTAAAAATATATATAGTTGCAATCAGAAATATTAACCCCCTGAATTATTAGCCCGTTAATTTTTTTACCCAAATTCTGTTTAACGGACAGATTTTTTTCAACACATTTCTGAGCATAATAGTTTTAATAACTCATTTCTAACAACTGATTTATCTTTGCCATGATGACAGTAAATAATATTTTACTAGATATTTATCAAGACACTTCTATACAGCTTAAAGTGACATTTAAAGGCTTAACTAGGTTAATCACGCAGGTTAGGGTAATTAGGCAAGTCATTGTATAGTGATGGTTTGTTCTGTAGACTACTGAAAAATATATTGCTTAAAGGGGATAATAATTTTGACCTCAAAATGGTTTTTAAAAAAAAATTTAAAACTATTTTTATTTTTGCCGAAATAAAACGAATAAGACTTTCTCCAGAAGAAAAAATATTATCAGACATACTGTAAACCTTTCTTTGCTCTGTTAAACATCATTTGGGAAATATTTAAATAAGAAAAAAAATTAAAAGGGGGGCTAATAACTCTGATATAGGACAATTTAAGTCCTTGTAATGTAATCACATAAAATAAAAAATGATATCAGGTAATGGCTAAGTTTTTATCATTTTATGTAAAAATACTACAATACAACAATCTTAAAAAAACAATTCATGAAACATGAGAGTCATCCATCAATTGCAGTACTAAGATTTCACAAAATACTAATACTGTCCTTAGAGCTGATGTTCATTTACTCTGGGGGGTCGAGTCTGGGTAACACCGGCAGGATGAGGTTCCCAAAGGAGGAATCCTGAGTGATGAAGAAGCCGGATGAGTGTGCATGAGCGTGCTGAAACCAAAACACAAAAACACTTCATATCATGAACATTATCAGGTGAATACTGAAACTCCAAAACATGATGCTTATGGTACCTGTAAAGCTGCTTTCTGCTGTGCTGCAATGTGCTGCTGTTCAGCCTGATCCCTGAACTCTTTATTCACTGCTGGCCTGGAGAGGGGAATGCTGGGAATGAGGAGGAAAAAATGTTGTGCTCATGTTAGCCTTTTTGATAAAAATAACAATATACTAGTAAAAATGCAATAAACAGCAGTTTGTTTATAAACAATAAAAAAACTGTTTGGTTATAAATAATTAAAAAATACAAATAAAACTATTTTATTCAGATCATAATGATTTATTTAAATACATGAATAAAATAAATGCAATAAATCTGTTACTATAAAACTTGTAGTAACAGTGTGCATAATTTTGGTGGATGTGACAAAATTTTGGCTGGTGCAGATAAATGATTTGAGTTAGTGCTACCAAGCTAAAAGGTTAATTTCGAGCCCTGTCTTGTCAACACTACTCTTTCAGTTTGTGAAGACATACCCAAGTCAAAGTAAATTAGGCTACTAAGTTTATAGTAATATCACTACAACAGTTCAGATGGCAAAGTTAGATAGCATTCTCAGATGCACTGTAAATGCTGCTTTCCGAATCACTGTCCATCTACCCTGAATCCAACTCAGATGCAGAAAAGCTAGTTCAAGATTTTATGACTTCTAGGCTGGATTACTGTAATGCTCTGTTTGCTGGCTGCCCAGCATCCTCTAGTAATAAACTTTAGCTAGTACAAAATGCAGCTGACAGAGTTCTTACCAGGTCTAGAAAATATGATCATATCACCCCAATTTTATCCTCCTTACACTGGCTGCCTGTTAAATTTCATGTTGATTTTAAAATATTGCTTCTTATCTATAAAGCTTTAAATAATCTAGCTCTTGTTTATCTAAGCAATCTTCTGTCTCGCTACAATCCAACCAGCTCTTTAAGATCTCAAAACTCAGGGCTTCTGCTAGTACCTAGTAGGGCTGCACGATTTTTGCTAAAATGAGTCACATTATTTTTTTTTGCTTAAAATCAAGATCACGATCTTCTCACGATTCTGTAATGTTAAATAAAGGTTAATATGAGTAGGCAGTGACACTATTGGGTGACTTATACCTTATAAAAACAGTATGTGACACTTTTAACCATTTGGAGGTGTCCATGTTGCTGGGCAGCTTATGCAAAACAACGAGATGGCTTGTGCGCTTGCCTTTTTGCTTCTCTCCTGACCTTGAAAATATAATTGGCTGAATCATAAAAAAAAGCTGAATTAAGATTGTGTGTAGGGTCGAATCAAGATCGCGATCTTTTTTCGATTAATCGTGCAGCCCTGGTACCTAGAATAGCAAAGTCGAGTAAAGGAGGTCGAGCCTTCTCATTTAATGTCCAAGGTTCAGACACACTCTCACAGTTCAAAACTAGATTAAAGACCTATCTTTTTAGTAAAGCATACATACAATGCATCACATAACGGTATGATGCATGAATGTGCTTCACGCAGGTGGCTTGACAACCACCTGAAGGACACACTCCTCCTGTCTTAATGCACCAGACATTTTGTTTAAAACTCCCATTTGCTTTACATGTTTGTTTCTATACTTTTTATATAACTGCTATTTTCATTTATAACAGTCCATTTTTGCATCTTGTTTAAATACACTATGAACAGCAGCTACGCTAATTATTTTCTTTATTCTCTATTTCTACCTGGGGATACTCATCCCAAGGGCCCTAGAGACTATGCAGCGATTTATACCCATTGATGCGATCCAAGACCTGTGAAGAAATTATGCCAAGGTATCCATAATCCTGGACCAGGCCATATTCTGAGCAGATGCTCTGGTGTTCATGGAGGAGCGGAGAGCGTGAGAATGATTCAAGGTTTTACTTTTTCTTAACTTAGTCAGTTGAAGGTGAAGTTTTTTTCCTCGCCACTGGCTTGCTTGGTTTGGAACTTGTGAAGCTGATGGGTTTGCTCTTTAGTGTTTGAACTTTCAGCAGTGAAATTTAAACCATGCTGAATTAAACTAAACTGAACTTCAACTCTGAAAACTGAACTTTACTAGAACTTCTATGTTAAGCGGCTTTGACAGTCTACATTATAAAAGCGCTACAGAAATAAACATGAATTTAATTAAATCTGTGTTTGTGACGCCAGTGTAAAAATAAGCTGTTGTGCACGTGATGAAACTTCCCTCTTCATGCAAACCCTACCCTCTTTCGCCACGCCCACCTAAACAAAGCTGGAGGGGGTTTCATGGCCCTTTA
Organism: Danio tinwini; assembly: GCA_903798205.1. Lineage (NCBI taxonomy): Eukaryota > Metazoa > Chordata > Actinopteri > Cypriniformes > Danionidae > Danio > Danio tinwini. The sequence goes on along the minus strand of CAIGQZ010001492.1, from coordinate 491,656 downwards.
AATTACTATATTGTGTTTGAAATTTGTTAGAATTGTTTTCATATCTTCATAGAAATTAAATATTAGCATTTATTTAAATCTAGAGATTTTGACCATTTTCAGGTGGTCTACATATGCATATGAATATATTAAATTGATTGTTCAGCCCAAAATAAGAATTCTGTCATCATTTACTCACCCTTCACTTGTCACAAACCTCTGTAGGTTTCTTTCTTCTGTTGAACACAAAAAACGATACTTTTAAAAATGCTGAAAACCAGTAACAACTAAATAAGGACGTAATTGTTTTTCCTACTATGGAAGTTATTTACCGTTTTCCAACATTCTTCAAAATATCTTCTTTTGTTTTCAACAGCAGAAAGAAACTCAAACAGGGAGAGTAAATAATACATAAATTTGTGTTTTTGGATTTATATTTTATTAAGCTCGCAAGACCAGCTGAAACACCAGCATGCAACAAACAAACTAATAAATAAAAACTAAATATATGTACCTGGCTCCTGGGTTGTTGAGAGTTTGACTCTGGATCAGGCGTCTTTTCTCTTTATCCAGCTCAGCTAAAATAGCAACCCTGTTTTTGTTTTGAAATCCTGTCAATATCAAATTTACAAATAGGTGTTAATATCAGCAACTAAATGCAATTCAGTATTCAAACTAAATCTTATAGAAACTCTGGCAAATAGTGATTGAAGCTTGACTTGTTATATTTAAGTATTCTTAGTATTTAATTAAGGATTCACTCTATTAACATGATTCATCACATTTTCGTAGCTTATAACTGACAGTCCAGCTGTTTCTCAAACTGATATATTGCGGTACTTTTTACCTTGTCCGGGCGGATTTGCTGCCATTTTCACATGTGTTATCAATCTAAATATGTACCCGCAGAAACTACCTTTAAAAAGGCGTCAAACCCAATTTATCTCAAATTTAGACAAAAACAAATGCATGGTCTGCTGTGATGAATAAGGTAGCTCGCCGTTTGTCTTCTTCGGTCAGGCGGTTGCGCTTTTCGACGGTTTTTCTTGTCATCAGCGTCTCCTGCAGTTCTGGAGCTGGTTTTACATCAAGCTCTTTTTGAAGTCTTTGTAGATGTACGAGAACATAAAGGCGAACTGCGACTGTCAGATATTTTACAACAGATGCTGGTAAGTACTTTTAAATAGTAGACTATAGGGAAGTATTAACATTTTCTTTTTTCCTTCTTAAAGGGGCAGTTCACCCAAATATGTAAATTAACCTCACCATTGTTCCTCACCCTCAAGTGGCTCCAAACCTATTTGAGTTTCTTTATGTTTTTTATTAAATAAATATCAGTGTATAACCTAGAAATGTAATAATATGTTTGCTTAAAGGGATAATTCACCCAAAAATGACATTTCTGTCAGCATTTACTCATCTTTTACTTGTTCCACAAAGGAAGATATACTGAGGGGGAAAAAACTCAATGGATATCTATGTTTTCATCAGAAGAAATTCATAAACGTCTAAAACCACTTGAGGGTAAAGAAATAGTGAGGAATTTGATTTTGGGGTAATTTGTCAATTTAAAAGGATAATTCACAAAACAATGTCATTTACTCTCCTTCCACTTGTTCCAAACCCTGCTGAGTTTCTTTATCCAAGTGGACACGAAATAAGATACTCTGAAAAATGAAGTATTATTATTATTGCAAATTCATCCATTTAAACATTTTCTAGAACAGTTTATAAAAAAAGGGTGGCACAGTGGCTCAGTGGTTCGCTCTGTCACCTCACAGCAAGAAGGTCGCTGGGTCAGTTGGCATTTCTGTCTGGAGTTTGTATGTTCTCCCTGTGTTGGTGTGGGTTTCCTTCACAGTCTAAAGACATGCGGTACAGGTGAATTGAATAAACTAAATTGGCCATTGTGTGTGTGTGTGAGAGAATTGGTGTTTCCCAGTACTAGGTTGCAACTGGAAGGGTATCCGCTGCATAAAGCATATGCTGGAATAGTTGGTGGTTCATTCCACTGAGACGACCTCTGAAATAGAGACGGGAGGAAAATAAATGAATGAGTTTATAGAAACTGTCAAAACATGCAGATAATTAAATATAAAGATTTGATGCAATTCTTATCCTGCAGTTTAAGTCAGAACAATAAAAAACACGATTAATACACGCCAAAAATATTGTCTGTTTAGGTTTCATAATTCTCATTTTACATCTTGCAGTATCGATTTACATATCTCAAATCTTAGTTTTCATCTAGCAACTAATGTTAGCTCCTGTAATTCTTAGTTTTCAAGTCTAAATTATAGCAATTGTGATAGAAATATAAAGTTTTTTTTAATTAAAACTTGCAATTACATTATTGTTAAATTATTCATACAAGCTTCTATACCAGAGATGCCCAAACTAGGGCCCGTGGGCCAAAGTTGGCCCATGGTAACCTTTAATTTGGCCCACCATCCCATCTGAGAAGAGAGGGAGAGTGCCTTTAAAACACATTGTCATTTCTATTTTACCATAACCTTTCGTTTGTTAGTTTTATTTTTAAGCTACAAAAATCTATTAAATGTTTAATTTAAAAACCCAGTCACCAGGCGCTCGCATTCGAGCCCCAACCCCAGGCCTGCCTCCAGGATGAGGCCCCGGCTGCGCCATACCGGGCGGAAGCAAAGTCCTTACCCCTGGTAGAGGAGTTCAAGTATATTTGTTCACGAGTGAGGGAAGGATGGAACGTGAGATTGACAGGCGGATTGGTGCAGCGGCAGCAGTAATGTGGTCGATGTTCCCGTCCATTGTAGTAAAGAAGGAGCTGAGCCGAAAGGCAAAGCTCTCGATTTACCAGTCAATCTACGCTCCTACTCTCACTTATGGTCATAAGCTTTGGGTTATACCGAAAGGACAAGATCTCAGATACAAGCGGCCGAAATGAGTTTCCTTCGAAGCCTAGCAGGGCGCACACTTATAATCAGGGTGAGGAGCTCTGTCACCCGGAAGGAGCTCAGAGTAGAGTCACTGCTCCTCCACATCGAGCGAAGTCAGCTGAGGTGGTGCTCCAGGCATGTCCCACCGGGAGGAGGCCTCAGGAAAGACCCAGGACACGCTGGAGGGACTATGTCTCTCAGCTGGCCTGGGAACACCTCGGGATCCACCCAGAGGAGCTGGAGGAAGTGCCTAGGAAGAGGGAAGTCTGCCCTGGAAAAGCAGTTGAAAGCAAATGAGTTAATGAATGTTTTTATTATAATAGGTTTGTTATAAAATAAATGCATTAGTTAATATGATTAATGTTATCTATTTATTTTGAAGTAAATGGGGAGATCACTATAGCAATATTGTAAATATTTTAATCCGTTTAACAGTTTACTGTAAGTTTCATAGCACACAGCACTCAATCAAGTTAGATTTTTGGCCCTTCATAAAAAAAGCCACCCCTGTTCTATACAAAGCAGTATGAGTTGAAAAACAAAAAACTATGTACAATAAATTTTTTTCCCCATTTTCCAAAATAATACTCTGAAAAATAAAATAAATAAAGTACTTATGAAGTGTGAAATGTTTCTTCATTGCTCTTTTAATAGGACAAAGTAAAATATGTATGCGTAGTTTCAGAAGCACTTTAATTTAGAGTGATACATGTTAAACAGAAATAAAAGGACAAGAAAATATTAATGCAGTAGCAAACAGTACAGTCTGCTCTATACAACTCATATAAAAATGAAACGTGAAAACATTTATACTTTAATGAATGTTAAAAAAAAAGATACAAAGGAACGCTAACGTTCAATTACTGTACATTTATACAAGAAATCATCGTCTGACTGTAAATACAAAGATATAAACTCATAGTTCATTATCTTTGTATTTGACATCCAGAACAGCCAGAAAATCTTTCAGAAATGTAGTAGAGCAAAGCCTATGGAACATGACATATAACCTGTCCCCATAAAATAATAATACAATAAAACACAAATAGAACAGAAAAGACATGAGAGTTTTGGATGGCACAGGTGAGGAGTCCGGCATTTTTAGAACACCAAAAAGCACAAAATTTGAGCATATTCAATATTAATTATGCATTTATGATCATGTTGAAGCTTTATCCAAAATAATGGGAATCAGGAGCAGTTCAGCAGATCATATTCAATTGCTTTCAGTCATGCAGCTACATAAATGCACTATTCTTTATTATTAGCTTGTTATGAATACATTTACATAAAAAGCCCTGAGTGTTTATTAAGGCATAAAAAGGTGCATAAACGCTTATTCATGAAGATCTGGAGGAAACGACACGCTACTGAACACTATTTTTAAGATGTTGGTATTAATATTACTGATTAATATTGAAATTTTTAAAGCTGTTACTTTGTGAAAAGCAATTTGTTGACTTATTTAAAAAAAGTAAACATGTTGCTTTAAATTTATTAAGTGATTATAAAAATCAAGCAGGTTTAACAAAGGGTTTACTCATTTTTTACGTAACTTTTACAGATCAGAAAGCTTCAGTTTTACTGTCAAAGAATCAGTTTATATATAATTTAACAATCTGATATTCCAAATAAAATCAGATTTAAATCTATTTATGGCAGAACGTGTGCAACCATCATTAAAGGGATTGTTCACCCAAAATTTTTTATTCCGTCTTCATTTACTCACCCTTTACTTGTTTTAAACCTCTGAGTTTCTTTCTTCTGTTGAACACAAAAGAAGATATTTAGAAAAATGTTGGAAACCTGTAACCCTTGACTTCCATAGTATTTGTTATTCCTACTATGGATGTCAATGGTTTTCAGCTTTCTTCAAAATATATTATTTTTGTGCTCAACAGAACTCATGACACTTATGACAGGATTTTCTGGGTGAACCATCCCTTTAATCTGTCAAGGTAAAACTACTGTGTTACATGAGAATCAAGCCTAAACCATCTTGATTGCTCCCCCCCCCCTCCCCCCTCCCCCCGCTTTGATCTGTTTGTTTTTATCATGACTAGCATAAAAACACTTTTTAATATCCCATATAATAAACTGACTTGCCTTAGAAAAGAAAAAGACGATTATATAAGCTTTAACAATACATTGAGTGTATCATAACTTGTATATTTTGGTTAGTGACAGATTTTTAGGAATTTAATCTCAGCAGATTGTACTAATTAACAATTAGCCACTTATTCACAAAGAAAATGGTTACAAATTAAGTTTTTTTTTAAATCATATTTCACCCCAAAATATAAAAGATAAGAGTCTAACTCTCAGCACTGTAAAACAATCATATATTCTACAAATAATAAAATAGCTATATCATTTTAAATTCATACTGTAATGAGATTTTTCTTCTGTAATCCATTATATATCATGAAAGATCATTATATACTTTTTATTAAACCACTGTAATATAAGTTTTTCCTGTATCACTGCATTCAATTCAATGCATTATTATCATTACATATGAGAAACATTGCATGTAAACATTTAAATCTATTCAAATGTTTTGCTGCAAGTCAAATAGAAATCATCTTTCATTTTATTACAGTTTGGTGCATATAATAAAAGGGGAAATATTTTTCCATTACTGTATGACGTAAAAACTCCATATGAAGAAAAATAAATATTTCTATTACTTTAAAATGCTTACGTTACCATAAAAGAAAGGTTGAACTTACTTTTTTTGAGTGCATAATAGTCACTATAAAGCAGGCTCTCATTTTCATTACTGTAATTATTACCACTATATATAAATGTATAAACATTTATCTTTTTTTTTTACTGTGAAATAAAATGTTAGCAAACACTATTGTTAATTAAATGCTCAATTACAGTAAGGAGATTTTCCTTTCATTATACATGAGAAAAGTACATAATCTAATTTAAATCCTAACTTACTTAAATCAAACGAATTAAACAATGCATAATGAAATACAATTGCATTTCCGAATATTTTTTAAAAATGACTCCATTTACTGTATAAATCTGCAATGTGTTTTAATAATAAAAAAAGGAATAATTTCCTTTTGACTTAAGCACTGTAAAATAATTTGACACGTGAAAGTAAACAGATATCAAACTGTAATAGAATTATTTTATTTAAATCAGGTTATCAATTACAGTATTGAGAATGGAAATGATGATTTATGAAAGTTATGATGAATTATGAAAGTACTTTGACATCCGTACAAATAAAATAAAAAACACTTATGGAGTTCGCAAGTATACATTTACTCCCCTTATGTTTTATAACCATTTACATGACATGAGGGAGAGTAAATGACAGAAAAATCTCATTTTTATGTGAAGTATTTCTTTAATGGCTCCTAAAATATGCTTTATTTTCATTAAGCAGTATACATTTTTGAGGGGAGTAATATGAACTGGAGATATTCTTTGAGAGATTTGCTTATAAATGGTTTCAGCGACTGCAAGCATGGAGATGTGTGATTTAATGAGACCCTGACAGTGCAAAAAAAATGAACCTTAGACAATCATTGAGGAAATTGTTCATGAATTTGCAGACTGAAGTGACAGAGCGCATTCCAAACAAGCTTTAAGACTGATTCCTAGATCATTTATCCACCAGTATATCCTCTCAGATATACATTCATTCGTCGAGCTATTTTCTGGCGTACAGGACGTCCCTGTACTGTGGTCAGCCACTTCATGAGGCCCTCGTCCCGTCTGGACCGAAAACTGACCCAGATGATAAACTCAAACAGAAGCCACCAAGAACCCAGTGGATTCTGGACGAGGAACAAAACCATTTGGAAGCAAATAAATATAAGAATGAGGCTACAGTACAGGCTACTTACTGTATACAGTCATGATCAGACGGTTCGTTACATGTGCAGGAGAGCTCCTCCATCCCGACCGATCCCGCAGTTAATAGAAGCAAGAAAAATGGGTTTCTGATGACAGTGAAGGATGAATCCAGTTTTAAAAGACAAACAAATACCATGATCACGCATTTAAAAGTGAAAAAACAAAACAAACGCTGCCAAACAAAACAAAAACTACCTTAAAATAGTAATCGATTGTTCTAAAACAAACCCCCACATCCAGGGCTACAATCAAGAACTGTAGTCCTCCTGATGAATATTAGTGCCACGCTCTGCTTTAGTCTCTTTATTTGAAGGCCCCCCGTGTATAAATACGAGAGGCGGGTAAAAGTGGACCCGGGTCAGTCAGGGTTCAGCAGTTGATGGGACAGTCCGTCTTGGCCTTTCCGGCAAAACTGATGATCCTGTGGAGGCAACGGCCGAACTCCTCCAGAATGAGCCGTTCTGCCATGGCCTGCGGCTGATTGGTGAGTTCGGCCTGCTCCGCCTGCTCCAGCAAACAGTCACACGTCGCCTCCGCCACTTCCTTTGTTACGAATGTGTATGGCAATCTGGGAAAATATTTGTTGAGGATTATTACAAGAAAATCTTTTTTTTTTTTTTTTTTTTTTTACACTAGACGAGTGCTTCAAGTGGTCCCTAAACAGTTGTTAGAAGAATTTCATGGCCTCTCGTAGCTATAAATTTTTAATTTGTTACTACCAATCTGCCATGTAGGGCCCTACATCAAGATTGATTTTTAGAGTGCTTGTGTGGGGTCTTATTTCCTGAAATAATTGTGTACTGCATACACAAAGGGTTAGTTCACCCAAAAATAAAAAATGAATTAATTGTGGAAGTATCTTGAAAGGTTAGTCTGGTTGGTTATTTTGGGTATGCCATGGTGTTCTGAATGATTGTTACAGCATTGTTAGGTAGTTACTAGAAAGTTGAATTGGTTATTGGCCACTACTTGGTTTTTGTATATACAGTCGATGTCAAAATCGCCCTCCGGTGACATTTTTTTTCTTTTTTAAATACTATTAATATTATTAGCCCCCTTAAGCAATTTTTTTTTTTAACCGATTGTTAACAGAACAAACCATCTTTATATAATAGCCCTTTTCACACAGCAATACCGGTATATACAGAAAATTCCTGGAACGACTTTACCGGTAAAAAAAAAAAAAAAATGCCGTTCACAAGCAAGGACGTTTCGGAATTTGTCAAGAAAGGGCCGTTCACACATCCATTCCAAATTACCAGTAAATTCTGACATCATTAACCAGAAATGAGCTCTAAACGGCCGCGCTTGTATTTGTAAACATAGAAGGGGTCTGGCTTTTGTCGATGGTTTCACTTTTATTTAAAGGCAGGAGCGCAAACCTCAGCTAAATGTTTACACATTTGACTACATTACAAATTATGTGGATGGATAAATACTGTGAACAACTTTGATGAAAACATAGAGGAACACTTTTGCATGTCGAGATGTACATAATACATGTGTGCTGGTGCTCACCGGAGCATTTGCTTCACATGCACATGTCAAGCAACTGAAGCAGAGCTCGAAGGTAAACAAACACCGCTTTATCATAAGCATTTTATCTATCATTTTTTACACAGTTGCCATTATTAATGAACATAGAAATGTTATTTGACTAACATCCAGCAGCTAAACGTGTCTGTAAAATATTCAAAAGGCTTTTATTTTCAAAAACACCATACATGTGAATGTGTCTGAATTTTCTGTTTGGCTGGAGTAGACGTCTCACGTGAATGCACTCTTTCCAGCAACTTCCCTTCTGCGTTCACACAGAGCAGCATTCCAGCCAATTACCGGTAATGTTACAACTTCTCAATCCGGAAAATTGCAGGAATTAATTTATTCAAAATTGCCTGGTATTTTCAAAAAGGACCTGTTTACACATGATCCCTTTCCAGAAAATTGCCGGTAATTTTCCGGAAAGATCTTCATGTGTGAAAGGGGCTAATGACTTGCCTAATTACCCTAACCTAACTAATTAACCCTTTAAAATGCACTTTAAGCTGAATACTAGTATCTTGAAAAATATCTAGAAAAATA
>CAIGQZ010001492.1:469799-479801 GCA_903798205.1 Danio tinwini | reverse complement strand
TTACATGTAAGAGATTTTTCATTTAAGGGTGCATTACTTGATTTTAAAATAATTGAAAGAAACACACACGCTATCTACTATCTATGATTATTTTTTGAATGTCAATGCTGAACAACTGAAATTAAACACACATTGCCTAAAACCCAGAGTCACTTTTTTTCTTTAAAAAAAAGTTAAAATAAATAACCTGCACTTTTGGAAACAAAATAAAATATTTTCAATGCTTTTCATATTGATAGTAGAAAATAAGCAGCATTTCTTCTAAATAAAATAATTATTGTATATCCTGTAAATAATATGTTAAACATTGCATTTCTTGCATCTTCTGTAAACAAATATTTTAATGTAAATAATAATTTTAATCTAACGAAAAATATACAGCTTACAATCTTTGCCAATTTAGTGTAAACTAAGGCTCAAGAATGGGTCCATCATCCTACCTGACCAGAGATCAGATGTGGCTGCAAAATGGCAGCAGAAGTAGAAATCAGCCTCAACTGGGTGGGGCTAGCAAGGTGCCACCCTGGTTGATCGCCCACATTGCCCATGCCTAAATCTGCCACAGTTTATACTTTAGCATGCTGTTTGTGTTGCTCTGCAATAACACTTCCGAAATGTTAGCTGGCAGCGGGTTTTTATGTTCCTTTTAGTCGAGTATCTTCACAGGGCTTTTGTTTTTTCTGAACGCTACCTTAAAATGTACAAGATGGTAAATCTCACTCATTTTGGGGCAGGAACCGGCAGACCTGCAACAACTTTAATCATAAGGTAAACACAAAACTAAAGTTTCATCTGGAGCTCCTCCACACTTGTAAACACTCGCTCCAACGACGGGCTCTCTGCTGTTTCGCGGCTCTCCACGCCACCCATGCGTGTCAACACTACCAAACCGACCAATCACAGAGCTTGGGCTACATGTTGTCGCAACGTGTAGGTAAACTTTTGAGAGGTGCATGTGTATGCGACTGCACGAAGGCTGCGCTGGACCATACGTGTGCTCTCGATGCAGAAGTATGTAAATCATGCTTAACAGAGTGGGGTCACGTGACTCCACACACGCTAGGGAAAATAATCGAAAAAAAAAATCCACCTGGGAAAATTAGATTGATTATAGGTTCTGAATGTTGATTTCAATAATTTTTCAATTAATCGCCCAGCCCTAAGACAAAGTTAAGATGTTTGTTAGGTTGACTCTACAGCTGTCAAGCTTATATAGTTAATCTGCAGTTAGACAATATGATGTACTTTTCAAAAAGATAACCCATTTTCTACTTTTTAAAATGTTATTAAGTCTTAATTGTGTGTTTATAAAGAATGTCCGCTCCTAATGAACCTTAATCAAAGTGGGACCTGACAAAATGAGAAGGAAAGTTAAAGGGAAGTTGTTGTAATATCACAACTCGATTGGGAAACTATGAAAGTGCTTGCCAAACAGATTATGTGGGCCATGAACAACTTTCAACAAATGCTGGGTAACTTACAACTTCAGACATTGTGACCGCGTGCAGTTGCAGGGTTTTCTCGGCCTTGAATTTGCTTCTGACGTTGACAAACTGTAATAAAGCACATGCAGGACATAACCTGTGATTAATGCAAACTTTTGTTGAGCTGGACCGATATAAAAGCATGCATGTGGAGCTTGGCTCACCCGTTGAGAGAGAGTCTGGCTTGAGCCTGGCTTGGAGTGGCTGTGGAGAAGGTGGAGCTGCTGGTCAAAGTCACAAACGCAGGCTGGGGGATCTAGGAAAACAAGCATGGCGAGACCATCACACAAAAACCAGGAAAGAATGCATATACTTCCTGCTGCGGGACTGATATGCAAACCTGCGTGACGTATGGGGCCGGCAGCACAGCGTAGCCCACATTTCCAGAACCATGAGCAGGGGCGAGAACAGTGCCCGGCGGCAGGTTGGTGAGGTTGGGCTGGATCTGTGGCAGATGTGTGGCCGGCATGATGAGACGCTGAGGGGTCTGACTGGTAGTCACCACCTGAGCTGCTGATGACAAGGGTTTGGGTACAACCTGATGACAAAATATGTGGAAAAAAATCATTTTTTTTAAGAACAAAATTGGCAAGGTTTGTAAATATGTGACATTAATGCTGTATGTGTGAATGGTTTTTTCTGTATACCTGTTTGACTGTCTGTGCTGGGACAATTGGGACCGACATCCGTACTGCAGCATTCATCATCACTGGCTTGACTTTGTAAATGACACAACAGTACATTTTTAGATTAAGTTCACATATGAGACTATAAATATTCAATCTGCCTATAAATATCACTGGAGTGTGTCCACTACATAAACAATCCTATATGAAAAGTATACATAACCAAATTTTTGAAAGACTGTCACAAGGAACCATAAAATATTGGTTCATTTTATTAAAATATGTTAGATGTTCCAAAAGTGACAACCATATTTAAGAACTCAATCCCTAAATGATTAAAAATGTATAATATTGTGTTTGCTAAAGTACAACACACTCCCAGAAATGCTATGGTTGACACGGTGTAATCATCGCTAGGGTCAGACATGTTGCACATTTAGTACACACAATGTTTGTCCAATGCATCACTGTGTGACTTTCTAGGCTGATATGGCTAAGAACTATACTCTCATTACAGTGTAATAATAAAAAAAACGCAATTATATTACATCGTGCCTAAAAATAGTCCTTAGCACTAAGCCCTACACACGCCACCCACTAGAATCTGCATAATATCATCGGTACTGTACCATGACTTCAGCAGACACAAAGTTCCTTGATTATTACGCCAATTTTTTTTATATTGTAAAACTCCAGTAATGGTAACATATTTATCTCTAGTGTTCCTTTAAGAGTGTGTGACTGTGATATACTGACCTGGCTGTATGGAGGGGTTTGTGTTGGTGCTGCCACCCGTTTGTGCGGTGCTGCTGCCGGTGGTCGCTGTTACCAGACGAACATAATGGAAGCGGCTGCCTGGCACCTGGATCTGCTGCACACTAGGAGGTGTGGTGAGGGGGATGATGGTCTTGAACTGAGATGTGGGAACCGTAACAGTCTGCACCGGCTTTACTGTCTGTACATGGAAGACAGCATAAAAATTCAGTTCATATGAAGTGTTGCTTTACAAGTAAAAAGGGTTTGTGTAAAATGGATGGGGGTGGTAAAATCTATCTACCTTTTTCCTAAAACTCATAATGAATAATGGGAGTAACTTTAGTTAAACTGCAACCAATTAGTGAAGGGTTTTCAAAAACAGAAGTTGATCCGTGTAATATTAGAGTTTTCGACCAAAAGAAATACATCCAAAAACAAGACCCAAAAAAAGCCAAAATTGTTCAGCGCATTGGTTTAACTTTCCCTCCAGCCATAGTCACTGCACAACATGAATGGACTTTCACAGCAGACACAGAAAGTGCTGTGCTATGAAACTCATTTAATTCAATGACTTGTGCTGCACAATGGTGGCTTGTTGCCATGCTGATCAAAGTGCAAGAGCAGCAGCACTTGACTAGCTTGTACGCGCGTCACAGTTTCAAAAGAGCTCAATTTTCCAAACAGTGCACGATCACCAGAAAAGCAAAGTCTGCTCAAATAACATGTCAACAAGACATTTCTATGTAGCTTACTTGTTTTTGCTGCTTGCAAAAGCGCTACTGTGCTGTCATGGCAACACTGGTAAATGATGCCATTGTCCGTTTAAGCATAAAATTAAGTTATTTTTATTTTATATATTTTCTAAATCATCGAGTTGCAGTGCTTTTTTCTAAATGGATTAAATTCATTTATTTCCTCAGAATTCTACACACAATATAATGACAATGTGAAAAAGATTTTGAAATTGCTGCAAATTTATAAAAAAAAACCCCTGAAAAAATCACATGTACATAAGTATTCACAGCCTTTGCTCAATACTTTGTTGATGCACCATTGGCAGCAATTACAGCCTCAAGTCTTTTTTAATATGTTGCCACAAGCTTGGCAAACATGTTTTTTGGAATTTTTGCCCGTTCCTCTTTGCAGTACCTCTCAAGCTCCTTAAGGTTGGATGGGAAGCGACTGTGTACAGCCATTTTCAGATCTCTCCAGAGATATTCAATAGGATATAGGTCTGGGCTCTGGCAGGGCCACTTAAGAACATTTACAGAGTTGTTGTGAAGCCACTCCATTGATATTTTGGGCGGTGTGCTTTGAGCCATTGTCCTGCTGGAAGATGAACCGTCGCCCCAGCCTGAGGTCAAGAGCACTCTGAAGCAGGTTTTCATTCAGGATGTCTCTGTACATTGCTGCATTCATCTTTCCCTCTATCCTGACTAGTCTTCCAGTTCCTACTGCTGAAAAACATCCCCACAGCATGATGCTGCCACCACCATGCTTCACTGTAGGGATGGTATTAGCCTGGTAATGAGCGGTGCCTGGTTTTCTCCAAACGTAACGCCTGGCATTAATTTTAGATTAATTTCAGTCTCACCAGAGCAGAGAATTTTGTTTCTGCTAGTTGGTCTCATTTGTAGTTGTCATACCGCAAATTACATTTGGACTAGTGAAATAAAGAACTACAACACCACGAATACCAAGCAACAACAAAAAAATATATATATATTTAAATGAGCATTATATGTAGTGTTAAACAGACATTGGAAAAATAAGACCTGTGCAAAAATATAAGTCCTAGAACAGCGGTTTTAAGATTTTAAGACCCCGCGGAAACCCTGAACATAAAAAAATGTGGAAAAAGTGAAGCGCTATGAATACTTTCTGGATGCACTGTAAATAGATTAGAGTAGTTTTTTACAAACTACTTTATTTTGATAAATAAAATAATAAACAATTATTAAAAAGCATTTTTGGCTTTGGCCAAGTGCATGTAGAATTTTTTTCGGTTTCAGTCCAGAATTTTCATTTCTGTCCATCTCTACTTTCAGCAGACCAAAAACAAATCCCAAAATTCAAGACTAGTCTTTCTGCACAAACATTATGGATGTCCTGAAAATTACTGTACTGTAGGACATACAAAGTGAAAATTAGCTGGAGGTTCAAAAGAACTTGCCTACAGATATGCTTGTGATACTAATGTCACAATGAAATAAAGCACTTCTCACTCATTCAGTTCTTATTATTATCATTATACATACTAATAAATTTCCTTTCTTTTGAATAGACGTGCCCCACACCAGGAGCACAGCTCATAATCTGAATCATGTGCAGAAAACAGTGGATATCGGTTTGTTTTGAGCGGTAGAAATGAGCAAACCTGTGTGGTGGACTGGCTGCTTCCTGCTTTAGCTGGAGAGGTGACTGCAGACTGCTGAACAGTGAGGATCTGCTGGCCCAGAGCCACATTGAGCGGCAGAGTCACAGACTTCTGGGGAGAGTTTGAAGATTGATTGGCCACCGAAACCACAGTCAGCTGCAGAAGAGAAAATTAAGGAAATGTTCTGCAAGTGTGGTTATATGGGGGGGAGGAAACACAGAAGTTTGTACATTAAAAAGACTTGAGACCTTGCTTGGAGACTTAAGAGGCGAGATGGCGACTTTGCTGTTACTGGTGGTATTCTGTGGCACAGTGCTGATGGTCTCACCAATGGCAATGGAGCGTGGGGGCGTCAATGGGGTACTCTGGGTAACAACTCGGCCTGTATATAAAAGAAAAGGAAATATTTTACAGTTGTAAACTGCACTGTTGCTTGAGTTATTTTTTTAAAGACAGACAGAAGATTACCGGTGACTACAGGAGACACTGAACCCGGGCTGCTCAGTACTTTATTGTTAAGAGCCTTTGTGATGATGAGCTTGGTTATCATTGGTCCGGCTGTAGACACTGGGGGTTTCTTTGTGATCTGTAAAGAGAAATATGAATGATTTCACTTAGCTGTGATAAACTTTGAACAGGAAGCAAAGGTGCATCATCATAAGAACATAATATTAACATTATACATATAATGTAACAGTTTTAGGGATAGCTCACCCAAAAAACAAAACAAACTCACATTTCTCACCTTCATGTGGTTCTGAATCTTTTTTTCTACTGAACCAAAAAGAAGATATTCTGAAGAACTTATTTAACAATACGTAGATCTTTTGGGATTCTTGGAAGGTATGATAATTAAAAATAATTACAAATTACTGATTACTACTGCGGATGTCGCCTCACAGCAAGAAGGTCACTGGTTCGAGCCTCTGAATGTTCTGTTTTTGTCTGAGATAATTAGTCTACCTAAATATACATATTCCAAAGTATGAAGCTGATCAGTCAGTTCTTGTCATGTGACTCACGGTTTTCAATTGAGTGCGCCTGGGAAATGCGAGTGTGCGCAATATGCGCCCCCAATTCATGCATGCGAGAGCAAAAGACGCAATATGTGAATAGCCCCTATAAGCAGTGACGCTTCTCTTCACATTCAGAAGATACCTTCACTTCCAATCCTGTACAAACTTTTTTTATTTAGCCTGTTTAGGCTGAGTTGGGCAACCGTGTTTTGAATATTGTTGTAGAATGCTTTCTGTTCTAGTGCTTGACTTTCTGTTCAACTTACTGGTCGTGTTAAAAGCAGTCAAAAGTTCTTTAGAGACTGGACATAGACTGCATTTCACAGGAATATTTTAGTTTTTATGGTCAATGAAATCAAAGTAATGTCTGTATTTCCACTTGAAGAAGCAACCACTCTCGACAGCTGCTATTTCAGCACGCGTTCTCCAGCAACGTACGTAAATGCGCATGCTTATTAACTGACGATGCAGAAGAAAAAGTGATTCATGAAGCATTTTTTCTTCTAAAAACTGTATTTGTAATGCAAGTAACGCAATTATATTGACTTTAGTAACTAATCAAACTACACAAATGTAAAATGTACTGCATTCATCAAATATGTAATTAGAATACAGTAACGTGTTACTGTGAAACGCGTTACACCCAACTCTAAGAACCATTGGTTTTGTTTACATTCCGCAAAATAGTCTATAGACTCCGTTGTATAAATATCAAATGCAATCTATATAATTAATGTTAATTTGCGTGTGCCTGAATGCTTACATAGTCACGGACCTCAAAAACTTATGCAAATGATAAACTTTTATCCATTATAGTTAAACTCTGCAGTGACTTCACAAATCTCATGAGTTTTAAACTGTGGCTATATTGTGCAGCCCTAATTAGCAATATTACAATGAAAGTCTGGCCGGAGGTCACTCACCTGCAGTGTCTTGAGCTGCTGTGCCTGTAGTGGTGTGGATGAAGCCACCAGCTGACTGGCAGAGCTCACTGCGATCACAGGCTTGCCCACCGCCGTCACCATCTTGATCTGTGTGGGCTGGCTCTTGGCATCACCTGAGCTGGTGGCCGGCTTGTTCCAAGTGTGGGGCAGAGCCAGCATAATGGGCTGCCCTGTTTTACTGAGCCCGGCAACCAGCAGTTTCTGGCCCTCCTGCTTTATCACAGCGCCACCCGTAGACTTTCCATCTGCCGCCATTTTATTGATGATGAGCTGGTGGTTTGGCGGGACGGAAATGCTGGGGATTTTGGGAAGGGTTGGAGTGATGTTTTTTGTGGTGGTGGTGGTGGAAGAGGATGACGATGATGGGGTGAGGAGGAGTTGAGTTGTGGAGCTGGTGCTACTTTGAGCATTGGTGGATGTGGCCTGCATAGACGTGGTGGTAGGACAAATGCTGATGATTTCAGGCACCTCTGTTTCCATTGGTACCTGCGCCGACTCGGGGGCAGATTGGAGTGGAGGGGTGAGGTGTGAAGCAGGCGGATCTTCATCCATCGCTTCTGTATCCATGATCTCATCAGGGAGGAGGCTGTTGAGCTCAGGAGACACCACATCCATTCTGCAGAGTTACCGAAAACACACTGGAAAAAATATAGATATGTTTGAAATAAGGTTAGAATATATCAAAGCTCAAGTATGAATGACTATCATGTACACTAGGGATGGGACGATAACCGGTTTCAAGGTTTTGCGCAATTTGGAAAAGTCAAGGTTTTAAAACCGCAAAAATTCTGTTATATTGTTCCTAAAGTATATGCAGTGGTTTTAAATGTTTTGTAAAGAAATCTAAGTTTTTGAAACAAATAAAGTTAGCAGAAGTCAATGATTCATTTGAATTATTTAGCCTGACATGCTTACTTTTCCAAAATATTATAAATGTTTGCTAAAATGAAATATATTGTGTTCAATTGGGAAAAAGTTATTAAAAAGAAGTTATTTTAGAGCAGTAATCACAATACCGTGATATTTTTATCCAGGGTGATCAAACCGTCAAAAACTTATATCGGCCTATGCCTAATGTACACTACTAAAACAGTACTAAAATTTGATTACAAATACAGTAATATTAAAATGTAGTTTTTGAAAGATATTCCTAGTTTTGTTTTTAAATATACTGAAAAATAATTTGAGATTAGGGACTTTTGAAAAGTAGTATATTCTAGAGTCATTCTCTAAAGACAAAGTGCTAAAAACAGCTGTGATGCATAGTTTGTTAGTTAAACCTAGGGCGAGACGGAATCTGTGGACGTTTTTTGCTATTTCTGCAGAGAATTTTGGTAAAAATCTGCCTATTTCTCCGGAATGATTTTGGGAGTATCATAACTAAAAACTTAATATATTAAATAAAAAATAATACCTTTATAACTTTTATTTAATGTTTAAAATGCATATCCAATTAGATTCACTTTATTTCGTAAACAAAGCAAGACTCTCATATAATATTTCTACTAAAAGACAGAAAATATTACTTTATAAACTGCATTGTACATAAATCAGATGAATATTTTCTTATTAGTCAATAATATTACTGTAATTAATTTAAAAACTGAATAAATTAAGATTTACACAGATTTACTCAAGTAAATAAACCGAATTAATGATGGGTTAAAAATCTGCGGAAATCTGCGGAATTCTGTAACAAATCTGCGGAATTCTGCGCGCGCAGATTCTGTGTGAGCATAGTTATACCCTATATAAGATGTTTTTTTGTTTTTTTTTTACTGCTGTACCTTTTACATATTTCAATCAATCAATCAACTTTTGTTTGTATAGCACTTTACAACAACCACGGTTGAACAAAGTGCTTTACACAAGTAAAAGCAAATTATACAACACAACAGAAAAGGAGACTATGCAATATCAATATATAGACGATATATACATCAATAAAATCCAACAAACAATAAACAATAAAGTGTCAGTGATTTACATTAAAAGCCAATTTAAACAAGTGGGTCTTAAGCTTGGCTTTAAAAAGTGTATTTGTATTTATATTTTTTTTCTGTATTGCTATTATGTCCCAATTAGGTATGGGACGATACCCATTTTCAAGGTATAATGCGGTTTGGAAAAGTCAAGGTATGTGTAAGATTTTTTTACTTACATTTGTTTTTTAGGAGAACAGTATCTCCAGCATAAAAAAACCCCCAAAGCTGCTGATTTAAATTGAAAAAAAAAATAAAAAAATAAAATCTGTGTTTTTGAAACTAATGAAGACAGCAGAAGTCAATGATTCATTTAAATTATTCAGCCTGACATGTTTACTGCTCCAAAATATTATAAATCCTTAAAATTAAATATATTGTTTTCAAAGGGAAAATTAAAAAATTCTTTTGTTTTTTACCCAGACATTTAAAAAGAAAATATGTGAGCACAACACTGTGAAAGGCCCATGCCTAGACCCAATGCGTTTTTTATTTTATACATTTTATTATTATTATTATTATACATTTTTTATTTGTATTTTTGCCTTAAATATTGTTTTAAATGCAAGAATTTATAATTATACTGTTTGATTCAGAGAGTAAGAAAGTGTTTTCTGCTGATAGATTGAAAAAAATTGAAGTCTTACTGATTCTTTATATTTGATACCGTAAGTCTCTTGACTATTATGCATCAATAAAACAGAGTTAAACTAAAATATACTATAACTAATATCTTATTTTTTTAAGCTTTAGCTAAATTAAGAAATTGTACTTCATGCTGTTTCTAATGCTCTCACATGATAAATAACATGATTAA
>CAIGQZ010001492.1:445568-466799 GCA_903798205.1 Danio tinwini | reverse complement strand
GGCAATTTGGCCTTAAATCTGAACCTCGGTTAATTAAACATTTTAACTTGATTACGATTAATAAATAAATATTGTATTTATTCATTTGCCCTCATAGTTAACTGACAGATTTTATATAGCAAAAATGCTCACATACTACAAGAGACTTTTAAATGAAGGGTGCATTAATTGATAATTTCCTTAACTAATAATTTATTATAATGAAAAAATATGCAGCATCTCTGATGCAACTTCCAATCATTGTCAATGTAGTGCAAATGTGCAACGAGTAGTTACATTTTTCAAAAGGTGCGCAGGTATGTGACCGCACGAAGGCTGCACCAGGCCATACCTGTGCAGAAAGTAATTGAAAAAATTGACCTTGAAAATTGATCGATTATAGGTTCTGAATGTCAATTTAGATTACTTTTCGATTAATCGCCCAGCCCTAGCTTCATACTGTAATGTAATAATATATTTAAAAAAGACCTTTGGTTTACTTTTATTTTCTTCTTTCTGTCGCCACAGAAAAATGCATCTCCTTGTTCTTTGTACATTAACTGTGTGATTATAACAGAACAAATTTAGCATTTTTAACCATTGAGCATCTTAATTCCTCAGTGGCATTTATTTGTCTAACTAACATTACCTGATTCCATTATTTACACTGTTATCTCAAAAAGCCACAATCTGAGAATGAATCAATAACATTTACACCCAGAGCAATCTTAAAGAGGTTCAGCACATGAGATGTAATAATAAACATCACCACTCTATTTACTGTAAATGTACTACACTTAGAATGGAACGCTTGTTAATAGTACATATAGAGAATATAACAATAGTCATGCATAAAAACTACAGAACTTCTTATTCTGCCCCCTGTATAAAAGGTCTCATGATATGAATCACATCAGCATTAATGACACATAATACTCTACTAGTTAAGTGGACCACTTAAACTCCAGAATATTTAGTAAACACTGCACAACACGAGCGACGCGACCGATTGTGTCGCGTCGCGTCCAGTGCAGGCGATCTGTTTATGCTCAGCTGCTATGTGGCTAACTAGCACAGCGGCTAACCAGCTGTTAACGCACAGTAATACATAAAAAACAGCCGTAACAACTAACATTAACTAGCCAGGGCTTGCTTCAGAAAACTACCATTCAGTAAACACCGACAGTAGCTGGAAAAAGCCTTTGACACAATTGTGGTTAGAAAACACACAACTCAGAAATACACTTCTATGCATGCGTTTAATCGCTAAATGTGACATTTACCAGTTTTCCACGCGTTTTAAAAACCGTGAAACAACAACAAATCTCTTTATGCAGACCAGAGAATAAAATGCGTGTATAATTCTTTACCTTAACAGTTAAAAACAAGCCTGTCAGTTTCACATCAGACGGAGTTTCTTGGCATTCGACGCGTCTGCTTTCCTGTCTATACTGCTGCCATGAAAATATGCATATTTACACATATATTCATGAGTTTTTGCAGACAGGGGTGTTTGTCTCCTGAACGGAGTCCTGTTAAAGGGAGTTAAGCGGGCTGCGTGTCTATTTCAGGCCGGGCTTGGATTTCGAAAGATCCGCCATTTTCATCTCGTCATCAGTTCAGACATAACAGAAACAGTCGCAGCACAAAAGAAAAAAACAACAGGATTTGTTGTTTTGTCAGAGTTTACGCTTAAAGAAAGAGTAAAAAAAGTACAAAGAACCGTCACAGTAGTCGTTTTGAGACTTAAAATATTTATCTGTCAATTTTCGTTCGAATGCCCCATAGGTTTTTCTTCATGGAACAACATAACATGATGATAATCTGAATGACAGCCTCGCCATTCACTCTCAATGCATATTTTTCTATTCCGTGAAAAATAATGACGTCATTCTTTGTAACATCTTTCTAAGAAAAGTCAGTCGTACAGGTTTTGAACAAGAGTAAAAAAATCATTGCAATGTTCTCTTTATCTTCATGCATGCTGTTATTTTAATGAAAAGTGTACAATTACACCTATCTATCTATCTATCTATCTATCTATCTATCTATCCACACACAACTTAGTGAGAGGCGTGGTCCACATAAGTATTTTATTTATTAATGCTAACGAGCAATAACTTGCATTATTTAGCGTTTATTAGCCTTAGTTAATAGTCTTTTGCTAATCTAATTAGTAATGATACAGTTGGACGGGACTAGTTCAGTTTCATTAGATAATATTTACTAATACATTGTTAAAATGCAAAAGTTGTATTTGTTGACATTACATTAATAAATAAAGAAATTGCTCAAAAATATTTTGTTATCTAATATTGACCAAATATTTGGCAACCGTTTACCGTGTTAACATTTTATATCTTAATACATACACAAAGTATGATCTGAGCTATGTAATTCCTGAGATTATAATTCATGATATAAATATATGTACTCTTAAACACACACAAGAAATAAAATGTCTCAAGAACTGCAGGCCTTTAATAATTTTGCTAACCAACACAGCTCTCTATAACACTAAAATGACAGACGCAGCTTGCTGTCATTCTCTGGCAGGTAAAGCCTCAAGTGCTAATCAGTTAGCCACTATTAACTCCTGTAACGCTTCAGCCCTTCATAAAGCTTCATATGCGTTTTGTTTATGATGCAGAAGATCAGCAAACATTAGCAGCGATTATTCGCGAACTGTTTGTGTGTGTGTGACGCGCTGTTAAGGCAGTTCACGGACGGACATCAGCTGACGCGCACATACACACACTCACACATATATACATACAGTGTTAGCAGCTCGGCTAACTAGCGGAGATCATATTGCCCCTCGCTGAACACCCACCCGAGCCCAAAGCACTCTTACACGGGGTCGAGGTGAGTGTCGAGACGCTCTTCTGAAATCCGCGACGTTTTCCGCTCGATCACGACCTGCTCGGTCCAACTCGGGGCTGCATCGTGTCGATCATCCGCTCTCAGACGAAGACGATTGTTTAAAATACCGCGCCGAGCGCCATTTCACCTCTAACATCCCATAATCAAGCCACGCCTTCGTAGGAAACAACACATGACGTCACGCCACAACTTCCGTGCAGAGTCGAATGGATATTTACTGTTGTAATATTAATATTTTATTTACATAAATGTAAATTTACAAACAAGAAACCTTTTTTATATTTTCCTTCTGAAACACAATATAGACTATTTCTAGTTCTGTTACAAAAAAGACGCTAAAAACAACTGAAATTTCTAAATTGTTTAATCTCTTAAACAAGAGTGATGTTTTTATGTATGTAACTCCTTTGTATGTTATTGTTTTGCTTTAAATTTTATTCTTTGTATTGTACTATGACTATAATTTTTTAAATTGCGCTTATTTAAATTTGTTTTACTAATATTATGTTCATAATTGTCATTTTTCCTCATATCTAAATCATTATCTAAATTGCACAATTTTTTGTCGTTTAAATGAT
Source organism: Danio tinwini (assembly GCA_903798205.1). Taxonomy (NCBI): domain Eukaryota; kingdom Metazoa; phylum Chordata; class Actinopteri; order Cypriniformes; family Danionidae; genus Danio; species Danio tinwini. The sequence continues at coordinate 463,359 of CAIGQZ010001492.1, read as the reverse complement.
TTAATTACTGTATTACAAAATGTTTACAATCGTGCAAATGTTGAAGTTTTAACCCTGTGTGTAAATGAATGATTTTAATAAATATTACAATTTTTAATTTGATAGTTTTGCATCTGAAATTAGTTTTCTAATTAACTAACTTATTCGTATTATTATTTTTTATCAATTATGTATTTTTCTTTTACTTATTTTCATTGTCTGTTTTACCTTTGTACTCAATGTCATCCAATGTTGTGTTTAATTGTATTGTTTAAACATGCACTGAGAAAGAAAAAAGAATGGATTTTTACTCACTATATTATTATATATTTTATTATTTTTATGTTTATGATTTTATTTTTATTATTCGTTTCTTTTTATTATCATTGTTTTCTTCTTTTTTCCATTATTGTTTTGCTTATGTAAATTAATCAGTTCTATGTCTAAATTTATGTTATTATATCTTGTAATGTTCAATGACTCTTCAATAAAAAAAAAAAGAATGGATTTTAACTTGGAATATTATGTTAATTACTTTGCTAATGTCACAATGTTTTCTCTGTAGTTACTTATATTATATTATATTATATTATATTATATTATATTATATTATATTATAGAGGGCCACAGTGTGGCTCAGTGGTAAGCACTGCACCTCACAGCAGGAAGGTCACTGGTACTGGTGAATTGAATAAACTAAATTGGTCGTAGTGTATGTGTACACTTATTATGTGTATGTATGTTTCCCAGTACTGGGCTGCAGCTGGAAGGGCATCCGCTGTTAAAACATATGCTAGATAAGTCATGGTTCATTCCACTGTGGCAACTCCTGATGAATAAAGGGACTAAATAAAGTCACTGCAGGCAAGAGTGAAGCAGGCAGATCTTTATCTATCCCTTCTATATCCATAATCTCATCAGGAGACTGTTGAGCTCACTCAGCTCAGAGTAATAATCAAATATCTGAAACTAAAAACACTGAGATGTCTGAGAAAATTTTCTTTTTGCTTGCCTGTTTTTGTTTTTATACATTACTAAAGCTTCAGTTTTTATGTTGTCTTTAGAATATTAACTAGGTGTAAATTACTTTATCAATTATTAATGAATAATTATGCAATTAATATTACTGCTAATATTACATCTAAAAACCCCTATGTCTGTGTTGCACCTGTTTGTATTATTGAATTTTAGACATTTTAAAATGTTCGAAATTAATGAAATTTTATTTCGATAAACGAATATAAATACATAATACATGAATTTATGTTCACATTAAAAGTAATAATAAATAAAGTTAAATGTTGACGCACACTGCCCCCCAGGGTTGTTGCTATCAGAGAATACATTTGTGGCAGGAAGTTAACAAGAATTATTTATATTATTTAATAAACTACCCATTGAATTGCATTTTATTATCGTCTACCCAATCCTAAACTTAACCATCAAAGTAATGTTAAAAACAATAAATATATCAAGTATTATTCATATTATTTATTAGATTACCCATTCAATTGTATTTTACTGAGGTCTACCTCTACCTAACACTAAACACAACCATAAAAGTAATGTAAAAACAGTCATTATACCAAGTATTATTCATATTCTTTATTAAACTACCCATTAAATTGTATGTTATTAACATCTATCCCCACCCCAACCCTAAATCCAAGCATCAAAGTGATGGTAAAACAGTAAAATTAGGAAGTATTACTCATATTATTTATTAAATTACCCATTTTATTAATGACTACCCTAAACCCAAGCATCAAAGTAATGTAAAACAGTAATTATACTGAGTATTGCTCATATTATTTATTAAATTACTTTAAATTGTATTTTATTAATGCCTACCCACACCCCAACCCTAAACCCAAGCATCAAAGTAATGTAAAGCAATAACTATACCAATTATTACTCATATTATTTATTAAATTACCTATTAAATTGTATTTTATTAATACCTACCCTAAAACCAAGCATCAAAGTGATGGTAAAAGAGTAAATATACCAAGTGTTGTTTATATCATTTATTAAATTACCCATTAAAATGTATTTTATTAATGCTTACCTCCATCCAAACCCTAAACCCTCACAGTAATGTATTAATTATTGTTGTACAGTGTCACAAACATGATGCTGTATTTATGTGAGTATCTGCAGCTGTATCCCATATAGACTTTACCGCCCTCTAGTGTGTTGTCGTGTTGTTCAGTTGTCGCCGGCTCTCTGTATTGTGTTTTGTGTTGTGTGGCGCCCTCTGCTGGCCAGCAGGTGTCGCTGTTAAAGTGCGGAGGAAAATGGCGTCCGGCGTGAGGCAGGAGCTCGCACAGCTGATGAACTCTAGTGGCTCTCATAAAGATCTGGCTGGGAAGTATGTGATTTCAAGTCATTTTCTAATATCGTTATTGTATGTCTTTTGCATTTGTGTATTATTGGGTATGCTTTTCCATGTTAAGGTCTGTGATACTGCAGATGACATGACTACATGCTAACATTAGCTAGCGTGTGTGATACTGATGATCTACCTGTCAACATGCCTACATCAATAACAATCATACAAGTTATAAATAGTTAATAGCTATTAGAATTATCAGCGTATTCGAATGTATAGTCTTTATGGATTGACTATTATAATTTGGAAACGATAGGAGGAGTACGTTAATGGAAATACAGTTAGCCTACAGAATTAAAGACCCCATTAAATAAAAACTTTTGGTTCAGTATTTTTGGTTTGAGGTAATGTATAGTCCATATACAATAGACAATATAGTCTGTCATTTGACGTTAGACAAACGTTTGTTTTTTAAAACCAAAATACTGATGACTCATCTTGCATTTAGGGGTGTGTCTACGTTTTTGTCTAATGAAATATATAATAAATAAGCCCCGCCCTCAGCGTAAATATTATGCGTGTCTGAATATGTAGATTTCTATACTAGGTGAAAAGAAAAAGCTGAAAAGATTGTCAGAGTGGGCTGCACGGGGGCACGGTGGGTAGCACGTTCGGCTCACAGCAAGAAGGTCACTGGTTCGAGCCTCGGCTGGGTCAGTTGGCGTTTCTGTGTGGAGTTTGCATGTTCTCCCCGTGTTTGCGTGGGTTTCCTCCAGGTGCTCCGGTTTTCCCCACAAGTCCAATAACATGTGGTATAGGTGAATTGGGTAGGCTAAATTGTCCGTAGTGTATGTATGTGAATGAGTGTGTATGGATGTTTCCCAGTGATGGGTTGCAGCTGGAAGAGCATCCGCTGCGTAAAACATATGCTGGATAAGTTGACGGTTCATTCCGCTGTGGTGACCCCAGATTAATAAAGGGACTAAGCCTGAAAGAAAATGAATAAATGAATAATTGTCAGAGTTCATTGTATAAAAAAAAAATAGGGGAGAGCGGGGACGAAGTAACACGGGACGAAAGTAGCAAAGCAACATTTTCTCTGACATCATTTGATTTCCAGGCTATAACATCACATTCAGCAGCATGATTGAGGTTAAGTTGGTTTTATATTCGCACATTAATTTAGTGACAGCTCCACACATTGTTTACAATGGTACTTTGAGTATTCGGACTGAAATCACATGTAAGTATGACTTTAAAACAACATTAGCACTATTTAATTGACTGTGAACAATGTTGTACCTTGATGTTGTTGGCTGCTAATATGATTTCACTATTTAGAATTTGCAATGAATACTTTTCTGAAATTATATTATTAAGGAGCAACTCTGAATGTGTGAATATAAAACCATCTTTACCTCAATCCTTTGGAGCTGCCAAATATGTGATTTTTTTTTTTTTTGGCACCGTGTCCTGCAATTAGCTTTAAATTTCTGATTTTAAGTCCAAAATGTAAATGATTGTAGTAGTTTGTTGGCTTTTTCTTTTCATGCATCCCACTAATGATCAATCTACAGGATATTTAGTGCAATAACTCATCCATGAGTTTGAAATGATCCTTGAGTTTTTCGGTTTAAAAGTAAATCAGGTTTACTGTGAGGACGATTGTAACACTGCTGTTTATGTCTCTCTGCTAATAGGCATACCTTATTTTTCACTTCCACATTAGTTTTCAGTGTTTTGACTCATGTTTTATAGAATAATGCATAGTGCCAATAATAATACAAAATATTAAAAAAATTATAGAAAATTTGAAAATTTTGCATTGTTGCAGTGCTTTTGAAACATTTGATGGAAATAAAATGCAGTGAAAATGCAGTTATATATATATATATATATATATATATATATATATATATATTTAGCAAAAATAAAGAACAAAATATGTTTGCAGTTAACATTAACAAGGTCCTAGTCAGATATATTTAAAATAAACAAGATTAAGCCGGTAAATCTAGCAAATATTGTTGTTACTTTTGACCCACCCGTGTGTTACTTTCGTCCCTGCTGATGGGATCAAAAGTAACAATGTGCAACTTTTGTTTAAAGGGAAGTTATATTGGAGTTGTTCTACATTGATACTAAATAACACCAGATTTTGATAGAGCACTGTTGTGAGAGTCAAATCAACACTTTTCTGTCCCACAAGGCCACAGGAGAGGATTTGTGAATAGAAGCAAAGCGATGCAAGTCACACAACCCGTGTGAAAAAAAACATGACTATATTATAGCAAAAGTGTATTAAGCTTTTTTTTGGTACACTGACAATTAGCATACAAACAAGACTTAACTACAAATAAACCGTGAATAAATTTAAATTGGTGTAGAAAATCCATTGTTGATTTGTGGTTATAAATAACGATGATTTATATTCTGAAAGTGAAGTGACAGTTTAGGCCACATGACAGTGACAACATTGTGGATGTATAACTGTTGATTGACAGTCAATAAGAATTCACCTTAACATTTGATATCCGCTTGTTAAGTCTGACGTCACGCGAAGAAGCTTGCGGGTCCAAGCGCTCTATGAAACTGAATGAGGAGACTCATCAAATGCTAATAATAAACGTTCACAAAGTGATGTAATACTTTCGAAAATCACGATCGCAATATATATGTCCATGCCTAATATCTGATGGCCAGAAAGTGATACATTTTTTATAAATTGTTAAAATTTTGGTATTTTTGATGCAGCAAGGCCAGTGATTGTTGTGTACACTATGACTTTATATAAAATTCACTTTAATGTGTGATATGAATAAAAAGTTATCATGAACGAATATTTAGTCAATTCAAATGAGTGGCGGCTTGGACCCGGAAACAGTATTACATGTGCACCAACACGTTACCACTTAACAAGCGGATAGCTGCAATGCACACTCATACAGTACGTTATCATCCATTAATGCCAACGCCAGTATAGTATTATTTTTGTAGCTATAATCTTTGTCCTGCCTGTTCACTGTTTTGACAGATATCGTCAAATATTAGAAAAGGCTCTACAGTTTACTGATGCAGAACAACTTGAAGCACTGAAAGCATTTGTTGAAGCGAGTAAGTATACTAGTATTCAAGTACTAATATTTTAAATATATACATTCACTGGCCTCTTTACTTATTACGCCTTGCTGTTACTGGTTAGACCCATTTTGATTTCAGACCTGCTTTAGTTCTCTTGGCTTAGAATAGTTTTAGCAAGGATCTCAGATAATTTCTTAGAGATTTTGGTCCATATTTACATGACCGTATCACACAGATGATGCTGATTTGCAGCCTTCACATTCATTATGTAAATCTCTATTGAGATTTGAAGGTTTTGTTTCAGTATACAATAAATAGACTGAAGTGCAGAAAACGGAGGTGTGGCTATCCACAATCGATCTCTGACTGGTCTTTTGCTCTATAGTGTATCATTCCCTGATTTTCACGTCCCTCTTATATGACAATTACGCAACTGGTATACAGCAAGAATTAATGCAAACAAAATATGCGCATGCCTAGTGAGCTTGAGCTGTTTTGACACGCAGTAAAAACATCAGTCTGGGCGAGGAGTGTTTTCACTCCAAAACAGACTTAGTCATTTAAGTCAGCTTTCTTCTTCATTCTGATGCTATGTTTGAACTTCAGCAGATGATCTTGATCAAATCTATCTTTACTGATGCACTGCCATGTGATTGGCTGATTAAATATTTGCAATAACAAGCAGATGAACGGGTCCACCTAATAAAATGGTCATTGAGTGAAGAATAATCAATAGAAAATCAGTTTAATATGAGAACATACACATTTTTGTATGAAATCTTTTTGAATGGAGCTCATGTCTCTACATTCGTGTCCCTTGTCTTGTGCTCTTGAATAGTGGTCAATGAGAATGTCAGCCTGGTCATTTCCAGACAGCTGCTGACAGACTTCTGTGCGCACCTCCCAAACCTACCAGACGACATCGCGAAAGTTGTGTGTCACTTCACTCTGGAGAAGATCCAGCCTAGAGTCATCTCTTTTGAAGAACAGGTATGTTTCATCACTCTACTTTGCAAACACCCACATGTGGGACCAAATTTGACGCTGATGCAACCAAATAATGTCTATTTTTGCCATTGGTGGGTAAACTGTTAGATTTGTTCACCTCATCGATTGAAACCTACAATAAGTACAGGTAGATTCTCCTATGGTGGCTAAGAGAGCTCAAACTAGAGTTGTCACGATACTGGCATTTGGTACCAATCGATGCTGAAATTTTCCCGCCAACATTGTTGAGCACGTTGTTAAACAGGGCTGATTTTCCATTGTGTTCACATGCTTAACACAAATGACTGTGATTGGCCGTGAGGGTCATCAGTTTGCCGTTTGCTGAGTGTAACCACAGATACAGGGACTCTGGAGCGTTTCTAAGCCACGATTCATCAGCGGATCGCTCGTATGTCAGCTTATAGACAAACTAGCATATCGACGAGATTTTGAAATGCTCCAGTGTCCCTATTTCTTTGTTTACACTCAGTAAACATCGGTGAGTTCGGTGAACTGATGACCTTCACGGCCAATCAACTTCTGTCATTTCTGTTGAGCAATGGGAAATGGATGTTTTTAAAATTTCAGTATCGATTAGTACCGAACCCTAGCTCAAATATGCTGAAAGTAATGAAAACACATACAAATAAAAGAACACACACAAAATCTGTGTTGGGGGATCCCAAAAAGTGAAAAAAATGTAGATTTCTGACAACACCTGTGACTAATCAGGAAGTACTCGTCACCTTTTTTTTATTTCCATTGTGATTGGTACTATTTGCAGCACGTTTCTGCATGTGTTGTGAGAATTTGCATGCATGTGTGCTGTTTATGAAGATGTTTTCTTAGTATCTTGCAGCAGGTTTGAGTTCTCTCAGACACTGTATTTTCTCTTGACTGACTTAGACAGACAGACTAAGTGCTTGGGTTTTTACTTTCCATGTTTTGAGGCATTATTCCTGTTCATACCGATGGATTTTATGTGATGAATCCTTCCAAGTGTGCTTAATTGATAATTGATACGCTACATGTAAATAAATCACATTCTCAGATCAGGGCAAGAATAGCAGGAATTCAAATTTTCAATACTGTTAGATTCCACAGAAAATCATAAAACACTGCTTATTACATGTATATCTTTATTCTGTTGTATTTATCTATCCTTGTATTTGTTTATTATACTTAATCAAATAATCCCCTCCAATTAATCCCAGTCAATCTATAATCATGAATTCTTATTAAGTTATATTCATAACGCAGACAAACAAAATATTGTTGTAAATTTTTTTATTTATTTATTTATTTATAAATTTTTTATTTATTTATTTTTTTTTTTACAACAGCCCTATGTGCACTAGGGCTGTGTATTGGCAAGGGCCTCACGATATGATACATTTCACAATACAATATATCACGATATATTGCGATACAATAAATATTGTGATATATTGCAATAGTTTGTATTAGTACGTGTTGCATTATATTGACAACTTGATAAAGTCAGCAGACAAATTGAAATTCCAATTTCTATTGATTTTCCATCCATTCCAATTCATTAGAACTGCACACTGTGATTGAACGGAGAACACTATATATTGCAAAGCTTACTTTTTTTTTGTCTAATTCAGAACTCCCTGGTATAGCGTTAAAACCAAAGTGCAGCTACACGTCAGCTCTAATAGCTGGAGGCACCTTTATATTTTCCGCCATGCTCACTCTTGCTTACTTCTGAGACTGTACTACTTGGCGTTTTGTTGATCGTGAGTTAGCGACATCTACAGGAGCGGAGGAGGAGGTCGTTTGGCACAACTTGAGTCGATACTTGAGGTTGGACTATCGATACACTATCGTAAAAAAATTATCGCGATAGTTAGATGTATCGATATTTTTGCACAGCCCTAATGTGCACATTTGTCATGTTGTTGCTGAATTTATAATGTAGTCAACATTCCAAGTGCATCAAAAAAAATATTCAAAATTGTTCTAGGAAAAGAAACAGGTATTGGTCAATAGTTTTAGGACAACTTTGACAAAAGGTGATGATCCACTTCAAATGTAGACTGCTATATATTGTGCAAGTCTAATACAAACCCCTTACACTCTTCCAGGTGGCGTCCATCAGACAGCATTTAGCCACAATATATGAGAAGCAGGAGGACTGGCGGAACGCTGCACAGGTTCTTGTGGGGATCCCGCTGGAGACGGGTCAAAAGTAAGCTCACTTTTCTCTTGAATTAAAGGCAAGTCATTTCACTTGGCGACCATCTTTAAAACGCCTCTCAGGCAGTATGCCCAGGCATTCTGTCTGAATGGGGAAACATCAAATTCTCCAAAATTGCTTTCCAAGCTTACGATTACATTTACATATTTGGAATCACCAATAAAACGAAACCACAACGGTCTCGTAAGTTTAATTTTTAAACGTTCAAATCAGTTTTTTCAGGGTGTCCAAGCTAATGCGTATGCATCCTCGAAATTTACCTCATTTATGACCGTGTTACACATTTTTAATGCTCTGGATAATGCTTTGTCAGATCACGCTGGTCTTCTGAAGTAATTTACAACTTGGTCTTGATGGTGAATCTCCTCCAGAAATGACAGTCACTCCTTGTTTACAAGTTTGTGGGCGTTTGTGTAGTTGCTGTCATATGATGTGCGTTTGACAGGGCAGACTGTACCTCGCGTTCGTTTCATAAAGATTACAAAACCAAAAAACATTTGTTTTTCAAGTGTGGTTTGTTCATTTAAAAGTTCAGATTCCAAGCTTTATTAGGATACATTTCTTATATCCGTGAAGCGAGTATTTTCTGAGATTTTAGTGGCTTTTTTAACCACAGAATTGTCCTAAAAGGTGTGAGCTTCTCCTTGGAGAAACGTCAGTCTATAGCGATAGATAATTGGCTCCTCTACTAGTAGGCGGGGCTTCGTTCACCATATTGACTGTTACACTTTTTCCCATTCAAACTATACGAGTGACATATCTTGTATATTCTTTTTTCTTTGATTAAACCGAAGCAGCCAACATGACGCCCAGAACCGCTGGTTGTGAATTTGGATTTTCTAATCATATTTTTCTGCTTCTACAGACAGTATAATGTGGACTACAAATTAGACACTTACCTGAAAATCGCTCGTCTGTATTTGGAGGATGACGATCCGGTTCAGGCTGAAGCCTACATCAACAGAGCGTCTTTATTGCAGAATGAATCCACCAATGAACAGCTGCAGATTCACTACAAGGTGATCTATTAGCTCTGTCTTTTTATAACATGCTATGTAAATGTTTTTATACTGTAATGCCATGCAGTAGTTCCAAAATAGACATTTATAATGATTTTGGTGTGACTTTTGTGAAACAGAATTTAAATGACCAGTTGTTTTTTGGTGAGATCTGTTCGTATTTTTAAGTGCTTTATAAAGTATTTATTGTGATAAGTCTTATAACCATTTACAGTTATAAATAATTCTTTATTTTTTGCATCCTTTCTACATATAGTATAACATCATGTATTTTAATGTGTATTGTTTTTTATTAATCAAAATATGAAAGTATGAATTTAGTAATACAAATATAATTTTGTTCATATTTATCACTGGATGTTTTATGGTTTTACAAATCAGGGTATCTTCAATCTCAAAAGCTAAATTTTAGGAATCTACTAAAATGTTGTAGGTCTTTTTTTAACAGGTCTTAATTTTCCTTTGTTCATGTATAGCTACCCACTCTGGCCATTAACATCCATACAATCGCCAGCAATTCATCTCAAAGCTTTTAACTTTTTATAAAAAAAAATAGCATTTATTTACTTTCCTTAGAGTAACATTTGCTTAAAAGTTCTTCATTTATGTTTTGCTGTGGATGCTGACCTGACCTATGTTTTTTTATTATTAAATGATTATTATTGTGGACTGAAGTAATTGACAGCTATGTTTTGTTCTATTCTTGGTCAGGGTTTGTGAATGGATACATTTGAAAATTACAAAAAAATACATATAAAACAAAATTATCATTACTGTATTATTAAAGGTAAAAAATTTTAATCATTTTTTGATAAGGCAAGTGAAAATCTTTTCTAACTGGGATATTTGAAAAAAAAATCCTCAGCATTTAGCCCTTTATAAGTCTAAAATTTCATTCATAATGTAAAAAAATAAAATGTCTTAAAAAAGCTTAAATTTAACTTAATAAACCTGCAGAAACCCTGACAAATATACAAAAAAACTTTTCATTCATTTCCTGCCATTTCATGTAGTGTCTATATGTATTTGGTATAAATAAAATAAAAATTATAGGCACATTCATATGTGCACAGGAGCATAGATTTTCAAATATTTGATAAATATATTTAATTTAGCAAATTTCCTGACATTTTATTTGTATGAATTAATTATATATTAATACATAAAATATAAGTAATAGACAGAAAGTTTTGAAATTATATTTTAATAAATATTGGAAATTTCAATTTTTTTTTACAAAAATATAAAGTTATTGGATTGTATTATATTCTTCTTGGATACAGATGAAAAAATTATTGGGACTTATTTTGTTAAATTTCCATAACATTTCAGTATAAATAATGGCAGGGCATATTTTATATTTATATGCATAAGTAAACTTTTTGTGAAACATTTCAGGCTAATTCGCACCACCACCCATGAATTAACCAATTGATTCAGTTTTAGTTGTTTCTGTCAGATGTTTCTGTAAAGTTAAAGGTCCCATGAAATTAAAATAAAAAATGTTAGATGTTAGTTTCAGTCTGTTCATTTGAAAGATATCTACTGTATAAGCTAGTGTGCTCCAAATCAGTGACAAAGTTTACGTTTTAAAGATATAAAACTGATATAAACATCCACAGCTTGCATTTTGTCACTTCCGCCTAAATAGATCAACAATGTTTTTTCACAGCACCTCAAACTTTAGTTTCTTATCAAATCTTGACCAATCAAATGCTCTCTAGTATCTGACATGCCCCGTACCATTAAAGACAATTTTCATTTGCTTTTCATTTGATCCCAACCATTTTCACTGGCAGAGCTGTGATAAAAACGAAATGCTATTGGCTGTTTTTTTTTTAAATGGGAGAAGCTAGACTGTCCCACCCACTCTTCATTTTTCAGTTAAGATTGTCAAATATCGAATACAAAATGCACATTTTAAAGCACTTCACAGGACCTTCAAAATAACTTTAAGCATCAAATGTTTTGGGCAATCATAATTGTTTTCGTAAAAGATTTCCAGAGAATAAATCAGGCCCACTGTATCCAAATATTAAATTGTCATACATTACTAACTAATATGTAGCTTACTTTACGCTTGTTGTGAAAGCGTAAACTATATTCCGTCATGTTTTGCAGGTCTGTTACGCCAGAGTTCTGGATTATCGGAGGAAATTCATTGAAGCAGCTCAACGCTACAATGAGCTCTCATACAAATCCATCGTGCATGAGACTGAGCGTCTGGAGGCTCTGAAACATGCTCTTCACTGCACTATACTGGCCTCTGCAGGTACAGCACTATGCAGGATACAGTAGCTGCTGGTGGGATTTCACAATTTCAAATACATAACTTTTTATACTGCATCCAGTTTTTTAGCGGGCTGTCCCGGACTAAAGATTCTCTTCGTCGTTTAGTAGTCAATTAAAGCAGTTAGTCGACTAATCGCCTATTTATTAAATTAATTTAATTAGGCTAATACAGGGAAGCTGTTTGAGTTTAAGGGCTGAGAAAGACTGTCATTCATAACATTGTTTTGTTTTGTCCAGAAATACTATAAAAATAAGCATTAAAATTGAATATTAAGAACTTGCTCATGCAAAAAACAACACAGATAAATTATATGATTATGAAAAAACAGCATGGAGCTTTGCTGAATATTTATAAATGGTTAATAAAATAAAAGGATAACATTACACTTATGAACTTTTTAGTAAAGGAACTAAAACAAATAAATGTATCACATAGTGAAAAGTAACGAAGACTGTCTCATTAAAAAAAAAAATAAGGCTCCTTCAAATGCAGCCTGAAAATGCATTCTTCATTTGCCAGGTAATGAAGGATACAACCGGTGGATCCTTCGCAGCCTCGAACATCCCAAGATTCATTGCGCGCAAATAACGGCAGGACGTTTTTGAAAGAAAACCCCGGATTAAATGTATAAATTTATTTTACTTGGATGTCTAAACACATGTTAAAAAACAAAAAGTAAGACATGTCTCACTAAAAAGTGATTTTTTTAGTGACCGTTTACATTTTATGTTTACATGTATGGATCTAAATAAATATTTCCAGCTTTTGTAAACCTTGTTTTGCCTTCAGATCGCTTAAAATACATTTTAAAATCACTTTGAAAAAAGTCATTTCAAATTTTATTAACCTTTATTAATGGCAGCTTTTACGGCTGCCAGGTGACGAGATCTCTCCTCTGTAGACTAGATTGTCTCATTTCAAAGTACTCGGTTTAGCTTGTGTGGACTTCGAAGTACTCACCTTTGAAGGATGTTTGATATGTGTAGATATTTGTGTAAGTTAAATATACAAATAAACCAAATTAAAGACAACAAATATAAAGCAAACTGAAATGGCGTAGGAGAAATAATGTTGAAAACTGCAAGCGCAGTACACTTGAAGGTCGAGTGTTAAAATTAAACATTGAATAACAAAAACACACTGTTTATGGACAATACTAACTGTCACTAGGACCAAGTATAAGTATGAATAAAAAAGAAGTTTGTTTTAATAAGTTGCAGATGAAAAGCTTATACATTAAATAAAATATTGGTTAACAGCACACTGAAACATTGCAAAAATATGGGCAATTATATCCGACCATGTCTATTGTTCTTTAGAGCTTAATCGGTGGACAGTATTTTTATCTTATATTTATATTTTCACTTGTGTATTTTTTTTCCCCACAACTAGCAAAAACTTAGTCACCCAAGCCTGTTCAGTTCAACTAGTCGACTATTACGGCCAATTTACACGGGGTGTCAGCGTCAACGCTTCCTATTCACTTTGAATGGGTGACGTCAAGCGTTACCGAACTGAATTGTGTATTCGTCAGCATCGCTTCACCAGCGTTGCTCACTGCAGAAGTTGGAAACTTCTCAACTTTTCAAGCACCAACGGAAGCGTCAGCCAATCAGATCGCTTTATGCAAATACCCCCAAGCTCAGACAGTAGCCGATTGCGGGCTAAATTTATTGGCTGACCCTGCTATGACAATCGCATCAGCCCTAACTTCAGACACCCGTAAATTGGGTGTTAGGGGCCAGCCCCAGTTTTTTAGTATTTGTATTGGTAACACTTTATCACACTATAAATCATTTATTAAGCATTAGCAAATAGTTAATTCATTATCTGTTAAGCATTAACTCTACATTAACAGATGTTAGTAAGCAGTTTATAAATACAGCTACAAACGCTCTATTCCTGACTTACACGCACATTTATAATGTGCTTAATGATTGTATTTTCACACTTTGCTAATGATTAGTTTTTCATTACTTAATTAAATATTGCATTATTTACAAACTAGTTAATTAAGAATAGTTGTTGTTTTTTAAAGATTATTCAGACTGCGTAAGTAAATGATTAATAAACTATTCAAATTAACATTTAAAATTCTTATTATTCAGGCATATACCAATAGTTAATTTGTATGTTAATAAATGCTTTATTAACTCAACTTTATCCAGTTTTGTGACCTAATCTAAAGTGAGGACTATTTATGCTTTATAAATCCTTTATAAATGACAATTAAAGGCTCAGTTCTATTCTAAACAGGTAAAAAAGAAAAAGAAAATAAATGACTTTATTAATTTCTATTCATTTCAAGATACACAAATGAAACTGTATCAAATGAAAAATAAATCTTTACAATCCTAACTAAAACAAAATTACTGTGCAGTTTAAACATTGATAAATAACATTGAAATGTTGTATCATAATATATTGTTAAATAGTTATATCATTGTTGTTTTATCCAGTTTTATTTAATTGTATTTATTTTGAATTGTATTTTGACACTGCTGTATTTCACCAATGTTTAAACTTTACAGTATTTTTTTGTTAGATAAGAGTGCAAACATTTATTGTTCATTTGATACTGAGCCTTTAATTGTCATTTATAAGGAAGTTATAAAGCATACATAGTTCTCACTTTAGGTCACAAAACTGGATGAAGTTGAGTTAATAAAGCATTTATTAACATGAATAGTAACCATTACTATATGCCTGAATAATAAGATGTATAAATGTTGATTTCAATAGTTTATTAATCATTTACTAACTCATTCTGAATGATTCTTTTAAAAACAACAACTACTCTTAAATACAAATGGTTTGTAAATAATGCAATACTGAATTTATTAATGAACAATTAATAAATAATAAAGTATGAAAAACAATCATTAAGCACATTATAAATGTGCTTACAAGTCAAAAAAAGAACATTTGTAGCTGTATTTATAAACTGCTTACTGTTTATTAATGTAGAGTTAATGCTTAACAGATAATGAGTTTACTATTTTCTAATGCTTAATAGATGATTTTTAGTGTGTAGTTATTATAAAGTGTTACCTTTGTATTTCATTTAGTATTTGTTTATAGGCTACAAGTTTGTAATAACATTTTATAGCCATTTTTAGTTTGTTGTATGCATTTTAGCTCATTTACTGTTAACAGAGAGGTTTTTTCAAATGTAGTGGAAACACCACTGTGAATGAGGAAAGACTAGTGTTAAAACTAGTGTCTAGTAAAACTAGTGTAAAGTAAGCTGAATCCGTTTGCGTTCTCCAATCTGTTTTTAAAGTGTTACGATCCTTGATGGAAATAAGTCTAGGGAGTTTAAAGGAGTAACAAGAGATGACCAAAGTATAAAACTGGTGATAAAGTGGGCAAGCGAAAACAGAAAACAACGAATTAGCACCGCAAAAGATTTATTGCTCCCACAGTATTTACAATATTTACAAACAATAAGATAAAGTTGAAAAGAACAAAGACAATCGGGAGAGGGAACTGAAAGTTGCACTATTAAATCAAAGAAATAAAAATAACAAAAACCTTCCCTCAATCTCCTCCCCAATCCTCTAAATAAGAAAATAATATGAAAAAGAAAAGTCTTCAGCGCAAAAGCGCCCTGAACTTACTCTAACTAAGAAATAGAAATACAATATTAGCGCACTTCGCTAACTAGTGTGTCTATACATCAATAATCCTGCGTGCAAAGTATGTATGTCACGTGACTTACTAAGTTGTTCCAGATCTCCCTTGTCTGCAAGTCACAACAGGTTTTGAATGGAGCATTAGTGGGCTAAAGATGTGAAAAACACAGAAATAACTCTTAACAACTCAAAACAGATCTCACTCAAAGTCAACATTAGTAAATCTCACTCAAAGTCAACATTAGTAACAGCTACAAACGCACACGGACACCACCAAACAGACAACACACCAAACAACAACAACAACAGCTGCAGCTGATCTCCGTTGCTGCTTCCGATTTAAAGGGCTCTGCAACGATTGTGATTGGCAGAGAGAGAAGTCGTCGTGACAATGCTGATTAGGATTGGCAGTCCTGTAAGCCAATAGTGCTCCGAAGTAGGCGGTACCTGTAAAAAATGACAGGGCACGGAGAGAGAGGAGAGAGAAACAGAAACAGAAAAAACACACACGCACCAAAACAGTGTGCAGTTCATAACAAAGAGACAGTTGACCCAAAAATGAAAACTTCTTCACCATTTTCTCAACTCAAATTTCTGTTGAACACAAAGCAAGATATTCTGAAGACTGTTGGGAAAAAAATAGCTATTGACATTCATAGTAGGAACAAAAAAACAAAAAAAAAACCTGATGGAAGTCAATGGCAGTTTTTTTCCCAACATTCTTTCCTTGTGTTCAACAGAAGAATCTCAAACAGGTTTGGAGGATGATTAAATGATGAGAGATTGCTCATTTTTGAGTAAACTATCCCATTAATGTGTCCTAAAGGTCAGCAGCGCTCTCGTATGTTGGCTACTCTCTTCAAGGATGAACGCTGTCAGCAGCTCGCCGCCTACGGTATCCTGGAGAAAATGTACCTGGATCGAATCATCCGAGGAAACCAACTGCAAGAGTTTGCTGCCATGCTGATGCCACATCAGAAAGCCACCACAGCCGATGGTATTATATATTACTCTTTAACCATGGTGTAACTTGCAAGTGGGGGCACACAAAATGGAGGAACAGGTTTTCAATTTAAATGTCATTTCCAGCATTTACATGCAGTTGAAGTCAGAATTATTAGCCCCCCTTTGAATTTCTTTCTTTTTTTTAAATATTTCCCAAATGATGTGACTTGAAAAACATCTAGTCAAATATTATTTACTGTCATCATGGCAAAGATAAAATATTTAGTTATTAGAAATGAGTTATTAAAACTATTTCGTTTAGAATTGTGTTGAAAAAAATCTCTCTGATAAACAAATTGGAGAAAAAAATAAACAGGGGGGCTAATAATTCAGGGGGGCTAATAATTCAGGGGGGCTAATAATTCTGACTTCAACTGTACATTTAGAAACTACGGTTATGCATAATACATGACAAAGGCTGATTAAACTAATTTAAATGAAATCTAAGCAAACAAAAAAAATGAGATGGACTATTTGTGCTTAATCACTATTTTGTAATATTAATTAGACAGCAGCAAAAGAAATATGTAGTAGATTTAGTTAAGAATTTCGTAAATGTTGAGATATTTCCATTTCTAGTGCTAATATTCTGCGTAGCACAAATTCCTGAACATTAGGCTGACATTAACAGGTGTAGACATTCTGTCTGACAGAAAATGTGATTGTCCTGACCTGAACTAATGTACTGAATCAACTAACTTGTTTCTCTTTTTTTCATCCA
Organism: Danio tinwini; assembly: GCA_903798205.1. Lineage (NCBI taxonomy): Eukaryota > Metazoa > Chordata > Actinopteri > Cypriniformes > Danionidae > Danio > Danio tinwini. The sequence goes on along the minus strand of CAIGQZ010001492.1, from coordinate 446,086 downwards.
TGTCAACATTAAAGTAATTTGTTGCTGATTGCCGGTACATTGCTGTCATTGCTGACTAAAATGATTGTTTCAACCACAACGCCTGATTTTAGAACTTTCACAGACTTATTTTTATAGCATACATGCAAAGTTCTCTGTGTCCTACTCACAGTTCTTTAGTGTTTATTTCTGAATTATTTGTTAGAAAATTCAATGTCTAATAGGTTTCTTATGATTTCAGGTTCAAGTATTCTAGACCGAGCTGTTATTGAGCACAACCTGCTTTCTGCAAGCAAACTGTACAATAATATCACGTTTGAAGAGCTTGGAGCACTTTTGGAGATTCCTCCAGCGAAGGTACAGTGCATTTCCTATTACTTCCATTATCGTTTGCGGTTTTACTTTGCCATTCAAAAGTGTGGGCGTTTTCTGTGACTGAACACATTTTTGCGTAACAATGTTGTATGAAAGAGATTGTTATGCAAAAAAATTAAAGTTTGTGTTCATTTACTCACACTTCACTTTCAGTTTCTTTCTTC
>CAIGQZ010001492.1:426124-440568 GCA_903798205.1 Danio tinwini | reverse complement strand
GACAACATGCATCCACAAGAGGATGATGTGGTCAAAATACTCATTTGCCTAATAATTCTACACTCCCTGTATAGACATTTTAGGTTTGTGTTGGAGGACAAGCGACACAAAGGTTTCAGATTTCATCTTGATGTCTTTTTTTTACAGGCAGAAAAGATAGCATCACAAATGATTACAGAGGGCCGCATGAACGGATTCATTGACCAGATTGATGGCATTGTGCATTTTGAAAGTAAGTTTGGATTTTATCTAAACATTATGGATGTAGTGCTTCATTGAACTCATTGAAATAATATAACAAAACTAAACTGAATCTTTAAAACAAACCCTAAATCAAATAAGTAGCTCACACAAATAAAAGAAATCCCTCATTATCCAAACAAAGTAAGGCCTTGGCCATGATGATTCCATTTAAATTGGAAATTAGAATCAGGTTTCTTACACATTTTTTTGAAAGTCAAATTTACTTTTCAATCCCATCCCAGGTGCATTTTTTTACTTTTTTTAAACATATTTGCATACATATACCATAGGGCTATTTAATTGGTGGCTCACGGGCCGAACCCGGCCCCCGAGGCAATTTGTTCTGGCCCTCCAAATAGTGTGACCAAGACATCAAAAATAAATTTAGTTCAGTTGAAAAACGGCCGCTATAGTTATGAAGTGACGTGCGCCTGTTCAATACAGCATGAGCTGCAGAAGCTGCGCAGATCGTGAGTCACCTAACATTAAGGGAGTGGTGCGGGCAGCCGAAAATATTTGGGTATGTTTGTAGAAAAGGCCTTTTGTAATCCGATGTTAGGTTGTTTTGTAAATACATTGTGGAAAACCCTGTCTGTATGTAAATTTGAAAACTGCAATAAAAAACTAAATGAGAAAAAAAAAGACCTTTTGTACAATGCACTGATATCATCAATAGGGATGCAACGATTAGCTGATTTCACTATTAACTGCGCTTTAATTCGTCACAATTAATCGTAAAGGCTTCTCTAAGTTGCATTTCTATTGCACGAAACAAAACGAAACTGCTGCAATTAAATGCCAAGTTGCCAACTAGTTTAAAGTTCCAAGTATGTACACTGAGGCTAACACGCCCGCACACCGGATTAACTGTAGCAGCGGCTGTTCCCATATCACGTCTTTTCCGCTTGCAAGTTTGTTGTTTCTAATGTAAGAGTATATGATATGCGCACACAAGCGGAGCAACGCGCTTGCGTCTTTCCTGGTGCGCGCAGTAGAAAACATCTCACTGTGAGAGTTCTGCGTGCCTTTCAGTGCAGTATAAACAAAAGATATGTTAGACGAATTATTATTAAAATGATTATGTATGCATGAACGCAGATGGCAACAACAGTTCATCTAAATAGATGATTTTTTTTTTACCTAAATAGCTTGAATTTACATTAGATGTGATAACTGTGAAACCATGATTATTCTGCAGACTATATAATCGTACAACCAAAATCTATAATTGTTGCATCCTTAATTGTTATGCAGTTAAAAAAAATAACATATGAATGTGTCGGAATGTAGAAGAAGCCTACTTCAGCAATGCACTGCTTTTGTTGTGCTCTGAAATACAACATTTGAATGATTTAAATCACAAACAGAAGTAAAAAGGTAAATCGTACCATAATGAACTACCCCAAGACATGGGCGGTTTATAATTACAGCAAACTGTTTGGAAGCATTAAAAGGGTCCAAGAAGATGTCCAAAATCTTTACACGCATTGACCCAGAGACTGTTTAGATGCATGTCACTGTTGAAAATATAATGGATGTTTACTGTATGATGACTGAAATGGCCTTTAACACCCAGTGGGCACAAGACATCAACATGACGTCAGATTAAACGTTGTACGTCTAATGATGTTACATCTTGACGTTGTGTGGACGTTACCACTATGACGTCTATCAGATGTTGGATTTCGGTTGCCATATCTGATAAATAAATGCCAGTATTTGACTTCAATATGACGTTAGTTTAAGATGTTGGCTTGACGTTGGATTTTGGTCACTTTCTCACACAATCTAATATCAACCAAATATCAACGTCATTTGATTGGACGTCAAAATAACATTGTTCTTAGATGCTGGCTAGACATTGAATTTTGGTCAACCGATGTCCCAATCTAAATCTAATCTAATATTAATGTCTTATGACATTGTCTTATAACTAAGTGGACTACAGAATATTACGTTTACACACATTCACAAATTACATGTAAATGCATTAGCTTTTTATAGCGTAATACTGCTCACTATTTTTTCTTGAGTACTTTTGAAAGGTCTACTTTCACTCATATTTTGAGTAATATTTACAACAGATACTTTTACTTGCACTACATTTTTAGGCAAGTAATGGTACTTTTACTTAAGTATGATTTTTCAGTACTCTTTCCACCAGTGGAAACACTGTAGTATTCTGTAGTACTATAGTATACTTTTTTAAGGGGAAAAAGGCATGTTTGTTCCAAGCCCAGCATTGAATTACTGTCATTTACTCACATTTTAGTTTTATTTTATGCAGAAGCTAAATAATTAAAAAATATTTAAATAGTTACGTAGTACTACCTAGGTAGTAACAAATTATTATGAAAACAACACAATTGCATTTTCAAGCAGTTTCAAGCACTTTATCTAAAATCTAAGCACTTTTAAAAGCTTGAAATCACTAGATCAAAATACAAGCATTTTTAAGGATTTCCAGCATCTGTAAGAATCCTGTTGAATAGATTTTCAAATGGTTTATTTTTTATTGTTACATCACTGAACATGATAGATAAAAACTGAATAAATATGAGCATTACAACATATGACCCTCTTCTCTCCATCAGCACGAGAGCCGTTGCCCACCTGGGACAAGCAGATTCAGTCGCTGTGCTTTCAGGTCAACAACCTCCTAGAGAAGATCAGTCAGGCCGCACCGGAGTGGACGGCACAGGCCATCGAGGCCCAGATGTCCCAATAAACTCTGTTCATGCTCTTTTGTTTTCAATGCTTTCCTTTCTCTGCTCTCATTGGTCAAAACTGAAAAGACTTATATTGAATCAACCAGCACATATTGATGTTGTGTTAAAGGGATAGTTCACCCAAAAAATTCAATTCTGTCAACACTTGTTTCAGAACTGTTTAAGTTTCTGTCTTCTGTTCAAAACAGAAGATATTCTGAAAGATGTTGGGGAAAAACACAGACTTGCATAGTATTTTTTGTTCCTATGTATGTCAATGGCTGCTTTTTTCAACATTCTTCAGAATATTTTGTATTCTATAAAAAAGCATAGAACTTCTTGAGTGTGAGTAAATGATGAGAAAAATGTTCAGTTTTGGGTGAATTATTCCTTTTAAGTTTTACTTTTTTGTTTGTGAGTTTAGCATTTTCATAGTTATGGTCTGAGTATTCTATACTGAATAAACGTCTGGGAAAAAAGTCTTTGTTTCTGAATTTGGTTTTATTAACTTTTGGGTTTTACAACCCTGTGTGTCATTCATTAACCTTTGCATTGTTTATTTTTTAAAGTTAGACATCTGTTTATTATCAACATTATAACAAGGAAAAAATGTATATAAAAGATTGTCTATTTTATAATAAAAAAAGAAAGTGAATAGGGTTACTTGTAACACATGGTTTATGATGGTGTAAATATATTATTTCCTGTGCAACACATCTGATCTGACTTCATAAGTATATATTTTCCATATTTCTCTAGGTGGTAATATCTGATAAACAATGATAATGCGCTGTTTCAGAAACAATATTAGCTTGAATGGTTTACACCAGAGCAATTACACTAAAATATCTTTTTTTGTGTTCAACAAAAAAGACACTCGGAAGGGTTTGGAACCATTTGAGGGTGAGAAAATACTAGTGAGCAAACTTTCCATTTTGGGTGAACTGTCTCTTTAAGACTTGAGCTGGAGAGACACATTTGTTGTCAAAATTTGATTTAGGATTATTATTCTCTTTAATTACATTTGGTCCCTTAACAAGTGGGAGGCACATATTTAAAGTTTTGTAATTCCTGCACCGTTCACCTGATTTGGATGTAAATTAAAATTAAAGCTGACAATCTGCAGTTAAAGCATTTTGTTTGTTTAATGTCAAATCCATTGGGTTGGTGTATAGAGCCAAAAATTTTAGAATTGTGTCGATGTCCATATATTTATGGACCTAACTGTATATATAAAAATTAGGTTTCGTGAATCTCTTTGAGGTTTTCCCGCAAGTCATATTAACAAATATACAAACAACATAACAAATATATTATGGTTCCCGAAATTAACTGGCAATCTCAAAAAATTCAAAAGCCCTCATAAAAATGTGTTATAGTTCATAAACCTCGTACTGTGATGTTTTCAGAATTTAACATTAAGTCTGTACGGACTTTGTGATTGTTTTTCAACAGCTGTGATAAATAAAGTGATAGGCTGCCAGTGTTGAAAGTAATGATACGTCTGAATCATAAAATCAGGAAATTATTATCCTGAGCTTTGAGATCAAGAATGTTGCAAGAGGAAATTGGAAATGTAATTTAAATCATCAGAATTAAAAATATACTTGACTTAAAATTTTCTTTGAATGTTGGTAACAACCAAAGAAATCTATATGTGCAAAGAAAACAAATCTAATTAGTTAACAAATTATGTTATGCATAGTAAAATGAAATGACGCAGTATTGAACATGAAGCGAGGTGTAGAAAGGCTGTGAAGCAGACAGCAGCTGAAATCTCTTTGTAGTTCTTCAGCAACCCACCGCTTTTTATCATTGTAAATTAATATTAGCAGCTTCAGTCCAACATATACTGTACATTATCAGGATGATAAAGATGAAACCAGGGTAAGCAAGACAATAATCCAAAACACAGCCAAGGAAACTCTCAAATGCTTTCAGAGAAAGAAAATCAAGCTGTAGAAGGGCCCAGCCAATCACATGACTTAGGTCCACTCGATAATACAAATTAAAGATCAGATTTGATAGATGAAACCAACAGAACCATTACGATTTTTACACTTTGAAAAACTCTGACCTGAGCAATGCATGTGACTTTATTCTCCATACGAGAGGCATCTTAAAGCTGCCATCACCAAAAAAGCCTTTCATAAAGTTACTATTATTATTACTTCCTTTATTTAGCCATGTGTCAGAGTCAGGGATAGAACCCAGGTCTCCGATGTGAGATGTTGGTCTTGTACCCACTGAGCCAAATAGGCATTGAAAAACCCAAACCACAAAAAGGAACTTTTCTCTTAGGAGGAATTTATTAATTGCAAAAAAAAAAAAAAAAAAAAAAAAAACTTCAGTAGAAGGTAAAGTTAGAGCAGACAAAAAACAGACTTTTCCAATTTCCAAAAAATGCAAAAACTCAAAAAGGCAAAAACTCAGGATCAGTAACTGCTCAAAAATACTCGAAAAACATAAGTCATAAAAAGCTTAGCAAAAGAGATTTTTTCAAATGGAGGAACTCACAGTGAGTGACAAGCTAGGATCCACAATAACTGAGCAAAGAACTGAGGCTACTTAAATACAAACAACTCCACAAGGCCCATGTGAAATCCATAACGGTGATTACAAATACAAAAACAGACACAGAATGAAATGAGGACATGAGAACCTTGGAGCGAGCGGCTTTGGGGACATACAGACAGCCAGTAGGACCTCCGTCTTGGTCAGGGTCTTTGGTTTGGGCTTTCCTAACAAGACCCTCCAGACTCCACCTGATGGGGGCAATAATCTTTGAACTGGGCACAAAAGGTTTATTGCGATCTTCTTGAGGGGATTTCACATATACTCGGGACAATGCATCTGTTTCAGATTTTTTTTTAACCTAGGCGGTAGGTAAGAGTGAAATTAAATCGGTTGAAGAACAGGGACCATCGGGCTTGGCGGGATTGAGTCGCTTAGCCTGTTGAACATGCTCAAGATTTTTGTGGTTTATCAGTACTAGGAATGGGTGTTTGGATCCCTCCTGCCAGTGTCTCCATTCCTCAAGTGCTAGCTTTACTGCCAGTAGTTCCCTATCACCTACGTGATAGTTCCACTTGGTTGGGGTGAGACGATGAGAGAGAAAAAGCACAAGGGTGAAGCTTGTTATCCTCACCTCTCTGGGATAACAATGCTCACTTCAGAAGCATCAACCTCAACCGTGAAAGGTCTGTTAGGGTTTGGGATAAGGAGGATAGGTGCCGATGTAAAGCGCCTCTTGAGGTTATTGAAAGCCCTTTCAGCTTCAGGTCCCCACCGAAAGGCAGCAATTTTCTCTTTGGTGAGGGCAGATAACGGGGCAATTTTAGCAAAGTGCTAAAATTTAGGATGAATTTTCTATAAAAATAAGCAAAGCCCAGGAAACGCTGCACTTCCTTTGCTGATGAAGGGGAAGGTCAGTTCACCATAGCTTGAACCTTTTGTGGATCCATTTGGATCTGCCCTGGTTGGATGACAAAACCAAGGAATTTGACTTGGGATATGTCGAACTGGCATTTCTCTGGTTTAACATACAGGTGTTTTTTGAGAAGTCGATGGAGGACTTTGCGGACATGTATGTGTTCTTGGAGTAAGCTCGAGAAGATGAGGATGTCGTCCAAGAAGATGAATACAAACTTGTTCAACATGTCTCGGAGGACATCATTAATGAGGGCTTGAAAGTCAGCAAGGGAACTGGTGAAACCGAAGGGCATCACTAGGTATTCTAAATGACCTGTAGGTGTGTTGAAAGCAGTCTTCCACTCATCTCCTTGTTTGATATGCACAAGGTGGTAAGCATTGCGCAGATCAAGCTTAGTAAAAATGGAGGCTTCTTGTAAGATCTCAAATGTAGTAGACATCAATGGCAAGGGATAGCGGTTGCGGATGGTGATTTTATTTAACCCCCTGTAATCTATGCATGGCCTAAGACCACCGTCCTTATTTCCAACAAAGAAAAAACCAGCGCCTGCTGGAGAGGTGGAAGGCCGGATGATACCTGCTGCGATGGATTCCTCAATATAGTTGTCCATGGCACTGCGCAAAGGTAGAGACAAGGAAAAAATACTGCTTTTTTGCTGAAGACAGCTTTAAGGTGGTGGTAATGGGCTGGAACTTGTGACAGATCTAAGGGCTCTCAAGACTCGAAAATGGGGTTCAGGGGTTTCTGACACAAACAAGTGGCTTGGCAGGTGGGACTCCAAGCCAGTATGGTTCCAGTAACCCAATCAATGTGTGGGTTGTGTTGAAGTAGCCAGGGGTGTCCAAGAATAACTGGGAATTCAGGTAAATGTATGAGGTGGAAACAGAGCTTCTCATGATGCTGGTGGATGGAAAGGGACAAGTCAGAAGTAAGATGTGTCACCTCACCCGGAGCTAATGGTCTGTCATCCAATGCTTTGACTGACAGTGGTTCTGGTAGGGGATCATTAGAAATAATGAGGTTCTTAGCCAGGGTGATGTACATGAAATTTCCCGCGGCACTCGAGTCAATGAAAGCTGGAAGTTGGGAATGTTGGTCTGCCCAAGTGAGAGTGACAGGAAAGAACAAACCACTTTTGGAAGGTGATGAACTGTATGTAACTCCCGTTACAGTCCTTCCTTGCCTGTACGGGATGGGGCGTTTCCCGAAAGCTGAAGGCAGGTGGAGCGAAAATGACCTGATAGGCCACAGTAAAGGCAACGCCGCTCCCTCATGCAGCGATCTCTCTTAATAGAAGAAAGGCGAGTCCGGCCCAACTGCATTGGTTTAGAATGATCTTGATGCACCAGTAATGTGGAAAATGGAGTTAAAGTGAGCATCTCAGTGGGAGCTGTAGAGCGCTTTAGACGTCTCTCCCTTAGTCGGTTTTCTAGTCGAATAGCATGATCAATTGAGTCTTGAGATTTAGAGCAGGTTCCCTGGTAGCCAAATCATCTTGAATAATCTCAGCTAACCTGATACGTAAACAGACCATGAGAGATTCCTCGTTCCAGCCACTCCCTGCTGCCACTGTACAAAATTGTATGGCATATTCTGCCACACTTTCAGTCTCTTGGTGAAGTGTGAGGAGTTTTTTAGAGGCTTGCCGGCCACTGAGAGGGTGGTCAAAGACTCGCTTAAACTCCTGTTCAAAAGCAGTGTAACTTGAGCAGAAGGGGGCTTTGGCCTTCCAAACTGCGGTAGCCCAGGAGAGGGCCTTACCAGATAACAGAGTGATCACATATGCAATTCAGGCCCAATCTGATGGGAAGGATGATGGCTGTAATTCAAAGGTAAGAGAGCATTGTGTTAGAAAACCATCACATGCACTGGGATCACCTGAGAAATGTTGTTTTGGAGGTAGGTGAGGTTCCATCATAGGGGAGGGTACTCAAGATTCTGATGAGGGTAGCGAGGTGGCTGTAGGTTCTGGATTAGAACAGGTAGGTAATCTGTCAAAGAGTTGACGAACAGTAGTCATAAGTTCAGAGAGTACCTGAGAATGTTTGGTCATCAAAGCCTCTTGCTGAACTAGGACATTCTCATGTCATTGGACTGTAGACACAGTGCTGAGCCACTGTGGTAAGGAGCTCCTGGGAACTGGGGGTTTCCGGGTTCAAGATTTTGTCTCGGTTATTCTGTCAGAGTCAAAGATAGAACCGGGTCTCCAGCATGAGATGTTGGTCTTGTATACCCACTGAGCCAAATACAGCATTGAAGAACCCAAACTACAAAAAGGAACTTTCTTCTTAGGAGGAATTTATTAATTGCAAAAAAAAAATCTTTAATAGAAGATAAAGTTAGAGCAGACAAAAACAGAGACTTTTTCAATTTCCAAATAATGCAAAAACTCAAAAAGGCATAAACTCAGGATCAGTAACTGCTCAAAAATACTCGAAAACATAAGTCATAAAAAGCTTGACAAAAGAGATTTTTTTAAATAGAGGAACTCACAGTGAGTGACAAGCTAGGATCCACAATAACCGAGCAAAGAACTGAAGCTACTTAAATACAAACAACACAACAAGGCCCATGTGAAATCCATAACGGTGATTACAAATACAAAATTAAAGACACAGAACGAAAAAGGACATCTAGTGGTCAAGAAAAAACATTACAAGGAAAAACTAAAATAACATGAGGCCAAAATCCTGACAGCCAGGAGAACACATTGAGACAGTACTGTCTCTTCTTTCAGTGAGACCTGGTCAAGAAGACTGCAGGCAGCACATAAAGTTTCACATAAAAATCACAAAAAAACAATACCACAAAATTACTAAATCACCATTCATAAAAAAAGTCAGATCATAAAAAACAATTACAAGTATCCTTTAAGACGTTGTACAGAAGATGTTTAAAAGTACTCAGAGTCGGAAGTGTGTCAAGATTAAGCTGATTCTGCAGGTCATTCCAAACCTATAGGAGCATAAAAGGAAAATGCACGTTTGCCAAGTTCTGACAATACCCATGGGACTGTTAAACAAACACAGGAACCAAATCTAGTGTGTTGGTTATTTATGTGAAATGTTAGCAAATTAAAAAGATAGGATGGTAGTTTACCTAAGAGAGCCTTTAAAGTAAATAAGTACAAATGTAATTTTCTCCCTTAATATAGAGATAACCAATCAAAGGAATTGTACAAAATACTGTACAGTGATGTGTCCGTGAGTCTGCACCTGTGACAAAGCATATTGCTGCGCGATAAAAAGAATCTAGTTTTCTGAGTTGAATAGCGGCCGCATGCATATATAGATGATCACCATAATCAATTATTGACAAAAATGTACTCTCTTCTAATTTCTTACGGGGCTTATAAGGAAAACTATTTTTGACCGGTATAAGAAACCTGATTTTGGCTTTTTCAATAACTTGTCAATGTGTATATTAAAGGCTAATCTCTCGTCAATCAAAATACCTAGATATTTATAAGAGCTATAACTCTTTCTGTTTGTACACCTTTCGAAGATGAGATTGTCTGGTCTGTTACCTTAGTGCAGCCACATCTAAAAATCGTATATTTAGCCAAAAACCAACATTTAGCTTAAAACCAATTTTAAATCCAGCAACGTACACTGTAATACTTGAAAAGCGTTCTGTAAATACTGTACAGATTGGTTTAAGTATTATATACGTTTCAGTAGTTCAGTATTTTTTTCCTTGTGTCATTTCATCGTTATTACACAAAACTCCTTTTTCAGATTTTTTTATTTTGTTTTATTTTTATGTTTGTTTTGTTTGGGTTTTTACCAAAATCTGGTTCAATTCCATGTCAACAGCTCCTTTAGAAATATTATTCCCAGGAATAAATATGCCAATACTTATTTTCCTTTCTGTTTATAATGGTTTTCCACACATGGAGAAACAATGAGCTTACGCTAAATCATCTCTTCAAAAAAACACATTTTAAATAAACACATTGAAAAAGCATATTTACAATTAGTAACAACAAGTAATGTTGTTTCTTATAATTAAATGACTACCAATAAATCTGATGTAGATGTAACTTTACTGAGAATATGCATAACAGTAGCCTACAACTGTATTAAACATTCTTATGATAGAAATGAATGCACTGACATGATACAAATTAGTAATAAATTAATTGCAAAAACACCTCATTTCACACAGCGACCAACATGTTATAATTTAAAAATATATCTCTCTACATAATTGCTCCTATATCATAAAACACAGCTGGAAGTTATGAGAAACATGATGTCTGTTATCAGTCTAATGCCAACAACAGCCTGTATATTACTGAATGAAACCATAAAGTTTGATTAGTGTCGTCTATTTGCTTATACCACATTTTAGTCTTTAGTTTCTCGAGTGTACTGTAGATAGACTGCTTAAAAGCATTTTTCTCTGTTGCCTTTAGAAAATATAGACCAGCTCTGTTCACTGCTTTTGTATCTTTGAAGAAAGTTTCCTCAGAATTGTCCAAGGCGCTTCCTAATTTCGATGTCTCTCTTCAGTTGGCAGGCTGCACAAGGCATGCAGTTGTAAACGATACAAAAGTCAGTGCACATTGAACCCTGAATAGTGAAAACAAAAATATATTATTTTGAGACAAACAGATGGATAGACAGACAGACATATTTAAATCAGTTTCACAAATTGATACTTTTTAATGTAAATTAAGTAGAGATTATTAGTATTGCTGATAAATCAGTATCGGTATCAGAAGAATAAAGCATTAAATGGTATCGGCCAGTAAACTGAATAATCTGTCCTGACCAATTAAAGCAATAATCAGTGTCAGATGATAAAAGCAATAATGAGTATTGGCAAGTATTGACTGATAAAAGCAATAATTGACATTCAACGATAAATGCAATAAATGGTATTTAGCTGTATTAATTGCTACTGGTTGATAAAATCTATAAACATCAGGACATTGTCTTTTAAAAAAAGCTTAGGCCCAATCCCAATTTTACCCCATAGCCCCTCCCCTTACCCCTACCCCTAGTTTTGCTTGTTCATGTGAAGGGGTAGTGGTGTCCTAATTCTCTTTAGCTTGAAGGCGTAGGGCTAAGGGGTATACACCCCTTCAAACAAAGATTTTTCAGGACCACACTCGAAACCAAGGGGTATGAAAATTTCCCAGAATGCACCAGCTACAGTGGCAGATTTGCTGCACCCGGAAGTAAGAAGAGCCACAAATTAGTTTTTTTTTGTCATTATTAGGAATTTCTACAAATAAAATTACGTTTTAATATATTCATAACCATGTTCATGTTTAACCGTCATGCTTTTGTAAAAAAACCGCTAAAATAAAAACCGCAAAATTTCGAGATTTTATCTTAATAATAACTTCTGTACAGCAGTCCCACAACATTCTGTCACTCGATGATACTCAAATCCTCTGTCAGAAAATCTAGTGGCTGAGAATGAGCATATTACAGTGTCTGCTATAATGTTAATGTTGTTTTGGTGTGTTTACGAATATGGCCACTGTGTAAATGCGCAGTACATTTACGATCTTATTGCCACATTAGATCATTATGATAACATAATATATCCCTTCAGTAATTTCCTGAAGATAAATACCAAAAAATAACACAACTGGAATAACTACAGCAGTCGCCATCATCTGATCTCATATGAAGCAAAAGATCACGATGATGTATGATGACGTGTGCAGGTGCTGTAGTGCTGTCCCAATTCTTAGGGGTACATTTTGGTGGAACTTCACTAAATCTTTTAATGCAACTTACTAGCTAACTAACCAACTAACTAAAATATTTAGAAAGGTACCATAATGCAACTTAAAAGCATATATAAATGGAAAACTCCTGTATATCACAAGCTGGGGGCTGTTAATTCATCATTTTCTTATCAATATTTATATTGTGTTTCCTTCCATCTGTAAAACATATACTTGTGTAAATTAAAATAAAGCCACTAGATGACTACAGCAAATCACTCATTTAACAGTTAAGTAACATTTGAAAATGTAATAAACAAAAAACACCATTGAATCACAAACTACTGGAAAATAATAATTAATAAGTTTATGTAACTGATTAATAAAAAAAGATAAATAAACTTTTTACAGTGTGGATAGATAGATAAATATATAGACGGACAGACAGATAGATAAATAGATAGAGAGACAGACAGACAGACAGACAGACAGACAGACAGACAGACAGACCTGTATGTTGTATTTAGTTCTGTATACACTCCTCATCGGCATGCCTAAACCACATAAGCAGCACTCGTTCATGTCACTAGCTATGGAGCAACTCATACACGGGAGACAGAAAAGGCCACAACAACCTAAGAAAAAACACAGGATTGACGTTAACTCAGAATTTAATCTTAATGTTTATGATTTTAGAGACTTTATAGAGTTTAATATGTTTAATACGCCACTTGAATGACTTACAAACACTCATGTCTTCACAGCAGCTCATTAATTCGGTCTGAAACTCCTAGGGTCCAAATGCAGCAGGTTGAAATGTCACCTCCATGACCTAGAAAGAAAAGAAATGAAAGGAATTTTTACTCTAAATCATTTTTTTTTTTACAAACTCTGCAAACTTATATGTTAATGAGATAATTCACCCCCCCCCCCTCTCCTTCAAAAAAACCCCCAAAACAAAACACCATTCACTGTAAAAAATGTTGGATTTCACAAAATTCCTACATGTTGTCCCAACACAAATCGATTAAGGTAACGTAATTGTCTTTAATTTATTTGGATTGAACATAGAAAATTTAAGTTGTCCCAAAAAACTCTGATAACTGTGTTAATTCAGCTCATTTAAAATTAGTAGTTTGAACAAGCAGCAAAAATATATATATTTTTTAAACGTTTACACAAAAATTTTATGAAGAAAGAAAAAAAATGTTTTTTTTACAGAAGAAAGAGACTCAAATAGGTTTGGAGCAAGCGATGGATGACTAAATTATTTTGCTAAATGCATTTTTGGTCAAACTATCATTTTAATAGAGCAATTGTGCAACTGGTTTCACAAAGTGTACCTTTTGGGTTGTTGAGTCGGGTAATTCTCAAATTATTGGGTAATCCTCTACACATCGGAATAGACACAGGATGTCTTTAAATACAGTCACAAAGTCAGACACACCCTTCGAATGTCAATAAAAATGTTACAGTGACAGCTTTTATTGTGGAAATATAAATTGCACTTCCTTTGGGTCCAAAGTTCTTAATGGTTTACAGCTACACATTTTCTGTCACACCTTCCAGCAATGATTCGTGCCACATCATTCATTCATCCTTGAGATATTATCAGTTTACATGACAGAGCAATGATATGACATTATTATAAATGAACAAACTGACACATATTAATAAGCTACAAAGCTCTTAATCTCCTATGATACTTTATCTTTTCTGACCACTTGTTTTTTGCTGAGCAAGCCTGCATTTACAAAATGTTACCCTGGATCACAAAATATTCTGTGTGTCTTCTGTCATACAAATGTATTTTTGGCAATTGCCAAAAATACATTGCAGGTCAAAATTAGATATTTTTTCTTTTATGACAAAACGTTAGAAACATTAAAGGTGCAGTAGATAATCTGCCTAAATGCTAACCAGTTAGCATAATTTCTGTGCGAACGCGACATTAAAGACGACAGAGAGCCACTAGATTATGTTATTCGCCAGTTAGAAAACTTTATAGTACTTTATAAAACTACAATTCTGAACAAAAAATTTTATTATATCAAGCACGTTTTCAGTTGTGTTAGCAAGCAAAACTTGTCATCACTCTCTCACCAGTCTTGTTCTTCAGTTTTGTCCTAAAGTACAGTGGCCGAGAGAGCTTAACGCACTACAATTTAAGAAAGCACATGCAATTACAAAAAACACCAGTAAATAAAGAAACAATCTTCATCAATTTGACAGCACATGTGAAACGCACAGCAATTGGTCACAACTTTTGTTGTTTGTGTTGTGACCAATTGCTGTGCGTTTCTTCAGTTGTTTGTGTTGTGACCAATAGCTGTGCGTTTCTTCAGTTGTTTGTGTTGTGACCAATAGCTGCGCG
>CAIGQZ010001492.1:355801-419094 GCA_903798205.1 Danio tinwini | reverse complement strand
AATAATAATAATAATAATAATAATAATAATAATAATAATAATAATAAAATAATAATAATATCAGTTTTAAATAATATTTCAAACTGAATGAGATGAATGTTTTCCTTTCTGCTTAATTTTTTTTTAATAATGTGACTATTTCTATTAGCCTATAGATATGGGGAGAGCTTATTTGAGCTTTGTTCCCCCAAATAATTTTCAGTTTGCTGTGAAAAGAATCTAGATTTTGGGATGATTAATGGTACATTTGCCGACCATGTATCTCTAAATATAACTTCATTTACCCTTGTCTTCTCTTTTACGTCAGATCATCAGGGTGTGTTTACTACGGAAAGTATCACATATTGCTGTTAGTTGAGTCAGCAGGGCAACACGACATCGTCTTGTTGCATGTAGTAAACACACACCCTGATCTGATATGGAAGATATTGGAGAACAAAGTTGTTTGTACAGTTTTTTTGCTGCACAAAAGTGTTCTTGGAGCTTCGTTTGATTATAGTTGAACAACTTAAGTCACATGGAATGTTTTGACATTGTTTTTAGTTCCTTTTCATGACATTGAACATCTCAGGACCATTGCTGTGTATGGAGGAAGAGCTCCTGAATTTCATCTAACATATCTTAATTTGTGTCCTGAAGATGAACAAAGGTCTCAAGGATTAGAAACAACAAGAGGGCGAGTAATTATACAGAAATGTCTTTTTTGAGTGAATTTATCCTTTAAGAAGCATGTAACATGACCTGCTAAAATTTGAAGTAGTCAGTTTACTGGTGTTTCTGCCATTTTGTGCCCAAATTGCATGTTTGAACTCATTTCACACCTCAGTGCAACGGCATTAGTCTTCATTACAGCATCCATAGGACAACAACTAAAACATCAGTACCATAAACTGGAACAAAATACACAGGAGCAACACTAAATCACATTAGAAGAATATTTATTATTTAATATTTATTATTCCACTGTGGAGATTGAAAGATTTAGTTAAAAAACATAATAAAATGTGAACAGACAATGCAAAGACATAGCATACTGCAACTCTGCAATGCTATACACTTCTTGTAAAAAGTGAGAATGTGTTTGAAATACATTTAAAGAATATTGACAAGATTACTTTGCAATAAATACACTTTGCAGTTTAACTGTACTGAATGAACACAATTTCCAAATAGAACAATTATGAACTGCAATCATAATTACATTACAATTTGTTTTCTTTAGCTGACCCCTTCAACTTTCTTTGATCTCATATTTTCAAGAGCAGCATTTAAGGACTTATTAGTGAAGATAGTAGTGCTCTTTTCCAGTACTTATAATTTCAGTGTGCCGTTACTTTTTCTAATGTCGATGTCTCTCTTCAGCTGACAGGCCGCACAGGTAAAGCAGAAGGTGGTGACAGCCCAGTCATTGCACATGGATCCCTGGAGAAAAGCAAATGCAGTTTAAACACAACTTGAAGTATTAGACAATTTTTATCTATTAAAGCTATAAAGTTACTAACCTCTATGTTGTATTTAGTTCTGTATACACTCCTCATCGGCATGCCTAAACCGCATAAGCAGCACTCGTTCATGTCAGCAGCGATGGAGCAGCCCATACACGGGAGACAGAAAAGGCCACAACAACCTAAGAAAAAATACAGAATTAATTCTGATCAACAGGATAAACTGATATCTATCTAGCTCTTATGATACAGTTCTGTACCTTTTATGGTACAATTGAAAGGAAGGTACCCAATTGTTCTCATAAAAAAGGTACATAAGTGTTGGACAACTCCTTCTTTATTGCAATTTCTATGAAAATAAATATTACTGGAAAGGCAAAGTGATTTTATGAATAATTTCCATATTAAATCAAGAATCATCATTTTAAAGCATATGTTTAAAGAAACTAATAAACATTAATAATTAAGTTCTATAATACAAAAACAACTGGTAAAATAAAACTATAGGTATTGTAAATTAAACATTTAAGGCATTTTTAATAAATATTTGGTAAGCATTTTCTGATAAATACAGTTTCATCGTTGACTTCCGCATTGCTTTCCACTATGCATGTGTGCAAAAGTCCTGCATATGCAAAGTGTTCATGCAGACATTTTAGTATTGTAAAGCTAATCAAACATTGCATATCATTGCATATAGTGCATATCTCGTTACAATACTTTTGCATAATTCTATTTCTATTTTAAAATAAGTAAATTAAATGATCTTTTAAGTGATTACAAAGGTATAGTGTGAAAATTGGAGAAAAAAAGTATTATATTGTACATGGGTGTTTCTGTAACATTTTTCTGAAAATTTTATGAAATGTTTAGCAAAAAATAGATGTTTGATTTATGTTAGAGTACTTTTATTCATTGTTGTAAATGAAAAAGTTGCATATACACAAAAAGAATATTTTTGTAAAAACATTGTTTAATAAATGTATTTGATGTTTTATATTTACTAAAAATAAATTGACCCATTTTGGATACAGCAAAATGCATTTAAATAGTTCTTGAAGAAACATATTTAACACTGTAAGGGTAAAAAGTGTCACTGTGATGGTACCTTCATGGATCAGATTTGTACCTTTGAAGGTACAATGTTGTATCGGCAGGTTTTAAAAACCAAAGGTACATTTTGGTTTCCTATGGTACAAATTATGTCCTTAACTGCAATGGTACAAATGAGTTTTTTGGTCTTAAGGTACAATTCTGTTTCATAAAAAGGTACTGCTCCAGTGACAAGGGATTGTACATTGTACCATTTTTTCTGAGAGTGTACCTACATACAGTACCTACACTGGTGTACAAACTGGAAAATTTATGTTTATATCACAATCACTGCCATAAGCATCCAATACCAAAACAATTCCAATGTGATGTTAAATTATTGAATTATGCATCTCCTCTGATGGAATTGGAAAAATAAACATTTTAGGCTAAAGACAAATATGCTTAGACAAAAATGAAAAATTAACCAGAATATACATTATGTATAATTTACTGCCATTGTGTGGAAAAACAATAGTAACTTTAGCATGATGTATAAAAAAAACTAGTATTCTTACAAAATCTGCATTTTTTGAATCTGAATTTCAAATTTAAATTTTATTTGTCACATACAGAGTCGTGTACAGTACGATATGCAATGAAATGCTTAAAATAATAACAACAATAGCAAAAAATTAACAAGACTCTAAATTTGGAGAAATATAAGTTATGCAATAGGAAATAAAAGCAAATATCAACATTGATATTGTCCTTATTCACAATCAACTTCTAATCCGTTTGTGTTTATGACAGGAATCACTTACATACGCCCACGTCGTCACAGCAGCTCATCAAGCTTGAGTGAAATTCTTGAGGATGAAACGCCGACGGTTGAGATGTCACCTCCATGATCTACAACAGGCAAAGAAATCCATGCATAACTCACTCACTGCTTCAGCTTAGTCCCTGATTTATCAGGAATCGCCACAGCGGAACGAACCGCCAATTACTCTTGCCCTTCCAGCCACAACCCAGCACTGGGAAACACATATACACTCTCACACTTTCTCATTTATACACATACACACTCATACACTATGGCCAATTTAGTTGACCTAATTCACCTGTACATGTAGCAGCTTCCACTTTATATTAAATGGCCTTAAAGGGACAGTTCATCCTTAAACTTGTTTAAGATTCTTTCTTCTGATGAACACAAAAGAAAACATACTGAAGAATGCTGGGAAAAAATCAGCCATTGTCTTCCATTGTATTTTTGGTTTCTACTATAGATGTCAATGGCTGCTTTTTTCCAGCATTCTTCAGAATATCTTGTTTTGTATTCAACAGACATTTACAACAACTTGTGTGTGAGTAAATGGCAAGGAAAATGTCACTTTCGGGTGAACTATTCCTTTAACCTTGTACTTGTATTTGAATTAATCATTTGGTACAATGCACTTATTGTGTACAAATGTTTTACTTTTTAAAAATACCTCAGAAATAATATCTCAGAATTAAAGGTACAGGAGCTGTCACTGGGGCAGTACCTTTTCAAAACATACATATTTGTTCCTAAAGAGACCACAGTACTTCAAAGGTACATATTAGTACCCAAAAGCACCTTAAATGTACCAATATGGTCTCTTCAGGTACAAATATGTACATTTTGAGAAGGTACTGCCCCAGTGAAAGCTCCTGTACCTTTATTTCTAAGAGTGTAGTAATTACATCTGTAATTAAATTCAGTAATTACATTTATAATTACCATCTAGCCATTCCCATATTCCACCTTAACAGTGCTATATGTGTTTTACAATACAACATAAACACACTACTTACATTGTCTTTATTTTTTAACCATACACACATTTTAATAATGTTTTGCTTCCTTAAATTTTTTTTGCTATATCAACTTAACTTTTCTAGTCATCTCTTCAATCGAACAAACTGACTAAAATATTAAGTTAAACTTTGTATAACTAACCAAAATTAGTTAAATCCTGATTTACTTATTAATCATAATATAGTCAAATAATGTTTTACTGTGTAGAAGTTAAGACTACTAAATCTAAAGTTGATAACTTGGTTAATTTCTTCAAAAAAGCTGATAATATTAAGTCTTACCTGATTTTTGCGTCAGATATTCCTCTGTGGACTGAAACATGAACAAGTTGCGTATTATATTGGGTCTGAAAGGTCACATGTTCTGGCCCACCCTAGAGATAAAGGTCAATTAGTGCTTTTTTGTCATAATAGTCAATGTCCTTCTTATAGGTTCAAAGTCCTGCAATGCTAGTTGTAGCAAACGGTTGTAATAGCCCACAAATGTGTGTTTTTTCCAGGAATTTGTTCCTTGCTGCCACACCTCATGTGTGTGTCAACATTTTTGACAAGGAACAATGAATACAATCTGATTACAGTTGAACCTGAAAGGACGGACTGAGTGATTAAGAATATTAATTAGCTAACTATTCTGAACGTAAAACAGTTTTCCAACTAACATAGAGCCATTTTTTTAAATAAAAGCAGCAGTAGACTCATTATGCCACTTTATGGGTTTTTGTTTGTTCAACAATTTAAAGCTCAGAAATGATTTACTGCTGACTAGCTTAAAGATTGTTGCTATGAGTATAGCTGCTACTGACGACTTTTATGACTTTTATGATTATCACACTAAAGACATGTTGTTATTATAGGGAGGCTATTAATAACCGATTGCAGCAATACTATTAAAGAAAAGTGATATTGTTTAAATAAATTTAAAAACCATTAATGTTATAATAAAATGTAATAAAATGCATCTGGTCAGTTCTGAAAATTTTATGTTTTTGTTTAGTTAAATTTTTTTTTAATCCAATGACTAAAAATGACAAGCAATGAAAAGACAAATACTTTTAAAAATCGTACACTTTTTTGATAATGATTTTTATTTTATAAATGAATTATACAGCAGTAGTTCAGTTATTGTATGCTTTACATAATGATGATAATAAAATTAAGAATTAGTTTTTAGTACTATTTTTGCATTAATAATACTTCGATTTATTTATTAAATACTTTGATATATTCATACATTACTTCAGTTTATTAATCATTCGTCAATTTGGATATAGAGTGGCGGCACGGTGGCGCAGTGGGTAGCGCTGTCATCTCACTGCCAAGCAGAAACCTCCCGCTCTACCTCATGAAGCAAATACGGAAGTAACTGAAACTGCAATTCATCGAAATCGAAATTTCACTAGTCCTGGCTCCATAATAGAGCACATTTCTATTGAGCCCACTCTTAAAATGGACTTTACAGCAGAAAAAAAAGGTATTTACAGCCTGGTACAAAGAACAATTTTGGTTCATATAGCTAATATTACCCTTTAGACAACTGTAAGGGGGGTGAATTTATTTATAACTCATCTGTTTTATTCATATTAAGTTATTTTAAGTCTGCATAATTTAGGGCATGGGCACAAGAACCCTGCAAGGGCAATTTAGGGCATTATATACTTACACCATCTCTATAAATGTATTTGTTTTATTTAAGATCATTTATCATTATTTATATATATTTTTAGAACTTGAATGCACTCCAGAATCTGACAGATTGATTAGCTTTTGGCTCTAGAACAGTCATCTGAAACGTTGTCATACAGTTATATGCCTGGATTTCATAAATGGCCTTACATTTATTAACACAGACTATATCTGAAGTGTTTGGAAGTCATTCGCATTATAGTATTGATATAGTGTACAACCCACCACATGTGGTCAGAACACAAAGGAGTCGCATGTAATAAAGTATTAAACATTTCTCCCAAAGAAAAGCCTATCTAAGCAAAATGCTAGCAGGCATCTGTAGCTCTGCTCACTCTCCTCCTCTTTGCCCTTGTTTGGTATCCCCCTGTCGGTCCAATGATGCGCGAACAAAATGGCAATAGTTGGCCAAGCCTACTTGTAGCTTCTTTTGCGTTCTTCAGAAACCTATGGGTGACATCACGGATACTACGTCCATATGTTTTACAGTCTGTGCTCACAGCAAGAAGGTCGCTTCGAGCCTCGGCTGGGTCAGTTGGAATTTCTGTGTGGAGTTTGCATGTTCTCCCCGTGTCCGTTTGAGTTTCCTCTGGGTGCTATGGTTTCCCCCACAGTCCAAAGACATGCGCTGTAGATGAATTGGGTAAGCTAAATTGTCCGTAGTGTATGTGTGTATGTCCTAGTCCTCCAGGTTGGGCGTTGGGCTAACGACTCACCTCATTAAAATGAGAATTTACAAAACACCAACATGATACGGCTAAATATCAACTTCGATATAAACGGCCCTAGGAGAAGGTATATAGTATATGGCAGAGGTGCCCAACGTAGGGCCATGGTAACCTTTGATTTGGCCCGCCATCCCATCTGAAAAGAGAGGGAAAATGGGGAGTTGGTTGGGGGCGAGTTTCTAATTTAATGTAACTTTTTGTTTCTTTGTTTAAATGAGGAGCTACAAAAAAGTCAACTAAAATTAAATGTTTCATTTAAATGTTGTTAATGAATCAGACTTTTAAAATGTAAATACTGTCACTTGACAGATGCACAAAACATTGGCGAGCAATTCAAGGCAAAGGCAGAAGCAGGTCAACTAGTGTATTCAGCATTAAACTCCATTGTGTTATAAATAAGTTCATTATACAAAGTAAAAAATTATACTGCATCATTATTATGTTTTAAAGCAACGTTTTGGGCACCCCTGGTATATAGTATAGTATATAGTATATATACTATTCTGGAATATGCCTCTTAGAATATACTGCGCTAAATGAATAAATCAATGACAATTCCAAGATACTGGAAGACATATTCCATTGTTATATAATAGCAGACATTATTCAGCATTATCTTAGGAGAATTACGCCACCTAATCATCATTAATAAGTCATAAATGCAAATGAATGATCTGACAGAAAATTCACCAAGTCATTTCAGAAATCAGTGCGTCAGTATCGGCAAGAGGTGTGTCCTGTGTGTACATGGGTCATTTCTTTCCTTTGCCTGATAAAGTCTAAGTGGTTGAGCTCAAATATTGTGCAACAACATCCACCCTCAACATCAGAATGATGATAAACCACTTAATGCAGAAGAAAATATAAATGTGTGCAGTTTAGAGCAGCTGTAATAAGCTACTAATCTTCTGTTTGTGTTATTTATTATACATTTATATCAGTGGAAAGTGTTATGTAGATAACCAGAGGAGAATGTGAGGTCACATAAAGCTTATGCTATTCATTATTTATTTATTATCTCTCAGGAATGCTTGGTCCTGATTGGTCATCTGTGAAATTCTACCGTGCCTATAATAAACACTCAATGGCCACTGTATAGGTACAAATTGCTTGTATCATGTTGTGCCATGTTTTGCTTTAAGATTTACCTTAATTCTTCATGGAATTGATTCAGATGCTGGAAAATTTTCCAAATTTTCAGATTTTAATTCAGATTGACTAGATGGCTGCAAGTTTGACAGCTGTACATCCATAATTAGAATCCGCTACACTCTAAAAAAAATTGTTTAGACCAAACAAAAAAATTAAATAAAAAATGCAACAGTTTGCATCAATATATTCAGGTTACGACAACATCTAACAAAAAGTTCAGACAACAAACTTTATTATGTTAACCAAATGACATTTTCCTCTTCAATCAAAGACATTTTTACATAGCATAAACTCTTTTAAAAAACATTTTTTAAGTTGAGTACTCAAAAAGTTCAGTTGTTTCAACTTTTTTTTCTTCAATTTCAAATAAATCCAGTGTTATGTACTTAATTACCATGATTATACAATGTAAATGTTTAATATTTAAATAAATAAATAAATAAACTCAAATAAATAACTAAATAAACTCAAATAAATAAAGTAGCTGACATTTTTTGTATGTTTTAAAATGTACTGTTCATTTAGTTGCTTGTAAGAAATACATTCAAGTTTTCCTGTAAAGATTTATTTATTTTAAACCACAGTTTTTCAGTAAATTGTGTACTGTCCCATATAAACAGTATGAAAGCTACCAAAAATCATCAGTGTGTGGACTTAAAAATACAAAATAACATAAAGTGCAACATAAAGAGCAAAATCTACTCTGAAATAAGTCAAGACTTCAGAAAATAATGTTCTTGAGACGCATTGCTTTTGCACTTGGCTTCGGTCCATCAAGTTCAAGAAACTTCACAGTATATTTAGGTTCCTTGAGGTAGCTTAGATTCAGAGCATACAGTATGCCCATCAGCAGAGCACAGCACCTTGAGATATCCATTCCATTTAGGATTCTGATGCCCTCAACCATGATGTTTCCGTCTTTTGGTTCAATTCCAAAGTAGACTGATCACCAATGATGGCAATTGTGATCACTTTCCTTTCAAGGTCTTCCTCAAATTCTTGTGTATGCTTGTAAAGCAAGAAAAATTACTTTTTCGAAACACTGCTAACATTAACTGTATTTAAAGTAATTAACACTCTAGTTGAATGGAGAAAATTTATTTAGAAATTAAATAAAACTTAAATATCTTACCTTAAAATGTCCTTTGTGCCAAACAGTCCGCCTATAACTTGGCCAGGCTTCCTTTTTGTTTATTCAGTGAGGGAGGAACTTTGAAATCCAGAACTCCATTTGTGTAGAAAAATGTATCAACCCAATTTCTTTTTGCAGACATTTACCTTTAAATTAGCCAAATTGTTTAGTTGATGTAATTATCTGTTTTCCTGTTGTGAAAACTTAATAAAATATTCTGACAACTTAAAATTTTCAATCAAATCAGCAATTTAGAATTTTTTAATTACAACAATGTATTAAACTATGTAGTGGCAACACACATCTTGAGTTATTTCTTAGATTTTGTTCCAGCACATGCTAAAGGCAATTTAATGACTGGAGGCCATTTGAGAAGATAAGTTGAACCAATGTCTTTAATAAAAGGACCAGTGAGGTGCCATGCACGTCAATATTTTGTGTTAGCCCAGGGCCATCATTCATTATAGCTAACAATAATAATAATAATACCAATAATTATATATTTTTAATCATTTTTTATATTTAAAAACATATACAGTTGAAGTCAGAATTATTAATTTAATAATTAATTATAATTATTAAATTTTTTTTTTTCACAGTATTTCCGATATTGTGTTTTTCTTCTGGAAAAAGGCTTATTTGTTTTATTTCGGCTAGAATAAAAAGTAAAAAAATAAATAAATAAAAACACTTTAAGGTCAATATGATTAGCCCCCTCAAGAAATATATATTTTTAGATTGTCTACAGAACAAACCATCGTTATACAATGACGAATGAGCCCAGCTTCACTGTCTTTCCTACATCCGGGAGAGTTATGGTGTGGAGAAGCATCCCTAATTTACATTAGTCCATCTTTATTTTAAAAAGGTGTTTTACTATGAAAATGCTTCTTGTCCAGGTGCTTTTACTGTGTTTTAGAAAAACCATCTCTTCACACTACACAGCGTAAAACACATGATATGTGACCTTTCACGTTCTTTGCCATGCGCATGTTTTGCCGGCATTTGCAGTCTCTTGTGTAATGGTCATATTAGAGGGGCTTGATGATGACGACTATGTTTAGACATCTTTTAAAAACAAAAGGCTAGCTGGGCAGTATATCATCTCAGTGTCAGTGTATTGCGCACGTTCCAGAGCACTGTGTACTTATGTATACACCGGACACCTGCACGCAACTTTCATAGTTTGGAACAAAACACAGGCGCATCTGAGGTAATACACCAGCAGCGCGAACGCATGCAACACACACAGGGTTCTTGTGAATGCTGGCACTATACTGACACTGAGGAGAAAGAAAAACTGTTGAAGAAAGTTATTTTTGTTTTTATCTGCATACAAAAGTATTCTTGCTGCTTGATAATATTCTGATTAAAGGTTTTGGTACCTTTTCTTTGAACATGCTGTCAACAAATGATGGGAGAGCTCTTAAATTTCATCCAAAATATCTTAATTTGTGTTCTTAAAGAATGATCGAAGGTCTCAGAAGTTTGGAATGACAGGAGTAATTCAGTAATTAGTACAAGGGCATGATTTGCTTTTGATATTGGTGGGTACCTAATTTGACACCAAATGTACAACCCACCCCCCCACCCCCCACACACACACACTTAACTTCACATCTAAAATGTAAAGTTAAAGGAATGTCTGACAAAAAAGGTAGTTTAATAAAGACTTCCGTTTATTTGTGCATAATCACTTACCACCACAGCTAAACACATTTTTACAAGAACAGAGAGTGCAGAATTATTAGGCAAGTTGTATTTTTGGAGATTAATTTTATTATTGAACAACAATGTTCTCAATGAACCCAAAAAAATCCATCAATATCAAAGCTGAATATTTTTGGAAGTAGTTTTTAGTTATTAGTTAGTTTATATAATTATTAGGCAACTTAACAAACAACAAATATATACCCATTTCAATGATTTATTTTCACCAGTGAAACCAATATAACACAAATTCAACATTCACAAATATACATTTCTGACATTCAAAAAACCAAAACAAATCAGTGATCAATATAGCCACCTTTCTTTGCAAGGACACTCAAAAGCCTGCCATCCATGGATTCTGTCAGTGTTTTGATCTGTTCACCATCAACATTGCGTACAGCAGCAACCACAGCCTCCCAGACACTGTTCAGAGAGGTGTACTGTTTTCCCTCCTTGTAAATCTCACATTTGATGATGAACCACAGGTTCTCAATGGGGTTCAGATCAGGTGAACAAGGAGGCCGTCATTAGTTTTTCTTCTTTTAGACCCTTTCTTGCCAGCCACGCTGTGGAGTACTTGGACGCGTGTGATGGAGCATTGTCCTGCATGAAAATCATGTTTTTCTTGAAGGATGCAGACTTCTTCCTGTACCACTGCTTGAAGAAGGTGTCTTTCAGAAACTGGCAGTAGGACTGGGAGTTGAGCATGACTCCATCCTCAATCCGAAAAGGCCCCACAAGCTCATCTTTGATGATACCAGCCCAAACCAGTACTCCACCTCCACCTTGCTGGCGTCTGAGTCAGACTAAAGCTCTCTGGCCATTACCGATCCACGGGCCCATCCATCTGGCCCATCAAGACTCACTCTCATTTCATCAGTCCATAAAACCTTAGAAAAATCAGTCTTGAGATATTTCTTGGCCCAGTCTTGACGTTTCAGCTTGTGTGTCTTGTTCAGTGGTGGTCGTTTTTCAGCCTTTCTTACCTTGGCCATGTCTCTGAGTATTGCACAGCTTGTGCTTTTGGGCACTCCAGTGATGTTGCAGCTCTGAAATATGGCAAAACTGGTGGCAAGTGGCATCTTGGCAGCTGCACGCTTGACTTTTCTCAGTTCATGGGCAGTTATTTTGCTCCTTGGTTTTTCCACACGCTTTTTGCGACTCTGTTGACTATTTTGAATGAAACGCTTGATTGTTCGATAATCACGCTTCAGAAGCTTGGCAATTTGAAGAGTGCTGCATCCCTCTGCAAGATATCTCACTATTTTTGACTTTTGGAGCCTGTCAAGTCCTTTTTTTGACCCATTTTGCCAAAGGAAAGGAAGTTGCCTAATAATTGTGCACACCTGATATAGGGTGTTGATGTTATTAGACCACACCCCTTCTCATTACAGAGATGCACATCACCTAATATGCTTAATTGGTAGTAGGCTTTCGAGCCTATACAGCTTGAAGACAGCATGCATAAAAAGAGGATGATGTGGTCAAAATACTCATTTGCCTAATAATTCTGCACTCCCTGTATAATAAAGCTAAAAGCTACGTTGACTGTGTCCATATTCTTTTCCTTTTCTGTTCTATTTTGCACTTTAAAATACACTTTAATAAATAAATAAAATACAATACAATTAGTAATAAAAAAACATTAAATCAAGCATGTCTTATGGTGTAAAAGTAAATTGACATGATTTTACTTTGACAAGGAATGAATGCAGACTATTGCAAAGGGGGAGGCATATGGCACAATCATTTCATCTCAACTGGTGTTTTTTCATGATCGTCGTGGAGGTCAAAATCTAAAGAAATGTATTAATTGCACATCCATGGTTACTATTATGGTGGACTTGTAGCGAACTTGACTTCAAGTGACTGACACTTTTCTTTGAAATGTTGCTGCTTATGTCCATGTCTCACCTGTAACGTGAAGTGGACGCTGACAACAGGGGTGCAGATCCAAATGCAGGTTTATTTAGCAGAATGGTCAGGCAAGCAATGGTCAACAGGGGCAAACAGATGTATACAGAAAATCCAGAGTCGTGGTCGTAATCATAACACTGGCACAGTAAGCCTGACTGGAAAATTTCGACAAAGCATTATTTTATTTTGGAGGTGATTAAATTATTGGTGGGGACATTTTAATAATCTGTGTATATTGGTGAGGACATGTTCCTTCAGTTCATACTAATTCTACACCCTTGAATGAGTAACATTATTTAATTTTGGGGTGAACTAACACAATTTCTGGCCTTGCCACTGAAATAAAGTGTAACCACATGTCCATTTTTTTAGCAGTTCTAAAGCTCTATAAAAACAAACTTTGTAAAGTATGGACCCAAAAAGATTTAGAGTTGTTTTAATCTCATTTATATACAAAATACAGTTTCATTAGAAACACCACAAAATAACCAGCATATTTTAAGAATCAAGCTGCACGTCTGTAACAGAATTATGTACAAATGGCTTCCTGCAGAAGGTATTTTATAGGTTCCTAATATTTTGGTGTGGTCCTGTGAATGGTCCAAATAAAAGAAGTGATTCAGCTTTAGTCTGTGTCTGATGATTCAGAGGAGCTGTCAGATGAAGAGGACTCAGTGTCTTTCTTTTTCTGTTTCTTCTTGTGCTTCCTTTCTTTCTCTCTCTTCTCCTTCTTTCCTTTCTTCTTATTACTCTTGTGCTTTTTCTTCTTTTTGCTCACTTCCTCCTCCTCCTCCTCCTCATCACTGGATGAATAAGACCTGGAGGTATGAAAACAAGATAATCAAACAGGATGCTAATAATGATAGCTAAACAATCCACAAATTTCATAAACAGAAGAATGAATTAAATAATTTGTTACAATAAATCAATGTAGGAACATAATTATGAAGAGCCAGCAGTACCCTCAAACATACATTTACTTTCGCTACAAAAAAACTCAGGGCTTCGTCAGCACAATAGCCCAGTGGTTAGTGTGCTGACATATGGTGCAGAAGCACTCCAGGCGTCCTGAGATAGAATCCCGGCTTGTGGACCTTTCCTGACCATACCCCCTTCTCTCTCCCACTTCACTTGATGTCAAAACTACTGTCCTCTTAAATAAATAAAAAATAAATAAAACAAATCTAAAAAAAAAAAAAAAAAAAAAAAAATCTCAAAGCTTCTGGTGGTACCCAGAATAGCAAATTCTACTAAAGGAGGTCAAGCCTTCTCATGTATGGCTCCTAAACTGCTAAAGGAATAGTCTTTTCTGATAAAGTGCAAGGCTCAGACACACTCTCACAGTTCAAAACTAGATTAAAGACATATCTTTTTAGTAAAGCATACACACAATGCATTAGTGTGCTCCACGCAGGTGAGTAGGCTTGACAAAACACCTGTAGGATACACTCCTCCTGTCTTAATTATGAACAGCAGCTATGCTAATTATGTTCTATATGCTCTATTTCTACCTGGGGATACTCATACCGAGGCATCTAGAGATTATGCAGCGCCATTAATGCAATCCAAGACATGTGAAGAAATGAAGCCAAGGTATTTATAATGCTGGACCAGGCCATACCAGGTCATAGAGGAGTGGAGATCATAAGACTGATTCCTGAAAGACCCCAGTGACAGATGAGTCTTTGCATTGATCCCGTGGGCCAGCCTGAACACCCGCCAGTGACCTACTCACACCTGCAGCTTCTCCACAATGGATGCCCAGTGTTTTCCAGCCTCCGGCCCCTAGACTGCAGCTCTGCACAAGAAGTTTGGCTAGAGGAGACATGGTCGTGCCCAACTGAGCCTGGTTTTTCTCGAGGTTTTATCCCTTCACTTTCGTCAATTGGTGAAGTTGTTCCGCGCCACTGGCTTGCTTAGTTTGGGACTTGTGAAGCTGCGCATCGATGGATTTGCTTTTCAGTGTTTGGACTTTCAGCAGTGAAAATTGAACCACACTGAACTGAACTAAACTGAATTTCAACTCTGAAAACTGGACTGACACAGTTTCAATTTACTAGAACTTCTATGTTAAGCTGCTTTGACACAATCTACATTGTAAAAGCGCATTGAATTATCTTTGTTGAATTTTCCCCCACCATTGCAGACACTTTATTTTATGATAAAAAAAGTGTACCTCTTTTTTGCCTTTCCATGGGATCTCTCCTTGCTTTTCTTTTTATGCTTTTCTTTTCTAGAATCTTCCTGTGAACCTGTGTAGAAAACATAATTTTTACTAATAAAATTTCTCTGTGGCAAATGATCACTGCAAAATCTGGGGCTAACAGCAATGCCAGTATCCAGGTAAAGGAGTCACTGAAATGATGTTTGAAGCGGTGAATAAACCTTTTGAATGGCTGCCGAAGATCTTTTCTTTACTGAGAGCTTCCTGCTCCTCCTCGTCACTCTCCTCTGTGCTGGTGCTGCTTACGTCCAGAACAATATCCTTCCTCGGATCCACACGAAGAAAGTTACGACATT
Source organism: Danio tinwini (assembly GCA_903798205.1). Lineage (NCBI taxonomy): Eukaryota > Metazoa > Chordata > Actinopteri > Cypriniformes > Danionidae > Danio > Danio tinwini. Next base: position 403,927 of record CAIGQZ010001492.1, on the reverse strand, counting down.
CAAAGGTAAGATGACCAGCTGATCAAAGAAGAGAAAGAATCAATATCGTTTCACATTGACACACAGACAAAAAAAAAAAAAAAGGACTTGATTGTATTTATTGTATTTATATGTGTCAATAAAAACTTTAAATATGTATTTTGTGTGGATGGATAAATTAGATCAATCTATAGATATAAGTGTAGAGAGATGAGTACATGCATAGGCATGGGACGATGACCGGTTTCAGGGTTTAACGCGGTTTGGAAAAGTCAAGGTTTTAAAACCGGTAATCTTTCTGTTATACTGTTCCTACGGTATATGTACGGATTATTCATTTTGTTTTTAGGGCAACAGTAAATCACTTTTACAACAATACAAAAGCATGCTTAAGAGTGATATCCAAAGATGCCTTTTCAAGTTAAAGAAATCTGTATTTTTGAAACTAATGAAGACAATTATTCATTTGAATTATTTAGCCTGACATGTTTACTGCTCCAAAATATTTAAAATGTTTCAAACAAAATATAATGTGTTCAATGGGGGAAAAAACGAGACATTTTTACCCAGACATTAAAAATAACATATTTTAGAGCAGTAATCACAATGTTGTGATACCGTAAAACCATGATATTTTCATCTGCTTGTTCAAACTACTTATATAAAATGAAGTGAAACAACACAGTTCTATTGTATTTTTGGAGACAACTTAATTGTTCTATGTTTAATCCTTATAATTATGTAATATCGATTAAGGTAACTTAATCGATTTGTGTTGGACCAACATGAAGTAATTGTGTTGAACCTAGCATTTGTTTACAGTGTACATGCATAGACGGACAGACAAAAAGAAATGCAACTCAAGCCAAACTTTAAATTGCATTTAGATAAACAGAGAAACAAAAACTAATTCAAATGAAATGATAAATAAGTATTTATGTAGATAAACAGAAAAACTGTAGGAAGTAATTGTAATTAAAACTTTAAATATATATTTTATGTAAAAACAGACAAAAACAAATGCCATTCAAACAACACTTTAAATAAGTGTTTATGTGTAAATAAGTAATATATATGTATCTGTATTTTCTTTTTGTGTAGACAGAAAGATGGTGAATCCTTAACTTTATTTACAAACAGATATATAGAAAGATTAACATATAGTTAGTTAATAACATAAATATATTTGGAAAGCAACTAAAGACGAGAAAAAGACGCAAATACATACTAATAGTCATTATGTAACGTTGTGTTTTAGCCATACTCACGATAACCACATCTTTTGCATCCAGCTCTGATGTTGTCCTTGTTTGGACCTGTTCGCAAAAAGACAATCAATGAGACCCCCTATTCAATTTATATTTCCTTAAAAGTGTCATTTACATTGTCATATATTTATACATTATCAGATTTCAGGATTCATCTGGCTCACCATTTATATACAGTATTGAAAAAAGTGTGTAGAATTAAAACAATGCGTCGTCATGAGATTTTCTAAACATTATTAATCAGCAAACCGTAACTGTAAGTTTAAAACATGAAGTCTGAAATTCAAGTAAATGTGTGCGGTGTGAATGTGCAGACAAGCGAAGATAATCGTGCAGTGTTACTACCTAGAACAATCCCGAAGTAGCATATCAACAACAATCAGCAATGCTAATAGACAAACCCGCAAACGCATACCTGGGGCAGCCATGTTGTACTCGATTATTAATAGATACAAATTATAACAGAGTTATATATAATAACTCTCGTTTTCCGTCCGCCGCTTTTCAAAACACAAAACTGATCCGTTTGGTAAAAATGTCCGGATGGAAAGTGAACGAGTGCTCTATGGTTCCACTTGGAGAACAGTTAATCCCTTCCAATGTATGAAAAATATGAGTGTATTACGAAATATTAGCGCCAACAAGATAAGCGCAAGATGCTGCACTGAAAGATAATAATTATTGTCACGAGAACATATATTTTGCAAATAAATCTGAAACTTATCTGAATAAAAACTTATCTGAATAAAAAGACCCATAATTTTTTACGCGTCAGACAAAATGTTAATAAAAATGACAACACTATAGACAACACAATAATACTATACTATACACTATAACAAACACTATAATTCCAAAACGACAATATATGTGAAGATACGTTTTTGTGATGTGTCCTGAAATTTTGAAATTTACACATAAAACATAGTTATGTTAATTCCAAAGATTGCGTGTACAAATAAAAATCTATCTCTGAATGGTCTATAAACTGTAGTAAATTAATATTTTGAGTAGACAGATTCACATTTAACGTATTCTGCCATTACTCCGAGACTGTAGGGGGCGAGAAACTGTGCATGACGAATGAACGAGACTCTGCGGCGGCGTGACATGAAGCTCTTGTAAACACAACATACTCGAGTACTCTTATCTATTAAGACGTGCTTCTTATGTTTTTGTAGCATCTGCGCATATTCTGAACATTTGCTATCAACCAATGAAACCGTTTTGAAGCAAGTATACTCCAATAATACGCGCTAAAGATGAGCAACATATATATTCAAGAGCCACCAACTAATGGAAAGGTGAGTTTCCATATCTCAAAATCATATTCATTGTTGATAATCAATAATCAAATGATTGTTGATAATCAAAGCGTCTGATTTTAAGTGCGTATGTGTGTTATGTACTTGCATTTCTCAATATAAAATGTGCAACGAATTAGTATTTCACTAGTACAAGCAAGTTAGTACTTTTATTACATTCATTTGTTCACGTATTTTATTATTAAACTGCAAATCCAGAGGCGGTGAAATCTAATTATTAAAAAAGACTGGCTTATTATAGCTTTTAAACTAATGCTTTTAACAAAGAACAATTAAAAGGTTTACACATATGTACATTTAAGATAAAATAATATCCTCATATAGAATACAGCTCATACTTAATGTGGAATTCTAATACCATTTAAATTAGTGAGATCTTTATAATAGTGTATAAATAAAATAATTTACCGGACTACTTAAATAATACACAAGTGTTTAAGTTGTTATTCTAAATCTCCCAATAACATTTATTTAATAATTGAATGCTTCATTTTATGAGATCCATTTAAATCTCTTTAGTTTTATTTTATGCGTCAGATGTGATAATAAAAGCTTCATATGTTTATTTGAGCAGCTTTACAGGTTTTCCGCTGAAAAAACAAACTGATATAGTGTAAAGTTTTACAGTAAATATAGCTTTTGAACTGAACTGGTGTTTTCTCGCAGGTCTTGCTGAAGACCTCTGCCGGTGATATAGACATAGAGCTGTGGTCTAAGGAAACTCCCAAAGCCTGTAGAAACTTCGTTCAGCTCTGTATGGAAGGTGGGTGGATTCACACACTTATAACTTCTGCACATATAAAATGCAACGGGTTTATTATGATATTTGTTTTTAAATAATATTTTTGGACTAATCATCATATAAAGTCATCTTCATATATGGACATTTGTGTTTTTGCCTGTTTTTAAGGTTACTATGATGGCACAATTTTTCATCGTATGGTGCCAGAGTTCATTGTTCAAGGAGGAGATCCGACAGGCACTGGGACTGGTGGAGAGTCCATTTACGGCCGGCCTTTTAAGGTTGTTGTTTTTGTAAATCATTGTTTGCTTTGTATAATTACACTGATGATCTACAGGTTATTTTTGGAGAAAACAATTACACTCATAACTCAATAAATTAGGTATGTCTTGCTATTAATATTAATTCTTTGTGGTATATTCAACACAGTGCTAGAAAGATTCATTCCATATTGAGATTTTTTGGCTACACGTACATGAATGTGAATCTCCAGTTCCAGCACATGCTAAAGGTGCTTTACTGGATAGAGATCTGGTGTCTGTGGAGGTTATTTAGGTTAGGAGACTCACTGTCATGTTGTTAAAATACATGTAGATCAGCTACAGAGTTTCTGAATTACTCAGACGCCAACAGCCATGCCACATTCATAAAAATCCCCTTCTTCCCAATTGTGATCCAGAAATTAAAGCTAATGATGTTTTTCTGGCCAGGGAATTACAACTAGCTATTTCTTAGCTGCATTTTTATATTTCAAATAATGTCAAAACAAGCCAAATATAGCTGTATGCATGCACTTTTTATTCAATATAACATTTCTTTATAATGAGTTGACATTTAAAAAAAGACAAATTGTTGTAACTAAATTTATGCACTAAAATCTGTCCATATTGAAGGTCCCAGATCACCAGTTTACTATATATAAATGGAGAGGACTCCTATTAAAGAAATGTTATTGTAACGATGATAATTAAATCAAATTAGTAAAAACAGTGTTATTAAACAGTATTTAAGTTTTAGGGGGGTATGGATTCTCAGTAATCAGAAGATCAGAAATACTCTCTCTGTTCTGAAAATGTCCTTCAGTGTAGATGAATAGATATAGGGAGTCCACTGATTCAAATTCATTCATTCAGTCATTTTCTTTTCGGCTTAGTCCCTTTATTAATATGGGGTCCCCACAGTGGAATGAACTGCCAACTTATCCAGCATATGTTATACGCAGCGGATGTCTATCCAGCTGCAACCCATCACTGGGAAACATCCATACACACTCATTCACACACATACACTACGGACAATTTAGCTTATCCAATTCACCTTTAGCCCATGTTTTTGGACTTGTGCGGGAAACTGGAGCACCCAGAGGAAACCCATGCCAACACGGGGAGAACATGCAAACTCCATACAGAAATCCTAACTGACCCAACAGGGGCTTGTACCAGCGACCTACTTGCTGTGAGGCGATTGTGCTACCCACTGTGCCACCATGCTGCCTGATTTAAATAAGTATTTGCTTACAATGAAATAACACATGTACAACAATTCTGTTTTGATTTTATGTGCTCTGTTTTATTTAATTAGAACACAACTATTATAATTTTTATGGCAGACAGTATTTTACACATATTTTTAACATTTGTACCTCACAAACTGAATTGCAGCATTAACTTATAAAAAATTGTTATAGTAATTATAGTGAATAGCATAGTGTTTTTGAATGATACTACTGTAAAGTGTATAATACTATATGTAATTGTATTTAGTAGTTAATATTTGAATATATAATAGTATAAAGAGTAATAAATGTTTGTTAATGAATGATATCAGCATACTGTAGCATTTACTATACTGAACTAATAAGCTAATAAATACTGTAGTATACTTTAGGTTTTACTACAGTAAACTGTGAAAATTGTTTTGAACAGCAGATTCTATTGACCACGTTTACATGCCAATTTCTGTGAGCAGATAAAAGGGCTTATATAATAAAGTTGCCAGTGAGTGTTTGTTTGTACAAATGCTTTTAGTTATTAATTGTTTTTTTCTCAATTCAGGATGAATTTCACTCCAGATTACGCTTCAATCGGAGGGGTTTGGTTGCTATGGCAAACGCAGGACCTCATGATAACGGAAGCCAGTTCTTCTTTACTCTTGGACGAGCAGATGAACTCAATAACAAACACACCATTTTTGGAAAGGTGATGTTTGTGAAATATAAAAACAATTATGACACATTAAAAGCATTTTTAGGGTTTGTTTGGTGTTTTTTTTGTTGCACCTGAAAAAATACCATACATCAAATAATAACATATATTATGAAAAAAAAGTTGGTCTTATGTTGGTCTTTTGGCCGCAGGTCACTGGAGATACAGTGTATAACATGCTCAGGTTGGCAGATGTTGCTTGTGACGGTGATGAGCGGCCCCTCAACCCACATAAAATTCGATCCACAGAGGTTTGTTAAGACCCCTTCCTGCTGTACTTTTTATTTTTCTGGTTTATGTATTTAATCGGAATGATTGTATTTTGCCTAGGTCTTGCATTCTCCTTTTGATGACATCATTCCACGTGAGATTAAAGGCAAAAAAGAGAAGAACAAAGATGAAGCGAAGAAGTCACAGTCTAAAGCAACCAAGTATGGAGCTCTTACACACACTTTCTCACATTATTTTTGTGTCAAAACACAACGCGTTTACAATGCATGTAATGTCTATAGAATTAAGCATTTTTAACCTTCTTGAATTGAATTCCACCTTTTTACAAAGTCTTAAATAATAATAACAACAAAAACTGTGTTTTAAAATGTATAAATTAATATCATTATTATATTATTATACACTACCAGTCAAACGTTTTGAATCAGTATTTTTTAAAAATGTTTTATTATAAGCTATTTCTCCTTACAAAGGATGCATTTATTTCTTTTTCACAATATAAGTCATTTATATAACTGATCTACATTTTTTTATATAATTTTAAATTTGAACTGCTTTTGTCATTTTATATTTTATTAATTTAGTTGCAAATACAATATTTTTTACATTTAATATTTATATTTAATTACATTTTCTAAAGCCAGAATAAACAGTATATTTACAGGAAGTAAATAACTGTATTATTTGTTATTTTTTTCTTATGATTTTGTCAAATGTAATTTTTTTAGATTTGTAATATTTATATATGGTTGTAATTCCAAATTCAAAAGCTTCCATTTTATTGTAGGAATTTCAGCTTGTTGTCATTTGGAGAGGAGGCTGAGGAAGATGAGGAGATGGTCAATCAAGTCAGCCAGGTAGCTCTCTGTCCTATGAGAAAATTCTTTCTCTAAAGTCATTATTATTATGGAAGAAAAAAGCAGTAGGTGCTTTCAACATGTCCTTTTTTGCAGACAATGAAAGGGAAAAGCAAAAGCAGTCATGACCTGCTGAAAGACGATCCCAAGTTAAGCTCTGTTCCAGTTGTTGACAGGTCAGGAAAAAAACAACAACCACCACTACCCAGACTTTAAATAAATATTTGTATATATTATATTTTAATCCGTTAAAGTTTCAATGATAGATTAGCTTAGCAAATTATGCAGATATAATCCAAAATTCTATATTTATTTAAATATTTTTTTTTAAAGAGTGATTTATTTTTGTGTGTGTTTAAAGGAACCAAGGTGGAGGAGATTTTGAGGTACATTCTCTTTTGCTTGTGTTTCATTCTATTGTTTCCAATATCACACTTACTATGTCCTTACTGTGGATTTTAGCATATCCAGAGACACATAGATAACCATTTCCAGTTTTTAATGATTTGATTTTTAACATGACAACCAACATAAATGAAATACTGAAGTTAGATATGCAAATGAGGTAGTTTTGACCTCACTACTGAAAAATGAGCTCTTGTAAATAACATTTTACTTGCATTTCTTGGTTGTCAGTGTTTTAGTGTGCATTTGATGTAAATGTGTGTCTGTTATCACCACAGGATTCAGATGATGATAATGATGCAGAGGATGACAGTGATCGTGAAGCAGAGAAAGCGAAAGTCAGAGAGAACATCGCAAAGAAGCTGAAGAAAGACAAGACGGATGAGGAGAAGTCCAGTCAAGACTTGGTGAAGAAGACCTCGCGCAGGTATGACAGTCAGATTGATGTGTTCTCTTCTGATTATGTAATGTCTTTATATTGCGAAGACATTAAAGCTTAAATCACATACAACTTAAGTAGGTACAACATTTGGATTAGAATTTACTTCCTTCACAATCATTAGAAAAATATGAATTTGGACTACATTCACCATTTGTCATTATCACATGACCTACCCATGACAGGCATACTACTCAACTAATACTCTTTATGGCATGCTATATTGGGAAGTATGCAATTTTGACTAAGAAATGTTCTCTGCCGTAGCTGATTCAAAATGAGAATAATGACTATGAAGGACAATACAAGCAGTTCTGCAAGTTGTTACACTGTAAAAAAAAATTCTTGCTGACAAAATTTTTTGTTAAATCAAATGAACTTTTCTAGTCATCTCAACTTAAATCAATCAAACTGACTAAAAGGATTAAGTTTGTATAACATGAAACAAATTAGTTGAAACCTGATTAGCTAAAATTATATTATATTATATTACTAAAAATAAGTTAAAGCAATATAAAACTGTTTGTTGTTTTGACTTTGTCATTAAATTTTTTACAGTCTAGCAGCAAGAGTGTGCCACTAGCTATATTTAGTTGCATTATCAGTTCCAAAAGTTTCTATAGTGAGCCTGAAACTGTCATTGGTTTTCTTGCAGCAGTTTTCTGTACAGCAGGTGTGTTTAATGTAAAGTCTTACAAAGTTTAGCTCCTACATACCTGAACCAACCAATCAAGGGCTGTGTTCTGTTGTAAATGGCTCATCCCTATAGAGTGGGACACACTAAGCTCACTGTTGGTCAATGGGCAGTGTCGGGTCATCGGTGAGCATCGGTCAAGCTAGCGTGTTTGGTGTGTTCCACACATTGGCAGGAGTTTGCCAAATTCAGCATGTAGCGAGCGCTCTTATTGGCTGTTCAGCTTTGAATCAGAGAGTGAGAACAAAAAAACTGAAGTGATGAAATCAAGCAAACAATGCAAAATGATGTGCATTATTAGATTTATCAGACATATTTGAAGAAGCTAATTCCACTGTGGTGAACGAGAAGTTCTGTAAAAATGGTTCATAAACTGTTTTACTGATTCTTACCACTTGCGGGTATGGAAAGGTTTCTTCTCATACTGCTAAACCTCCGGTAAATGGTTAGCGTGACTTTTTTCCATATTATACGGTTCCTTTTACAGCATCAATGTTGTAATTTAATTAAAATATAATCACTTAAATAGACTTTGGCATTCATTAAGTTGCTGAGATGAAAAGTCGTTTACATGCTAGCACCCATCAGGATTAGCAGGCTAGTTCAGAAGCTCCATTGAATTTACTGGGGTAAAATAAATGTTCATATTTTGAAGACATGGTGTGGAAAATTTGAATTTAATGCAGTGCTTCTTGTACAATCTGAGACTCACTTTATATCGTATATTACTCAGCCAGTGGAGATCGCCGAATTTTAAAGAAAACAAACCTTAAATGCGCCGATTTTGTAATGGCAGTTCACCAGAAGCGATTGACCCAGGTTACTGAAAAATCAAAAGTACTTCCGCATATACCCTATTGGTTTTCATCGTTGCTATAGCTCTTCGACGATGACGACTTGGTGTGTTATTTCAACTCAAACAATGTAGTGAGATTGTTAAAGGCATGAATGCTCTAGGGGACCACAAAACAGATCTCTGGAACACACTTGACATCTCTTCCACCACCTGCATAAAAATTAGATATGTGCAAGGAATCATGCAAGTAAAAAGTGTCAATGACTTGCACTTTGAGGAGGCCATTTTAGAGTAACTCTTCAGTATAATGGCCATGATTGTCCTCTCTCCAAAGTACCATAAAAGCAAAATTGTCTTGTCTCCATTGCAACGTTGCAGTTGTTTTTAGGATTACTAGGTTGCTTCCAAAACCATCCACTGATTGACGTTCTGAGATGTCTTCATAAGATTCATTTTCAAAGCCAGCGTACACATATTTTTAACTGTCTGTAGCTGGGTTTCCATCCTAATGTGAAGCAAAACCTTTCAAAGTTTCCAAAAAAAGAGAAATCACAAATGTGAATTAGCTGCGTTTGCATCAAGTTGTTAGAGAGGCTGACTGTAGTATTGGTAACCTAGTAACCGACAGTTAACAAGACAAGCATAATAGTCACATGAGTGTGATGTTCACTAAATCTGAGTTTATTTGGCAAATGCTTTTTCTCCCATTATTTTCATGAACTTTTTTTGTTTAAATTGCAAAACCACTTCGAGTGAGCATAAAAACATTTGAAGAGTGGTTTATTTGAAATTTGGTATTTCCTTCACTTGTTTCTCATGTGATACTTAAAGATAAGATGTGCATTAACACGGGCTGATGGAAAGCCAACTTATGACATCCTACAGTTAAGTGACAAAGTATGTATTTCAAACATAACCATTGCCTCAACACACAGTATCAAAGTGACAAAAAACACTTGACAAAAAACACATTTTAGAACATTTAAATAATATTAATAAGTTGGTGTTGTATCAAGTCTAATGAGAGATCAAAAAATGCTCCATCTCTTTTGTGCTGCCACTGCAAAACTCAACAACCTCTTCACTTCTATTTAGTTCTCTGAATGATTTAAATCGAATTGACACAAGATCTTACTTTCCTAGAAGGATTGTGCACCTGTAAGAGCTCTGACAGAGTGACAGAAGCTAATCCATTCAAATGGTTATTTACAAACACTAGGAGATTAAAATCAACCCTGTACTGCACTCGCCACCAGCCCAGAGAAGTTAACATAAGAGAGATATTATACTTCTGTTAGTGAGACCTTGCCAAAATTACGTTTTTGGACTAATTGGAGTCAGTTATATGCAGTTTGGCAAACATCCACATACAATGAATAATCAACAATGAATAATCATATTGTGTAAACAGAAAATAATGTAAAGTAAAGACAAGATCTGATCTTAGCCAGTAATTGTAAATGACCAAAAAAGATTTAAACTGAATAGACAATAACAGAGTTGACATTTCCACCATTTTGTGCTTTAGCTCAATATTCTAACACACAAAAAATATTTTTGCTTCTTGTTCAAACTACTTATTTAAAATGAGCTGAAACTACACAATTCCTAAGTTGTTTTTTTGGACAACTTGTTTGTTTTTATGTTCAATCCACTTAAATTGTAAAAATAATTATGTTAACTTATTGGATTTGTGTTGGGACAACATGAGGTGTTTCAAACCAGATACCACCTGGAAATTTGATGCATTTTAATCATATTATTGTTTTTAAAAAAGTGAACGGGAAATTCACTGAAGTAACAGAGTTGACAAATAATTAAGCTACAATTGGCCTATCCTAAACATTTTGTACAAATGAATGAGAGAAGAATAATGACATGCATCGGTGCCTTCCAGAATTTCCCATCAGAGGAAGTGAAATATTTTTGGAGCAAGTCAAATGGTTTTACTATCAGTGCTTTTAAACATTGTTATGCCTTTTTATAGCAGAACATGCGGACAGACTTTTTATTTATTATTATTATTATTTTTATTATTATTATTATTATTATTATTATTATTTTAACCCAATACTGTTCATAATATTGAAAATAGATGTAACCGAAGCCAGCTAGCAAAGTGCTATGCAGGTAAACCTCACTCCTCTGACCTCTGAATACAAAGAATCTCTGGTTCGATCCCAGCTCAAAACAGGATGGGTGCAGTAGACATTTCATGCAAATGTTTATTAGAGTAAACATACAACAAAGATGAAATTTTACTATAAATGTCTCTAAATTCACTTACAAACATAATTTGATATAATTTGTGTTTCATTGAAGTTTTTGCATTTTGCTAAAATAATAAAAGTTTATCTAGATGCAAAGTGTACCCACAATTCTAGAATCTAATGGCATGTTTACACTTGTTTTTGCCTTTTGGTTCAGGACCAAAAATGAAAATGTAAAAATCTAAACAGAAAATATTGATACTGCTTTTTTATGACATATTTTGAGAACTTGTAAATTTAAAAAGGCGTCAAAACAGGACCAGCATATCCTTTGTCACACACACAAACAGAGATGCATTTACAATTCCTGTGCTGAACTATAACATGCAACATAAAAATGTGATGCGAGAAAACTTGATCATTCTGTCATTTTTATAATCTTATCTCAAGACATCATGTCCCGTTTTTTTTGTTCATTTAGATATCTTTGTTATGTGTTGTGCTTCAATTTTAAAATGAATCACACTGGAGTTTGTTTGAAAGTACAGGTTTAGGGCTCTGTAGGATTGTGGTCCTCTATGAATCGGTCTTCTCTTTTTCTATTTAATGTCAACAAGGCAGTTAGAATGTCGTCCAGAGGAAGGCGCTGTTGATCTGTAAACACCAGACGCAGGTTTTCTCCTGGGATGTGGACGAGTTCCTTTGGCATCAGTGCCACAAAATGTTTTATGTGTTCTTTGTGTTCTCCTGAATTGGGCTGCAGTTTTATATCTCTGTCTGTTTTTTAAATAGATTTTCTTATTCCAGGTTAATATGACAACTTTGTGGACAAAAACGTCTTTTATGAACTGAACCCTATTATGTTTAGTTTTTGGTTTTTGCATGTTCATTAAAAAAAAGAAATAGATTTGTTATCTATCCCTGCATAAAAATTGTTTTCTTTTTCCAGTCAGCTTTGCATCTTGATGTTTGCACTTTATATAAACTATTGTAAAAAATTACCACAAGTAAAATGATGGATCTCTATGGTGTTTTTATAAACTGTCTTTTGCCATACCAACTTAAAATATGAATGTGTTAGGTGATTTGCCAAGTTTATTTTAAAGAAAGTGCAGTCTATTTTAAGCTTGAACATATTAAAAACTCTTTTAAGAGACATTCAATTAAAATGGACATGACTTTGCACTGTAAAAATTGCTCACTTCACAGAAAAACAAATTCAAATATTACAATAAAAAATAGACAACTTAATTCCTTAAAGAGTAATGGCATGAATATGAATGGTTAATAAGCATCAATAAACAAGATGATTGGGTTTACGAGAACAAGACGTGATTTTAGCACTTTTTATTCCAGAATTATGACTGGAAATATGACTGTTTCTATGTTTTAAATGACCATGAATGTCACTACAGTTCTACTTTTTAAGTTTGTTATTTCACATGTAAAAATGCTGATATCCACACAATCGATTTGTGTTGGGACAACATGAAGGAATTAAGTTAACTTTGGTGAATTTAAGTGGATTAAACGCAAAACAATTACATTGTGCACAGAAAACTCTCAAGAATTGTGTTTCAACTCATTTAAAAAAGTAGTTTGAACAAACAGCAAATGTCATTTTTTGGGTGTAGTAAAAAATAAGAATATACTATCTTCAGGCGACGTGGTGGTGCAGTAGGTAGTGCTGTCGCCTTACAGCAAGAAGGTTGGCTGGGTCAGTTGGTGTTTCTGTGTGGAGTTTGCATGTTCTCCCTACGTTCGCGTGGGTTTCCTCCGGGTGCTCCGGTTTCCCCCACAGTCTAAAGACATGCGATACAGGGGAATTGGGTAGGCTAAAATGTCCGTAGTGTATGAGTGTGAATGAGTGTGTGTGTGGATGCTTCTCAGAGATGGGTTGCGACTGGAAGGGCATCCGCTGCGTAAAATCATGCTGGATAAGTTGGCGATTCATTCCGCTGTGGCGACCCTGGATTAATAAAGGGACTAAGCCGAAAAGAAAATGAATGAATGAATACTATCTTCATATCTTTTTTTCACAAATGCAAATGTCTTATTTTGCGGTCCTTCTTAACTTAATATATTTTTTATTGTTTTACATTTTTCAAATGCAACCATAATCAATGTACTCTGTCAGTATACAAGGTGCATCCAGAGACTGACCACCTAAGAGATGCTCTGCATCTACAGAGACACAACATAGTGTCATTGCATTTATGTTGTAAACTGATATTGAGAGATATTATGTCTAATTAATATTAGGATATTAGGTCTAATTAGTGTACATCAGGGAGCTGCTATCAGTAACAGGGTCTTGAAACCCTTTTTATGCATGCTCACTTTTTACTTAAAAAAAAAAAATCTGTTTTGCAGGTGGATTTTTTTTTTACAATAGATTTTGTACAATAGATGGAGCTACATTTACATGTTGTCAAGCTTTTATCCGAAAACGGAGCAGCTTTTACACAGATATGTATTCAGCTAATTAACAAGCAAAATATCAACCTTTTAAAACCATCAACCATCGCAATATTATATTTAGTCATTTTTGTCATTTCCTGTGGTGTTTTAAATGGAATTAATAAAAAAAACAGTACAGATAACTGCAAATTTATTATTGATTCTATATTTTGACTTAAAACTCACCAAGGTTCACCAAGTGAAAATGCATAAAGCTCTAAATAACAGTTAAGTAGGGTATTGGCGCCTTATATTTATGATATTATCATATTTTTTGTTTTAATTTGTTAGCTGATATTTCAAATGTCACTTTGCAAAAAACAAACATTTTCAAAAACAACTGTTTCTCTAATGAAAACAGTTCCAAACTAAATTAAATCAGAACATTTGTGCATCTCAGTGCAACACTGCAGCATTTTATTTCTGATTTTATCAGTTTTTTTTTAAATAATTGAGTCATTGAATAATTCAATTAACCTTTCATATAGTCGGCAAGTTGCTGTGTTTTTAAATAAACCAGCCATTTTGAATGAATAGTTTAAATAAACAATTCCAATGAACCACTCATTAAGACAGGGACCAGCTGACAGTTGTATTAACCTTGTATTTATGTATCCATGGCAGACTTAAAGCCATTTTACCAATTTTACAAGATGTAAGTAAAGCCTTTGGTGTCTACAGAATGTGTCTGTATAGTTTCAGCTCAAAATATTTATCAGATTATTTATTATAGCCTCTAGAATCTGCTCATTTTGGTGTCTGAGTACAGTGTAGCTGTTTTTGTAGCCTGTGGCTTTAAATGCAAATGAGTTGCTAACACCCACCCTAATCACATGGGTGTCTGTTTCTTCTGCGTTATCAGATAAATAGCAGTCAGTGATAGAAAGACATGGATGAAGCTGAAATACAGTTCATTAGTCAAAAATACAAAGTAAGTTTATTTCATGTATTTGTAGTGGAGTCTATTCAAGCCTTTCTGAAACGTGAAATGCTGTTTGCAGTACGCACGCCGTGGTGATTATAGCGGTTTAAGAATTACATAGCGATTTTACTGTCTTTATTACAAACATGCTCTGTTTTAAAAATGTTTTAAAGTTATCACAAAGAGTTGTAACAAATATTTTAATCCCAGTTTAAAAATTCTGTGTATACATGTTATTATAGAAACATGGCGCCTGCCAATCAATTTAGTAGGCGGGGAAACTGCACTCCTACGTCACATTGTGATGGGCCTCAAAATCACTTGGATTTAAATCCTATTTTAACATCAGTCAATTTAAAAAAGATACTTCTTGGGTTTATATCAAACCAATATGACAGTGAACACACTATAACTACACACAGTTCCATCCAAACAGCCTACATAAGTAGATTTTTATCACTTGCCCCTTTAAATCAGCACAAAAACACACACTGCATTAATTGTTACCAAAAATAGTGAAGTGCAACTTTATAATGCATTGAGTTTGCAGATCAGACAACTCACTGTGATCTCAGCAGGTTGTCTGGTTGAGCAGACGTCTGGTTTCTGATGACTAAAGAGCAGCGACGCCTGCAGTGGAGCAGAAATGAGGCACAGTTGCTCATCCTCAAAGGACCCGTTTCAGTGGCGCAGGCAGGTCCCTCAAGGTGAAGCAGATTTCTGGCTCACAATTCGCAAATCTCTGCCACAGCAGGGAAAAAAAACGGCTCTCTCCTGCCAACCTGCTACTCCTGCTGTGTCATTTTCTGTCTTGCATTAGAAAAATTGTAAACATGCTTATGGAATATTTTTTTATTAGAAAACCGTGATCGTCTCTGAAGCTGCGTCTTTTTCTTCTTCGAGCTATTGTTGACTTTGCTCTGCGCTCAAAGATGCTTCATATCCTTGCATTTATTTTGCTCAATTACAAAAACAGACTCTTCTTAGAATTGGTTGGAAAATTCTGAAACAAATGAGAGTGATGAATCCCTGAAAAAGAGCAGCATATTTTTTTAATTATACCCCAAATAATGACTTAAAGGAATAGGCTCCGTTATTTAGTCAAGGGTCCGTTCTGGTCATATTTAAAATAAAAAAATAAAAATAAATGCAAGAAATTATATTATGATAAGCCAAATTATGATATGCCAAAATTGTAGTATTCTTTTAACGTAGAGAAATTTGAGGCCCTTAAAAAGTATTAAAAAGTCTTTAATGCTATTTTGCAAGGTAGTAAATTCTATATAATTTTTGATTATGTAATGTATGGTTGGTGACGCAGTGGCGCAGTAGGTAGTGCTGTCGCCTCACAGCAAGAAGGTTGCTGGTTCGAGCCTCAGCTGGGTCAGTTGGCGTTTCTGTTTGGAGTTTGCATGTTCTCCCTCCATTCGTGTGGGTTTCCTCCAGGTGCTCCGGTTTCCCCCACAGTCCAAAGACATGTGGTACAGGTAAATTGAGTAGGCTAAATTGTCCATAGTGTATGAGTGTGCATGGATGTTTCTCAGAGATGGGTTGCAGCTGGAAGGGCATCCGCTGCGTAAAACAAACGCTGGATAAGTTGGTGGTTCATTCCGCTGTGACGACCCCAGATTAATAAAGGGACTAAGCCGAAAAGAAAATGAATAAATGAATGAATGAATGTATGGTTGTATGCTAAAGTTAGTCTCAGCATCGTGATGTCTATCAGCATGTCTATCAACTAAACACAGATGTGTTGGGGGACCCCAATAAGTTACAAACCTGGCTGCTTCTAGAGCCAGCGGTTTATTTTTGTTTATTTTAAATAAATGGTTATACAGTAGTTTGTTTGTTTTATTTTGTATATTTTAAGCCCTATAAAAATCTGACAAATTGCGCAGTTAATATTAAATGAAAGGTTATTACTTTAAACAGGAAGTAGCTAAAGGCTGATTTATACTTTTACGTCAAGCGCACGTGTATGGTCTGGCACAGCCTTCGCGCAGTTGTATAGCCCTAGCCGTGGCTGATGCTGATGCGAACCTCTCAAAAAATGTATCTACATGTCACAAAGATGCATAGCGCAACCTCTGTGATTCGTCGGCTTAGTAGCTGTGATGAGTGTGGGCTGTGCAGAGAGCTGCGAACCTGAGGGAGTGAGTGTTTACAAGTGTTGAGTCCTGTAAAGGATGGCTCCAGATGGAATGGCTCCAGATGGAAACATTTGTTTTGTGTTTACCTTATGAATAAAGTTGTTGCACATCCACTGGTTCCCGCCTCTGAATGAGCAAGCTTGAGATGTGTACATTTAAGGTAGCATTCGGAAAAAACAAATCACCCGCAAAGAAACTCGACACAGAGGAACATAAAAACCTACTTCCAGCTAGTGTTTCTGAAGTGTTATTGCAGAGCAACCCAAACAGCACACAGAAGTATAAATGCACGAAAAAAAAGTTTGCCACTTTTTTGTTGTCTACAGACACTTTGCTGTTGTGTTCTGCCCTATTTGCAGCGCATTTCTGTATTTGCATGTGTTGCGAGAATTTGCATGTGTTGTCAAACTAATGAAAATACTTCCTCCATTTGTTAATGTTTTTTATCTGCGTTTGTTTACTTAACTTGTAGCATGTTTGAGCTCTCTCGGGCATCATAGGTTTTCATCGGTGGAAGCTCTTAGCAAATCTGATCCCATGTTGAACTCCTCGTAGGTGCAAATCTGCTTGAACAAAGAATTTTATCACATCTCTAAAACCCATTTTTCAAAGCTTCCCTCATATCAGACCCATTGTCACAATCACATCTCTTTCTCTTTCATGTCATCCCTGAAATCAACAAGCGACCTTTGAAAATGGGGGGATTAAAGGATTCATAACTTCGCCACTGACTGAGGCGCTAAAGACCCTTCCCTGCGCCTCCTTTTTCTGGAAGCACACCTGCCTTATCTCACCATCGGCCGCTACGTGTCTGGATAATTTTCCGATCATAATAAACACGCTCCTTTCTCTTTTTCTACATAATGAAGTAATAGCCAAACCCAAAGAGTCTCGCGGCTTTGATTGACAGGAAGCAAAATGCAGAAAGACTGTAGTATATTAAACACAAGCGTGGTGTTTGGCTACAAGAACTGTAACCCAACACAGTGGTTTGTCTTGGCTTGCAATCAAAGCGTTGGCTGGTAGGTAGAGTGTTGGTGCAAGACAAAGAGAGCATTGTTGAAGCCCAGAGCTCTTTCCCACTCGGGCTTACAGGAGCTTTTAGGTGAAGCGTGAAGCTTTGGTTGCCAGTCACCTGGAAGGAAGCACAGGCTGTAGAAAGGATCTGATGTTGCTTGGAATAAGTCTGCAAGACTCAAGCTGAAATCGAGCTCCTCTGGATCCATGTCGGCTGCTTAAGATAGTATTTCATTTCCTGGTTGGCCGTTGTCTGTTTTTTTCAGTTAGCAAGCTCAAGGTTTAAGTGAACGCTTCCGGCATTCTTGCTAATGAAATTTTTGGGGGTGCTACAGTCAAACCTCTTTTTTTTTTTAGCTGAAAATTTGTTTCGTTTGCTTAAGTTTAAAGGAATGGTTCATCCAAAAAAGTAAATTGTCATCATTAGCTCACTCTTCACTTGTTCCAACACTGTTTGAGTTTCTTATTCTTCTGTTAAACACAAAACACACACACACACACACACACAAAAAATGAATGTTGGAAACTGGTAGCCATTGACTTCCATAGTATTTTTCTTTCCTTTTATGGAGGTCAGTGTCTTCAACAGAAAAAAATTAACTCATAAAGATTTAGAACCACTTGAGGTTAAGTAAATGCTGATATTTTTTATCTATCTATTTCTTTAACTTCATATTTCTTCCCCCACAAAAAAAGATATGAACACTGAACACTCAATGAATAAAACAGCATCATGGCACTGCATGTATGGTAGCCGCCACTTACGTTAAACTCGACAGGGCATAACTAAAGATACAAAGTGCTTCCATATGGCACATGGATATGACCATACGCTCCTAATATTTTCATTTAAACCCAGTGATATACCACAGCTGCAGTTTAAGAGAGAAAAGTGCAAAACTTTGAGCAAAAAGAAAAGCTAAGGAGTACCTGGCACTTTTTCTTGGTGACCCATTTTTGTTGTGCTTCTGTAATGCATTATTAAATAAAATCTAGTTATACATTTAAATAAAATTGTTTTCATTTATTATTCAATTATTTTGGGTTTCAATTATTTGTACTAATAATATTACTAAATACTAATACTTATTAGTTATATTTAAATAGAATAATAGATGTTTTATTAAAAATCCACCAAAGATTGGTTTTAACTTGTCTGAAGGTCAATGGAAGTCAAATCCAGCTTTATTGTCAATTCTGCCACATGAACAGACATACAGAGAAGTGGAATTTTGTTACTCTCAGACCATAGTTGCATATAGATAACTCAAAAGCACTACAAGATGCAGATGCAAATAATTTTTAGTTAAGAGAAAAACATACATTTATGTTAAAACTTTGCTATTGTTTTGTCTAAAAATGTCTGAAAACATCTTTTTGTAAACATCTTTGACATCTTATTGTTAATTTATTCACACAGACAATGGTCTATATGACAATGTCTTTGTTTCAAATTTGGAAGAAATGTCATCAGTAGTTTACAGAAATATGTATATTTACTCAAATACATAACTATGAATCATAAATGCATAGAAATGTAATTTCATCGAAAAACCATAGCTGTATATACAATGTTATTTAAAATACACTTGCTTACTATGCAAACTAAGGCCTGTTATAGGTGTGTTCAAGGTGACTTGATCATATAAGCTATATTGAAGCTACAAATTGAAATTGTATATTTGTGTTTGTGGTTATACATTAATCAGCCCAAATACCAATGCTAATGTATTAAACTCAAGTTTAAATACCTAGTTTACCCTAAATTGAAAATGTATTCAATTTGTGGTCTCCATTAAGTGGTTTACAACCTTTATGAGTTTCGTTGTTGAACACAAAAGAAGATATTTTAAAGAAAGTTGAAAATCTGTAACCATTGACATCTATAGTTGAAAAAAACCCAAATAAATAGTAGGAGTTCAGTGTTTACAGCTTTCTTCAAAACATTTTTTTGTGTGTTCAAGAAAGTCAAACAGGGGTGCTTATCCTAAACAATGACGTAGCTCGTGGCTGAACTATCATAGTACAATGAATGGTTTGGGAAAAGAACGATGTAGTGACGAGTGTTTCCCAAAACCCGTAGTTTCTCTGTCGCAGATCCATCGTTTGAACCACGTTATTATAACCAATGTTTCCTTTACAAATATTATTGAGAACATTACATATTCTATTCTAAAATGTAAAATCATTTACAAAAGCTACCACATATTCTAATATCACATATAAATAAATAAATAATGAGGCTATTTTTTTAGGAAATTTAATATTTTTTATTTATTAGGAAATGAAAAAATTCTACTTTAATAATAATATTAATGATGATGATGATGATTATTATTATTATTATTATTAAGTAGGATATTGTTTATTTATTTTACATTTTTTGAAAAGTCTACTTTTACAATTTAACACATGCAAACCACTGGAGAAATGTTCTAACCATCAGGCTCATGCCACATACAGTAAAGATACTTAATGAATAACCTACTATAAATAAAAAAAAAAGCATTAATGTTTTTTGTTCTCACAAGCTTTGGAGATGTAACATAAATTCTGCTTTTAAATAATAGGTCACTTATAGCTTTCATCATGAGCCACGGCTGTGTTCAAAATGACATCAATGTTTCAAAGTGCACTGCGAAGGCAGCGCAGTTATAAACATGAAGATCGCTAAAACTGTAAAAATAATTTGAAAGCAAATTACACCTAAGAGAGATGACTTTAATGTTTTTTTTTCATTCAAGTTTAAATGTTAGAATGTTCTAAACAAATAGGGCATAGGGGGGATAACTGGGAATAGAACACAGTCAGGAAATATGTTTGTAACTACAGTAACAAACTTGTTTGTAACAAGTTTGCGACGCAGTTTGTGAATGTTTGTTGGAGCAATGGATTTGGGAAACGCCGAATCAACGAACTATGTTTGTAATGACGGAACTTGCGACCTTAGTTGGAAACGCACCCCTGGTTTGTAACAAGTGAAAGGAAAATAAATGATGACAGTTTTCGGTGGACTATCCCTTTAGTTTTAATTAAAAAAGGCCTAAAAATTAAGTATGTCATCAATAGCCCCTACTGTATGTTGCTTAAAGTCCTGAGCTTATATTACCAATGAAATGCGATAGCGAAAGGTAAGCAGATTTACAACAAAATTGTGGATTCACAAGCATTTAAACCCTCCGGACCAGTGAACCTATGCTATTATCTGCCGTTCAAGCTCCTCTGGACCATAATGCATGGTTTTACTGGGTTTTCTTAGGTTAAACTTCGAAACAAAATCCGCATCTCTCTCTCTCTCTCTCTCTTTCTCAGGAGAGTCCAAACTGCAATTATGCACCAAAGACAACTTCTTTTGAACAGAGTGTCAGTGTTTCTAATTGACCGCACCTGTCAGTTGTTGTTTGTCATAATCCATGGCTCTATCAGCCTCTCAGGGAAAGGTCAGTTGGATCAGTAAAGCACTGGCCCTTTTTTTGTGTGGAGGCCAGAAAAGATCATCTAATTCTTGGCAGCTGTGCCACGGATCTACAGTTTTATGGATCTCCGGCCCGCTCTAGCATGTGTGTGTGCCAGGCTCCAGACTTCAGCATGTGAGGCTCTTTAGATGTGCAGCAGAGCAGAGTTAAGATGTGACGGAGCATCTCTGTGTTTGTTCATTGATATGAATTAACAAGGCCATTTCTTTGCTTGCTTTTTGCACAAATATGGAAAGTTTTTATTTTATTTTATTTTTTTATTTGAGCCAAAAAAAATTATATATACAGTTAAAGTCAGAAATTTCCCAAATGATGTTTAACAGAGCAAGGAAATTTTCACAGTACTGTATGTCTGATAATATTTTTTCTTATAGAGAAAGTCTTATTTGTTTTATTTCGGCTAGAATAAAAGCAGTTTTTAATTATAAAAAAAAAACTGCTTTAAATTTGAATTATTTAATAAATCTAATTTTACTTTTATCTCTGCCTGTTTATGGTGATATATTATACATGCATGTGGCATCTTCTATTCTAACAAGACCTGATTCTGTATATCATGCTTCTACGTTTTATGACAAATGCAAAATCCTGTACTCATCATTGCATTTTATATGAGATGGTGGGCTGGACATCACTAGCTGTATGCAGAAAACAGCACTAGTAGATTTTTTTTTCTATAAAGATATTTTAGGTAAACTTCCAGCTTATCTTTGTACTCTTGTTTGTCTTGGCTCCGGGAATAACCAGCTTTTTTTTTATTGTGCACCTTGGGCATGGAATAATTTGATGTAATATATATATATATATACAAGACTTGCCTAATTACCCTAATTTGCCAAGCTAACGTAATTAACCCAGTTAAGCCTTTAAATGAATGAATACTAATATCTTGAAAAATATCTTGTAAAATATTATGTACTGTCATGATAAAGTAACGTGATAAAAATAAAATAAGAAGATAAAAATCTTCTTTCCAGTAAACAGAAATTAGGGAAAAAATATAAACGAGGGATAATAATTTAGAAGGGCTAATTCTGACTTTAACTGTATATGAATCAATTAATAACTGTTTTGGTCACCCTTTGAGGTGAAATTGTCTTTATATACAATAGAAATAATCAATAGTATATAAACTCTTATAAAGAAAGGATCTTTTGATGGTTCCCTGAAGAATCTTTACCGTTTATAGCGCCTTTTATTTTTCACAAGTTTCTTAACGGCGGTTAGTAAGTTCATTTAGTCAGTTGTTTCTGAAAACCAGAAGAACTGACAATAACATGACACCTATTAAGTTCATCATATTGTTTATTGTGTGATTTAAAATAACTGACCCAAGGAGATATTCAGCAAAGATATTCAGCCAAAAAAAGATTTTAGAATTTCTATGATATATTAACATATGAAATATGACTTAGGTTTTTGCAATGACCAATTGTCAATAGGGATGGGGTTTTTTTTTTGTCTGGAACATTCATGGCTCAAAATGTCATTAGCTGAGATTTTGTCATCCTGCATTTGAAGAATTGTAGAGTGATGGATATGCAAAACTTTTTCACACAAAACATTTTTATGCTCACTTGAGTTGGTTTTTGAGTTATACATTTTTGAATAATGGGAGATTGAAACGCATTTGCCGAACAAACTTATGTAGCGAACATTGCGCTCACAATGGAGGCATTATGTTTGTCTTGTCGGTTACTAGTTTACTAATACTACAGTTGAATACAACAACTTGATCCAAGCTCACTTAAATTTTTGATTCTTTTTTTTTTTTCCTGACTCTAAAATGTTTTCTTGACGAGGATAGAAACCCAGCTATAACTTAGTAGGACAATATAGTTTGTTGACAAAATTCAATAAAATATATATATATATATATATATATATATATATTTTTTTTTTTTCTAAATCTTTATTTCTATAGCGCTTTTACAATGTAGATTGTGTCAAAGCAGCTTCACATAGAAGATTATAGTAAATTGAAACTCCCAGTTATTCAGTCTCTTCTATACTTATTTGTCTGAGAAGGAGACCTGGAAAAGAAATATTCTTAACTATCCTCCTTGAAATGTGATATCATATTATTATTATCCACTGCCTCTGTTTTAACAATCTGTTTCTAGACCTTGAAGACTTTTGCCCTCTCTATGCAACACTGAGATTATACTGCTTGATTATAAAACTCTGAACCATGCGTAAAAGTCAAAATCAGTACGAGTGGAGCTCGAGAAGCGGTATTTTTCACTCTCGCAAAGCAAAAGGAGCCACACTGAAAAAACTGATCTAAAAACCCTTTCTAGATGTTTTTGCACCGCAGTGGCAAGCTGGTGGAGGGGCGAGGGTAAATGTTGAAGTCTGGATTCATGAGAAAGATTGGTCGTTGGCCAGTCACTTTGTGTGCTTTCTTTATGAAAAGTAAATCATCCAGAGCTCCCCGGGTTTCGCTTATTTGAATTGTCTGAATGAGCGACAATCGCTGGCTCCTCTGGAAAGCTGTGAGTGACGACAAAGTCTTTCCTCCACTCCTCAGACTTTAAATGTGTGCGTCAGGTCTCATCCAGCACTTCATTATCACAGCCTCTCTCTCTCTCCCTTCTGATTTGTGAAATGACAGGTCTCTTCCCTGCTGTCTGCCCGGGAGGGTTTGATGAATGGCTGTCATTGTGCTGGCCGCGGGGGGATGTCTGTGCCCTCTGGCTGATGAGGCCGCAAGACAGTGGGCACACCCTGGCTGCTCTTCAAAGCGCTCGGTCCTTAATAAACTCTCATCCCCTCTTTCTTTTATCACAAGGACACTTTATCACACTGTTCTTTTCTTTTCTTGAGTTAACAAATACCTTTTTATCTGCCTCTGCTGTCTAACAAGGGCATATCTCACAGCTCTGCTATTTTAAACAGCCCATCACACTTCTTATTAATAGCTGCGCTATTTCAGTCAAATTGCCTAATTTTCTAAATGTTCGGATCTCAATTACTTTGTCTGTTTATACAAATGACTTTCTGCAGATCGTTAGACTGCTGGTTTCTGTCTTTTGCTTCATTTTGCGCTTTGACACTTCTTGGCTTTCTGCACTTTTTTTTTACTCAAACTGTAGGTTGAAAACATTTGCTTGATGCACAAAAGAAAATGTATTTGTTTTTTTGCTAGTTTTCTGGACTATAAAGGCTCATACACACTGGGACTCTTTTTGCTTAAGTTTATCATCAGCATTTTTCGAGACAGAGTGAATATGCAAAATTACTCTCTGACGTTAGATGGCTCTTAATGAACTTGCACGTCAGGAAAGAAAAGAGGAATGAAACTCACCATCCTATTTGCTACTGTCCAATCTACTGACATTAAAATAGTTATTATACACCTCTTTTTGTTCAGACACCAATGAAAAAAGCAGCTCCACATTCATCTTGCCTTGGTGCATCATCTCCTTAATTGAATGAAAGTGAAACTGGGACTGCTCTAAGGGGTGTTTAATGTAACTTCAGCAGCTCTGGGCACATAAACAAAAGTGCCAATCTGATTAGTGGAGAAATTCTTGATGTGGTTTGTCAAAAAAACAAAAACAAGCCTGAGGCGTCTCTTTAAAAACAACGTTTTTATGGCTAGCGTTTTTGCATTGATGTGCACAATCACATTGGCCTTTGTTTAGTCGTTAGTTGAGTCATTAAGGTGCTTTCACACCTAGACTTTTGTTCCGGAACTTGGCATGTTTCCGCAGTTAGCGCGGTTCGTTTGTCATATGTGAATCCAGCAATCACGCTCAGATCTGCGCCAAAACAATCGGTTCAAGATCACCTGAATGAGGTGGTCTCGGCTCGAATGAAACGAATTCTAGAGCAGATTAATTGTAGTGAGAAAGCAATATGATCTGAACCAGGCTATATCACAGTGTATTATGGATATGTAATAGGCATAAATGGCTAAATGAAGAGAAAATTATGATAGGGTGGAATGTCATTCCTACCGGTAATTGTGTGTTTCATGTCAAATACGAAAGTGAAAGCATGCTGAACTATTAACAAGAGCTGTTTATTCGTTAGAAAAATTGACAGAACAGCAGTCTTGGTTTACCTGTTATTTCTCTTTTTAATGTAAAGCCTGTAATGCATATTTCTAGCCAACAGCTATGTATGAGAAAGTTTTTCCTCTGATTTATATTTGGTGAGGATGTCTGTGGGTGTCACCATTTAAAATGAAAGCACAGCTTTTTGCTTACAATGTCTTATTGCTCATCATCATAAATTAAAATAAGGATGCATGACAGCTGACCGGGACTATAAAACCGTGGACTTGTTTCAGCTATTTTGGTCCGTTTAGAAACTTTGCTGTGTGAAAGCACCAAGAACAAAGATCAACATTGTAACAATTTGAATCCCTCTTTCAGAACAAAACAACCGATCTACAGGTGTGAAAGCACCGTTAAATGTACAGGGAGTGCAGAATTATTGGGCAAGTTGTATTTTTGAGGATTAATTGTATTATTGAACAACCACCATGTTCTCAATGAACCCAAAAAACTTATTAATATCAAAGCTGAATATTTTTGGAAGTAGTTTTTGTTTGTTTTTAGTTTTAGCTATTTTAGGAGGATATCTGTGTGTGCAGTAATAGACTATTACTGTGCATAATTATTAGGCAACTTAACAAAAAACAAATATATACCCATTTCAATTATTTATTTTCACCAGTGAAACCAATATAACATCTCAACATTCACAAATATACATTTCTGACATTCAAAAACAAATCAGTGATCAATATAGCCACCTTTCTTTGCAAGGACACTCAAAAGCCTGCCATCCATGGATTCTGTCAGTGTTTTGATTTGTTCACCATCAACATTGCGTGCAGGAGCAACCACAGCCTCCCAGACACAGTTCAGAGAGGTGTACTGTTTTCCCTCCTTGTAAATCTCACATTTGATAATGGACCACAGGTTCTCTATGGGGTTCAGATCAGGTGAACAAGGAGGCCATGTCATTAGTTTTTCTTCTTTTAGACCCTTTCTTGCCAGCCACGCTGTGGAGTACTTGGACGCGTGTGATGGAGCATTGTCCTGCATGAAAATAATGTTTTTCTTGAAGGATGCAGACTTCTTCCTGTACCACTGCTTGAAGAAGGTGTCTTCCAGAAACTGGCAGTAGGACTGAGAGTTGACCTTGACTCCATCCTCAACCCAAAAAGGCCCCACAAGCTCATCTTTGATGATACTAGCCCAAACCAGTACTCCACCTCCACCTTGCTGCCGTCTGAGTCAGACTGGAGCTCTCTGCCCTTTACAGATCCAGCCATGGGCCCATCCATCTGGCCCATCAAGACTCACTTTCATTTCATCAGTCCATAAAACCTTAGAAAAATCAGTCTTGAGATATTTCTTGGCACAGTCTTGACGTTTCAGCTTGTGTGTCTTGTTCAGTGTTGGTCGTTTTTCAGCCTTTCTTACCTTAGCCATGTCTCAGAGTGTTGCACACCTTGTGCTTTTGGGCACTCCTGTGATGTTGCAGCTCTAAAATATGGCAAAACTGGTGGCAAGTGGCATCTTGGCAGCTGCATGCTTGACTTTTCTCAGTTTATGGGCAGTTATTTTGTGCCTTGGTTTTTCTACATGCTTCTTGCGACCCTGTTGACTATTTTGAATGAAACGCTTGATTGTTCGATGATCATGCTTCAGAAGCTTGGCAATTTTAAGAGTTCTGCATCCCTTTGCAAGATATCTCACTATTTTTGAGTTTTCGGAGCGTGTCAATTCCTTTTTTTGACCCATTTTGCCAAAGGAAAGGAAGTTGCCTAATAATTATGCACACATAGAGTGTTGATGTCATTAGACCACACCCCTTCTCATTACAGAGATGCACATCACCTAATATGCTTAATTGGTAGTAGGCTTTCGAGCCTATACAGCTTGGAGTAAGACAACATGCATAATGTGGTCAAAATACTCATTTGCCAAATAATTCTGCACTCCCTGTATGTCCCTGTGTGAACAGGTCTTAAGTCAGTTAAGCCCAAATGCTTCTAGCTATGCAAATCTAGTTCTACATTGTTTTCTATTAGCATGAAAGAGCAACAATTTTGTTAGTACATTTTTTGCACCTGATTTCATTTGCCTTATGGTGAAGTTCATTTGGGCAGGTGTCAAAAGGGCAGTCATATTCTGGTGCACACCAGAAGCAGACCAAAATAGTGTACCGAGACATGCTCGAAGAGGTGGTCTCGGTATGCTTTCAAATAAACCCTGGAGCAGTTCATTTGTGGTCAAAATGTAAACCAACCGTGAACTAACCCAGGATGAAAAAAAGTACTTCGCTTTTTTGGACTAAACCAGTTGCCGTAATCAGCTGCAACATGCATTCTGGGATGAGAAACAGGTTTTTGACACTTTACCACAATTATTGCAGGTTGTGGACAAGAGTGGTTTTGTGAGGAGGTTCATACTGCCTGCTGACTTTTCCTCTGCTCTTTGTTTACTTTTGTGTGTTTTGTGAGTTTTCTGTGCATTAATTCTGACCAATGAAATTGCAGTTCATGAAATTCTTATAGCCAATGACTGATGTGGATGTTGTCACGTGACTGTCACATTTTTGGTTTGTTTTATAACTGGAGAGCAGTCAGTATGATCTGCCAAAATGAAATGTACTACAGGTGTGAAAGCACCCTAAGGCTGTACTTACACTATGTACAGTTGCCTTGAACCGGGCCAAAGCACGCTTGTACCGTTTTCCCAGACAGCCCGCACTCACATTACATTCGGGCCTGGGCGCGCTTACGTCATCGATGGAGCGCTGTTCCGTAAGCGCTCTCGCTCAGCACAGTGAAGATTTCTTTAGTTATATCTTTTAAGTCGTTTGATATGCTGTGACACGCAGTCTAATATTTCGCTGAACAGATCAGCCACTTTTGATGCTCATAAACAATCATAAAGTACTCGTGCTGCAGAAATTAGGAGGTTTGCTGAAGCTGCAGCTGTGGTGCAGTGAGAGATTTGCGTCTTTAATAATCTACGACAGTTTGCGTTCATTGAACAGTACGAATGAGCAATTAATCCATATAAAACAGTCCCTTAGAAGTCACGTCTCGCTGTAAGCATACGGTGCTTGAGCCCAAGTGAACTGCGCTCAGGCCCACCTCTTTCAACCAGGCCAGGGCCGCCCAAGTGAACCATGCCTGAGCCCGATTCAAAGCACTCACACTTCTCAAACAATCCAGGAAACGGGCCTGGGCACGGTTCGTATAGCATAGTGTGAGCACGCCCTAAGACTAGTTGTCTGGTTTAATCTGGTTTAACTGCATCGTCATTCAGGCCCTGTTTTATACCTGGTATTCAGATGTTCTTGTGAATTCAATCACAAGTGCACAACCCTGAATACTGGTGTAAACAGGGTGTGATATGTTTTCTACTTCTGACCGCTTTCAGAGGTAGTTGATTGGATTGATAAGTAGTGTAAACACATGGTTGTATGTGTTTGAAAGCCACAGAAGTCAACTTACTGATTTACTATATAATTGTAACTCATGACATGAGTAATATAACAGTAATTTGTAATTATTCTTAAGGCTTCTTACTGTAGCATGCAGTCCACCATGGATAAACATTTCACACATTAAGATGTTTTTACACTAAGTTGCAAAAGCAAAGGAGAGATGGATCAACAACAAAACTGCACTCAAAAACATGCTGCCTAGTTGTCATCCAATGTTGGGTCAAATATGAAATAAGAAATATGAAAACAGCAACTCACAGACACAATGGCTTTAGAAGTACATGATTCAAATGAATGGATATCAACTACTGCCTTTTTTATCAATCATAACTTTTATAAATAATCTTAGGCATGGCAAGTTATTTCATAATAGTTTATGGTGAGATCATCAGGACGGGACATGTAATAAGACAAATATGTTTGTATTTTTGCAAAAGAAAATTTGAATCTGTTTTGTAGCATACTAATAATAAAAACTTCTGTTGCTACTATTACACTATTGTAGTTGGGTTATGTGGCTTTTTTTTTGTTTTTCAATTTGTAATGGTAATTTTTTTTGTTTATGTATACATATATTCATGTATACAGAGGCTACATGTGCTGGTAAAGATTAAAGATACAGATAAGAGGTTTGCACTGACTGTGGGCTATATGTTGTGTGTTATTTTTGAACCCAAATGTAAGAATCAGCTTCTAGCATGTGCTTCTTAGCATTGCAACCTGAGAGAAACCATTAAAGCAGAGAATTTCGCTATTCTTTACTACTTAAATATAATTCACACCAGTTTCAGCAATGGATAGAAACTTTGTTTGTGTTACTTGCATTTTGATGGAATTTTGGTTTGCTCGACTGGTCCAAAGGGAAATCCAGGCGAAGCTGATTGTATTCCCTCGCAGATGCCATTTGCAGGCGTGAACCAAAAGGGGTTTATTGAGCACTCTCAAAAACCAGTTTGGGGGGTCTTTGAGTATAGCCTCTTTTATTGTTTTAAGATGTAAAGTTAATTAGCGATCATTCGTGATCAAGTCGTCCTGTGGATAACCTTTTGCTGGGTGCCTGTGGATTGCTTTGAAAATGAAATCAAAGTTCAGACATGTGGGCACCATTCAATCTTTTAGGGATAATATGGTGTGATTTGTTCAGTTCTGGAAAGATCCGTTGACTCCCTACACAAATAAGGACTAAATGTATGCTATGTGTAGTTTTTCTGTAATTGCTAACATATCAGAGCCTTTAAGGGTCTGTATGTGTTCATGTATGTTGCATTTATGTTATATAATTTCAGACGTTACAGTAGGCTGTTTCACACTATCATTGATCTGCAGCTAGTACACAAGTACTCACTTTTGCATACTTTCATGCTTCACATCCAGTGTTGATAATGTAACCAATCAGAAATGTAGTCGTGATGTGAGCCTTTTAATTAGGCAGAACCTCACCGCTAGTGTTTTAAAAACCAAAGTATAGTGTCATGACAATATCTTGGCCTGTGACACTTTGCTTATTAAACAAACATGGTGGAGATGAACCTCATCTGAAGAACAAAAGGCTATGCTGAGGAATTTGTTGAGCCCTGAGGAGTAAATTAGCAGGTGTTCCTCTGTCTTTGCATTTTTCTCAGCTTTCTCCACTCTTACTGGCAATCTGGCTGAGGGGCCCATTGTGTTGCTGTTGCCTAGGATATGCTTCTCTTGTTTGGTAAATGGTAGCATGTCCAGGCAAGCAAAATGATCACTTAGTTGGAGGTGCTTCCCCATTTGGCCTGCTCATTTCCGACCAAGGGTCAATGCAGGACTCTAATAGATAGCTCTTCACCCCTGTGGAATGTCTTCATGTCTTCTCATCTTCCTTGCAATATTTATTCGATTTATTCAATGGACATTTATTAAAGGAATACCAATTCCTTTATGTACAATTAAAGCATATTGACCAGGTGGCTTGCACAACTAATAATTTATTCAGTTAAGCCTGTTTATGACTAGTAGTCAGCAGAGATCCAGCACATTCATAGTACCAGACTAACTTCTGAGAGCAGTGGCACCAATAGCTATGTTTCAATTAGGGATGCAACAATACAGTTAGCTTACGGTTCAATACATACCTCGGTTATTTAACACAGTTTTCGGTTCAGTTCTGATGGCTTGACACATAAGTGTTTTTTTTGTTGTTATTCTATGCTTAGGCAATAGGAACAGTAAGAAAGAGAAAAAATAAAAACGATTTATTGCAATACTACTTTATTTAACTTCAAATCCAAGAAAGGTACACTAGTTCCTAGTGTATTGTATAATAAAAAAAAATTAACACTGAAATCTTACAGCTGCTGGTAGTCCATGTACAAACTGGGCAACACATAAATTCCTCCATTTTAAAAATAAACATGCATGTGAAGTTAATAAACATAAATTGACCATTTCAAATAAACATATTTGTACTTCAGTAAATATAAATAACCAACTTAATTAAACTAAACACTGCCTTTGTTATTTTTATGTGTCTTTCGGAACCAGTTGGGTATGTTTGCTGGAAGGATTCAGCGAGGGATAGTTGTTTTATGGAGGACTTTATTACCAGACAGTGATATTGCTGGGTGATGGCGCCGCAGATGTGCAGTCATGTTGGAAGCGTGTCTGTTCGATTACTCTATACGTGTAACCGAAATGTCCCCACACCGCGGATTTGAAAGACACCGGCGCTTCCTTGTATTACTGCCTCACTTTACAGCTGCTCGCCATGTTAAAGTGTGGAATGATGGTGGAGCGCCCCCTAACTTTAGAGCATAGTTATTGAATATTTACTCGCGGGGAGGAGTTTCCTCATCTCAGCTTGTAGACTTACAGGCACACACAAACAGTCAATTCGGAGAGAAATAAAGGCACATAAATTATTTAAGCGTAAAACCGGAAAAAACGCTATTCACAAGCGGGTATTGAACTGTGGATGTCATATTGTATTGAGAATTGTGGCATCTCTAGTTTTAATTCATCTATTTTTAAGCATATTTTGGAATACTGCAAAAAATGCTTAATGGAAATGTCAAGAAACACATATATTTTGAAGTGAGTAGGATAAATGTTTTATCTGATTAGAAAAAATGTGCATGAACTATGATGGAACCACATTTAGGCCCAATTCTATTTTTGTACCCCTTTCCCTTGGCCCTTGAAACAGAGTGTAAAGGGTAAGGGCTTCAAAATGTACCCCTAAGAAATGGGACAGCACTACAACACCTGCATTTGTCATCATATGTCATCGCTATCTCTTGCTTCATGTGAGATTGACGACTGCGACTGCTGTAGTTATTCCAGTTGCGTTATTTTTTGGTATTTATCTTTAGGAAATCACTGAAGGCAACAATATCAAGTTATCATAACGATATAATGTGGCAATAAGATCGTAACTGTACTGTGCATTTAAACCATGGCCATATTCATCTATGTAAACACACGAAAACAACATTAACATTATAGCAGACACTTTAAAAAGGTCATTCCCAGCCACTAGACTTTACTGACAGGGTTTTCGAGTGTCATCAAGTGACAGAATGCTATGGGACTACTATACAGAAGTTATTTTTATGGATTATAGATAGCGAAATTTAGCGTTTATTATTTTAGCTTGTTTTTTAAGGTAAATACAGGTAAAATACAAATGCGGTAATGAATGTATTAAAACATGTGCTTGTTTATTGTTAAAATTTGTAATAATAACAAAAAATACTAATTTGTGCATCTCCTGACTTTCGTGTGCAGCCATGCTGCCGTTGTAGATGGTGTATTCTGAGAATTTCAAAAAGTGTCTAGCCCTTGCCCTTAGCCCTACATTTTTAAGCTAAAGAGAATTGGGACACCCCTACCTCTTCTAGTGAACACGCTAAAAAGATAATTGGGACAACCCTACTTCTTCTAGTGAACATGCAAAACGAGGGGTAGGGGAAGGGCTAAGGGGTAGAATTGGGATCGGGCCTTGGGATTGAATAATTTCCAGCATCTGCATAAAACATGTAAAATGCCTTGTTTAAAGTCTTTAGTGTCTTTAGTGTTGTTCGGTATTATTACACATGCAATCATCTCGAATCACCAAAAGCCACTGTGTGTTCATTGCATTTTGTCTTGTCTTCTAGGGTGCAAGTAATTTATCATGTAAGAAAAAAGGGCTCACATTATCTTCTCCTACTGCAACTAATTCCATTTTCTTTTTGATATTTGCTGCCAGTTCATCAGGAAATGATGATTTTGTTCTCTTTGACTTATTGGATGGAAATGGAAATACTTGATTCTCAAATGCTTTCAGTTTTCAATTCAAGCATAATGTTATGGTTTATTTGACTTTTTTTAACGAAAAACAAAAACCTAGCTATTTTGTACAATTTATCTGACTTATAACTAAAAATGCTTTTGTTGTGGAGAATGACAGTGCTGTTTCATTTGGCTTTAAAAGTTCAATTTGTGGTTTATCTTGGAGAGCTCTGTAACAAATTCAAATGCTTCTCACTGAATTTCAAAGTGCTGTTTAGTGGTCATATAAATGACTGGTCTGGTGAAACACATTCAATTTAGCTTTTGGCATTATTCTTTTCTTCTGATCTGGACTTAAAGGGTCCATATGTTGCACTTTTCAAACAAGTGCTTTTTCATTCTGCTTTTTGTGCATTCAGTGACATGTCTTATGCGCAACAGAATGCAATCACTTATCAGTTCAAATTGGTAGGGATTTCGAAGAAAATAAGTATAAAAGCCAACTATAAAAACAGAAATAGTTGGCCACTACATTCCAAATCTCCTAACAAGAGCTTTGTAAAAGAAACATTCTAAAATCAAAGTCACACTCTACTATAGCCAGATTTGACGTCAATGAACCACTCAGCACCTGAACCAACTGAGTTGACCTGACCTGTACCCTAACACTGTGTCACCTTAATGGCCCTTTTATAAACCAACACACCACATGCAGGAAATGAGAATGTCAGCTTTAACCAAGACAGAAGGCTCTGTAATCATCCGGCTACCAAGGTCTCCTGCAGTGGAGCGCTATTGAGTGGCTCCGCTAAAGGTGACACACTCTTTTCAGGACTGGGGACCCGTAGAGGAGAACAAATACCAGTGTCTATTGGATGCTCACATACCCAGCTCTCAAACAGTGTGGATGCCAAGAAGAGGTCCCCTATAAGGTCAGCCTCTAAGATGCTATTGTTAGAGTCTAGTTACCCAGTGGTTTGGGAACCCAAGTTTATCAAGAGTAACATTCAACAGGGGTAACGCACCTTTACCACCAATTTAGTTTGATTTTGGTTCAGAGCTAGAACCTAGTTCCTATTTATTTTAATTTCGTTTGTGTCTTTTCACGAAACATAAATGGTTTTTAAGTAATCCTAAAACATTGCAGGGCTAGAAGTAAGAACTGCTTGGCAACAAGTTGAACAGAAAAAGTTTTGAAATAACATTGGAACACAACATTCAACATTGCCATCTGTACAAACTATAGAGATCTGCATGGAAACATAATTTCTGCTTGTAATCATTCATTCATATATTCATTTTCTTTATTGCTTAGTTTCTTAAACGTTACCAAGGTGCATAAACAAGTTAGTTTTGCTTATTATCTCTGTCTATACAAAAATTATTGCCAGCTACATGAACATGGTATTCTCGGTTTGTAATCTCCATCTATACTAATTATGCTGAGATGCACAAACAAGTTCACCTCCCTTGTAAACTCCATCTATACAAATTAAGACGAAAATAACAGACACATTATTCTCTCCTGTAACCTCAAATAGTCTATGATGTACAAACACATAAAGTAGCATTTATTTTGTTTTGATGGTAATGCAGCATTGCAAAGCAATTACATTAATATCTTAAGCTGATTTTCCACTATCGGCCCAAATTTCGAACGGTTATTTTTACTTTTCCATTCTGTGTTGATCTGGACCAGTCAACATGGATAGAATTTCACTTTTCACTGTGGTGTGGAAAAAAAAACTGAGCTGTCCGTTGTGCATCAGTTGTTGCGTTAGTAATGCAAGTAAAATGTAAACCGTGATATGTACAAGGATCCGACATCTTTTTTTTTCTGATATTTATTGTTCAATAAAAATAAATAAATCTTCCTTCTGGCCAGCTACGGAGAAACCGTTAATCAGGCAACATAATGTCAGTGTCATATGCACAAGCTCTCCACTGGTCCTTAACTTTTCAGCAGGGATGTCTAACTGTGCCTAGAATTTTGGGCCGAGAATCGTTTGTAATCTTGCCGCACCATTCTAGGCTCATGTGGAAACACAACTGGAACCGTATCTGACTTTTGTTAGAATGATTCAACACAACAGTGGAAAAGCAACTTTTGTTGCTGGCAGGTTTTTATTTGGCACTTCCATGTTTGCATGGCTAGGAAAGACACATAAGAACTGGCTCTGTGGCAGCTCTTAGGCCTATAGAAAAGCAGACCGGTCACCAGAACCAACTTAGAACCGACAATAGCACTAGCTCTAAAATAGCAGCCATTCATTCTGGTGGAAAAGGGGTAGCAGAAGAGCTGCTAAGGAGAATGTGTGTCACGGAGAGGACCAGATGAATGGAACAAAGGCAGGCATTGTTACAGGCTTGAATGGCTCACGTGTTTCTGGGCTGCAGGCCCAGGCTCTGCAGCTTACCTGTGCTTTGTAGCCATGTCAGAACCTGGCATCAAAACATAGCTGTCAAGTCCTATGAAAATATTTTTATACCCCATCTGAAGATGCTGTATTGGGAGCTGCCAGAAGAACGGGCTCTCTGAAAGGCAGCTGTTGGTGGGGGCAGTGTTTGCACATGGAAGCAACTTCCTCTCCCAGACTGGAGTTTGGCAGTTTATCTATGAGGACCTCACACCATGGAAGTGTGTGTCTGCCTGGGCCTGTCCTTATCAGCTGTCCTGTGACATCTGCATCTATTGTCTGAACAAGAGCACTGATTGTAAGATCCATTTTTTTTTAGGATAAGATTACCTCAGATTTAGGACCAGTTTAAACAAATTTGGTTATGTGGGACAGCTACTGGACCATGGAGAAGGAATAAACAAAATAATGTTTTGTAGTAGTTGCTCCATTTTTGGAGTCAAACTCGTCCTTAGTCCTAAAAGAGCAACTAAAGGTAAAGTGCTTTGCTTGCTTGTTGAAAAAAATGTAGTTCGATTGATTACCTCTTTATTTTTGAAAAACAAAACCTTTGATTTGTGTATATTTAGAATTCTTTAACCAAAATTATACAATTTTTTCCCTTTCCGTTTTCTTTTCTTCCATACAGCAATAAAGGAGATAATTAGGATTTTTATCTCACTAAATGTGTCAGTTTTTTTATTTTTATATTTTTAAGGATTAGTTTTTTTTTTGCATTTTTGCCTTCATTGTGATAGGACAGTGTGGACATGACAGGAAGTGAAGACTTTACCAAACGTGCATACACTTTATTAGGTATACCTTAGTAGTTCCGGGTTGGACCCCCTTTTGCCTTCAGAACTGCCTTAATCTTTTGTGGCATATATTCAACAAGGTACTGGAAATATTCCTGAGATTTTGGTCCATATTGACATGATAGCATTATGCTGCAGATTTGTCGGCTGCACACCCATGATGCAAATCTCTCATTTCACCATATCCCAAGGGTGCTCTATTAGATTGAGGTCTAGTGACTGTGGAGGCCATTTGAGAACAGTGAACTCATTGTCATGATTAGGAAACCAGTCTGAGAGGATTCACGCTTTGTGACATGGCACGTTATCCTGCTAAAAGTAGCTATCAGAAGATGGGTACACTGTGGTCATTAAAGGATGGACATGGTCAGCAACAATACTCAGGTAGCCTGTGGCATTGACACGATGCTCAATTGTTGCCAAGAAAATATCCCCCACACCATTACAATACCACCAGCAGCCTGAACCATTGATACAAGGCAGAATGGATCCATGCTTTCATGTTGTTGATGCCAAATTCTGACCTTACCCCCTGAATGTCGCAGCAGAAATCGAGACTCATCAGACCAGGCAACGTATTTCCAATCTTCTATTGTTCAATTTTGGTGATCCTGTGCGAGTTGTAGCCTCAGTTTCCTGTTTTTAGATGACAGGAGTGGTACCCGGTGTGATCTTCTGCTGATGTAGCCCATCCGCCTCAAAGTTGGACGTGCTCTTCTGTATACCTCAGTTGTAACGAGTGGTTATTTGAGTTACTGTTACCTTTCTGTCAGCTCGAACCAGTCTGGCTATTCTCCTCTGACCTCTGGCATCAGCAAGGCATTTGCGCCCACAAAACTGCAGCTCACTGGATATTTTCTCTTTTTCAGACCATTCATTGTAAACCCTATGCGTTATGCGTGAAAATCCCAGTAGATCAGCAGTTTCTGAAATACTCAGACCAGCCAGTCTGGCACCAACCACCATGCCACGTTCCAAGTCTCTTAAATCACCTTTCTTCCCCATTCTAATGCTTGGTTTGAACTGCAGCAGATAGCTTGACCATGTCTACATGCCTAAAGAGTTGCTACCATGTGATTGGTAGATCAAAAATTTAAGTTAAAGATCAGTTGGATAGGTGTACCTAAAAAAGTGGCCAGTGAGTGTACTTTGACAGTTCTAAAGAGGTAAAACAAAGAGGATGTCAGCTCGCCGGTGTCAGGCCCTATAAGAAAAACTGCATATCATGTATCATTTTATATGTACTCATGAAAGCTCAAGCATCTTCACAAAATTCTGAGATGGTAAGAGTTTTGTTCATTATTATGATTATTAGGGTAATTGTGACAAATGTATTACTATTGTTCAGTATTGTTCAATTTACTTCTTAAATTAACAGTATTAATAATGATAATAATATATATATATATATATATATATATATATATATAATTTATGTATATATAAAGATTAATCACACTATGCATAACTAATATATACTATAAAATACTTAACTATACATATAAGACAGGCTATACAAGTATTTTTACATGAGACTGAACAGTGTTGTACAGGATATTGTGCAAGAGAGGTTTTAAAGGTGAATATTGCTGCTTTGACAGTCTACATTGTAAAAGCACTATATAAATAAACATGAATTGAATTTAATATTGTGCAAAAGAGGTATTTAAGGTTGAAGCAAGCAGTGCAACAGGATTGTGGTACATTTATAGTAAACATTGTTTTCCTTATTGAGTCCTTGTAAGATGGAGTTTAAATAAAGTGCCAGGTGCATAAGTAAAAATACATAAAGTATTACATGAGTAATTCAGTAAAATAAAATTACTAAAAATAAAATAACCATAACAATAAAATGAAAAATAAATATATATAACAATCTATGGTTTCATCATTTACAAGAGCCAGCTTCTATTCTAATTGTGAATAGTAATAAAGTAAAGTAGTTAAAATAAAAGTTTTTTTGCATATCTTTGCATGTCTTTCATGTTATTATATTTTTAATAATACTGAAAACTGTATATGAAACATTATGCTGTAATACGTTTTAGCTATTCCCCAGTCAAGTGCTTTTGTTTGTTTATGCTAATTAGTGTAGTATACTTTAAAAGGCTGCTCTATCTTATGGTAAAAAGCCAAGTATACGCTGGACTTTAAACTGGAATTAGTTAAAGACTAATTATACGAATGGTCCTCAACAACAGTTTACTTTCCAAATTGGACCAAATTGGCATCATACTGATTTACAACATCTCAGGCATGTGCATTATTATACACTCCCCAGTTTTCAAGTGGACTTGCATGCATTACTTTGTTGTCATAGGTTTCTGTTCTCAGATTTGTCCACAGTCATGCTAAATAATAATAAGCCCTCACTGCTGGAGCTCTTTAGGTCTGAGGTGTATCGGTTCAGCCACAACATCATTTCTTAAGGTGCCAGAATCCAGGCCTGTCTGGAAGCCATGCTGAACTCTGGATCTAACAAGGCGCCACACGATTTATTAGAGATTTTTATACTTCTAATGCACATATTTGTTTTTGACACATGCTGGAACACCGCGCCTGAGATAATTGTTGGGTTTATTCCCGTTTTTGTGCGAATACACAATCCCCTTGTTAATTGTGGAATGAGACGTTTAATCAGTTCGAAAACCCCAGAGCGAAGGAGATGCTCATATCCTGTGTGATCTTTGGGGGATTGTGTTTTCATATCAACTGTTTCAAATAAATAAATACAAATAATGAAGATCGGCACCCTGCAGACATTCAGAAAATCTTATACGTACTCCATTTGATTTGTGACAGCATGTCAACAGATAACTTGAGGGAAGGTTTGGGGAAGATTTTGCCAAGAACTAGAAAGAAATTTGATAAGTTTTGCTAGTTGTACACATCAAATCAATGGTTGCTCATATATATTTATTTGTAAAATAATTGTGATTTGTGATCTGTGATGAGTTGGATGCATTCTGATGTAGTGTTTCTCAAATGGTGGGTCGCAGCATTGATTCCAATCTTGCTTTGATAGATGTGCTTAAAAGCTGTTGACAGTTCTGTCAGACCCAGGTATAAGTAAAAAATGTCTGAGGAAAAAAACACACATGGTAGTAATTCAGTATCTGTGGTCAAATAAGATGTCTGATAATGTGTCTGTGATGCAATAGATCCTCGCGGATCTACTACTGTACATTATGCCCAGGTTCACAAAAATAAATAACAACTTGACCCAAAGATGTAAAAAGAGAAGTGAATTTTATTCACAGTGCACCATAAAATGTCCAGTGGCAAAAAGTATATACAATAAGTACAGGTATTCACAAAAAATACAGGCCAAAAACCAATGTACCAAAACAACAAAGCAAAAAAAAACAACAGATATAAATCTATACAAGCGAGTATCTACGGTATACGAAAAGGTCGCTCACGGCTCAAAAATAGCATGCTCGCTGACTTGGTAAACCAGCATCTGACTTGGATCTGGCTTCCTCCTTATATAGTCTACAGTCCAATTCTTCATACAAAATAAAAAATGTGTCTCACCTCAGAAATATATACAGATTCGAAGCCAAACAGGACAACTTCATTCATTCTTTCTGAAAAGCTCTCAAAGTATGCCTGACCAGTGGACAGTAGCAGCCTCTGAAATGAGACGCCGATTCAGAGTTCCACATGAGGTGGTTATTAATTAACAAATAATATAATGTGAGCATGTTACATTGTAACTTAACAACACACTACATGACGATATTTGCAGTTATAAGCAATTTGGCTGCTTGCACCAGATGAAACACGACAGAAATTTAAACACAGGCATTCAGAAGCACATAATAGTGCACTTACTGCACTCCAACGAAATGGGAATAAAGCACATGAGGTTTACCTGAGATAAACATTGTCAGTTTATCCTGTTGTTCAGCTGCAAAAAAAGAAGCCATTTCTAAAATAGAAATTTTATGTGTTGGTTAGAACAAAAACTCCTTTTAATATGAAAATATTCCTTCCATCGCATGCCGTTGCTTTTATTTAGAACACGGTTTAAATCGGCCTTAAATCAGCCTTTATGCTCGATAGTTTGGCACACTTCTTTCGATGTTGTTAATCTGGCAACCTGCGCTTGTGTGTGTTTTGAATCAGATGTGCAGTACTTAGTTTAACCACTGGGTGTCAAACTTACATACATCACCTTTAAATTATTGTTTTTTTATACCAACTAACAAAAACTAGTTGGGCACTACTGTTTAATATCTTGATCTTATGCTGTTTATTCACCAGTATGAATTTATTTGTAAACTCTTTTCATTTACAGAATTGTGTATTATTTTTATTTATTAAGTAGAGTAGGATAGTACTACTTTTGTAAAGTAAATTTTAGGTTGTAATTTGAAGACCATAGAAAATGTCGATCCCACTAGTTGAGAACCACAGTTGTAGGAGCCATTTGTTGCAGACATTTTTAAATTTCAGTTTGTTCCTGAAAATGTTTGCTTTTTTTGAGTCTGTTTGGTATTTGGTCATTTTCCATGTCATGTTAACTTAAGTTTAATTTACAATTTCAAATGGTTTATCCCGAATAGCAGGAAAAGTATCTTCAATTGCTACGATTAAAAAAAGTGTGCTACATGTTTTTCCTTCCGTAACGTGTTTTTCCCTTCTGCGTTTTGCAAGACTTATTGAGAAAGCGCTCCTTCCAAGACTGGAAATTAATTCCAGCTCTCGCTTGAATGTCTTTCACAGTGATGAATTGCGAAAAGAAGCTCGCCAGCTGAAGAAAGAATTACTCGCAATCAAACAGCGAAAAGAAGACGGTGTGAAGAAAGAAGAGGACGTCAGCGAGGGTGAGTGTCTGTGCCACAAAATCACAGCTGTTTGTCTTTCTGTTGACAGAATTTGAAAAAGCTCTTTAGAAATTACCCGCGTTCTTTGAAACTGTCATGTTTGTACCATTTTAACAGCAAAAAACGTAATTTATTTCTCACACATGGCGTGTTGAAAGCATTTCAACCTCTCTCAAAGTCAAGTCAGCATCCAAACAGCTTGTTTTTCTACATCAGGCCTTGCTTTTTTATGTCTAATATATGTGAAGCTGTTGTGTGGATGTGTTTTGAAGACCTGATTGAATCCTGGCTGTGAGGGAGCGTGTGGATAACATTAAACGTTTGGCATTGCTAGCTGTTGTTTAGTCGACATGCCTAGGTAATTGCTTACCTTTTGTTAGCATTTTCCAAAGAGTAGTGAAAGAGTAGTATTTTTTTCATCATTCAGTCATCAAGTCAAGTCTGGGTCAGGTTTATAATATTCTTTTGTTTGCTAAGTCAAGTCTTTCTGTGGTCTGACTCCACTCAAATTCTAATGTTAAGCATAACCATTGAAACGTCTTTTTCACTCCTCTTATTTATTTATTTTACAAATGTAATATGTTGTGTTCAAATCAGCTATATAAAATAGCTTTTGAATGTTCCTTTCATTACCAAAGATGACTCTATCCAAGACCTAAAGAGCCTCTATTATGTTTTTTAAAATGAACTTCCATGTAGCACTAAGTGAACGTAAACATCCAGCTGAGATTTAAATCTGACAGTGCACCGTGTTAAACTATTAATTTAAAACTAAACACCGTTTAAAACTAATGATTCTTTAACGAAATAGTCGACTCAGAGTTGAATGAATCAATCGAGTTGGGTTCGGATCTTTTGCTTGAACGTTTCAACATCGATACGGTAAATCACCAAATATGTAGTTCCAGATCCGGTCAAATGTAAACGCGCTTTTCCGTCAGACAATAGCTGATCGATGAGGATCACAGGACGCAATCACGATGCGAAAATGAGGATCATTGACAGATGCCGATTTGGCTGTGGGGAATAAAGGGTTAAAGTTCATTTTCACAACAACACTACAGTATAGCCAAACTAATGCTGTGTTTGTTCCTTTAATTTTTTTGATGATTGATACAATAACCTACGCTGCAACGCAGGATTTTCCGGCTGTTTGCTATTAAAAGAAGGAGCAGCAGAGACTATATGTGGGATTTTGTCAGACTTTGACAGGAACTTTGTCAGTAACTGTTGCAGTTCATATAGACCAGTTTCTTCTTCCTCCAGATCATAACATGTAAGTGTAATTAAAATTGCTGCCTCGTTTTGTGTAGTTTGCAAAATAAGTGTTTAATTGTGTCTTAAAAGTTGTAAACGCCTTACGCGGCTTGTAATCACGTATCTATTATAGATCTGTGCTTGTACTGTGTTTCTCAGGTTAAATCTTTATGGGGCACGAGACCTGTGCTTCTTCCTTTACCGATTGAAATGCGTTTATGAACTCACGATCCTCTGCTGTTTGTCGTTGCTATGGCCACCATTAGCTGTTCCTCACAACTGTGGCGCGGTCAGTTTTAAAAATAGTTCAACTTTTACCACTGTATGGATTAATACTAAATGTGTGTCATTGTTATTACTTGGGGTTAGGTTTAAGAGTACAGTAATATGCTGGTGTTTAACTGCATTGCTTTACTGCATTCCTGCATTGGGCTCTCACATACTCT
Organism: Danio tinwini; assembly: GCA_903798205.1. Classification (NCBI taxonomy): domain Eukaryota; kingdom Metazoa; phylum Chordata; class Actinopteri; order Cypriniformes; family Danionidae; genus Danio; species Danio tinwini. Next base: position 361,288 of record CAIGQZ010001492.1, on the reverse strand, counting down.
GTGTGCTACTTAGCCATGTAGTTACACATCTGTTACACATAGCTGTGGTGGGCATTTCTCTCCATCTCATGCTGAACGCAAGCAACCAATCACAATAGACTGGGTCATCGGACCAATCAGCACAGATTAGCTTCGTGCTAAAAAGGGGTTTGGGAACAAATGAATCGCTGAATGAATCATATGGGAGTCGTTGGGATAAATAGGTAAAAATAAATGCATATTATAAGACCCCTTCGAGACCCCCAAAATTAAAATATGACCATTTATAATACAAAATAGGGGCTCTATAAATGAATGGGTAAATACATGAATATACTGCTAAAATGACTAGAAAAAAGTTACGTTTATTCCATGTAATCTAGACACATCTAAAAATATTAGAAATGATTATGTTCACTCTACGTTTTACAGCACAAAACAGATCTTTAAACAAGAAATTAAATCTATATTGCTTTTAGGAAGGTATTTCTCACATATAAAGATATTTTGGCTCCATGAAGTCTAAAACTGCTGGTATACCAGGCATCTTAATTATCATTTTAAGAGATCCTAAATTTAAAGATGGTAAAACAGGAATTGCTAAGCAGCTTACTGATGGTAATGAACTTCAGAAAGCTATGATTTAATAATTATATAAATGTAAATGCTGCACACTGCACTGTTGTATGTTGTAAAGCATCACAATTTCAAAGCAGTTATGATGAACTGTTAGCAAAGTTTTTTCTTTATAATTTACTTTTGTTCACTTATATCCCTCATATTTTGAATGAACAGCCACAAGTTGTCAAGCATAGATATTTCATAATACGATAGTCCCTATTTGTTAAACTGTAAATTCAAGTTTTAGTGTCTAAGTTCTGTATCAATGATAAAGATGGTCCGTTCAATATAGCAAGCATTATTAAAGACTCTTACGAGTGTTTCATGTGACTGCTGAAAAAGTGTTCTCTTTTGCATCCTGGCTCTTGGGTTGTGCTGTACTTCCTGTGAGGATTACTGCATACTTGAGATTTGCGCAGACAAACCTTTGACCTCTGTGGAGCTTTTGCAATGGCCCTGTTGTATATCACTGTCTTCACACTGTGTGTTCTCAGGGGGCAAAGGTGTGTCCCCTCACCCTGGTCATTTTCAGTGTTTTAAAACGTTTGGCCAGGAATGTGCTATTTACAATTGGCAGCCAGTGCATGTTTTGAAGGAGGACAGAATCTGGTGGGAAAAGAATCTCATGAAGCTGTTATGAAGCCTTTCACAGTAATTGTTAACTTAAAAAAGTGAGCTTCACACAGGTGAGTGGGCTCTCTAAAAAAACAAAACAACCAGCTTAGCACTTCTCTGAGCACTAACAGTTCCTTTGTGTATTTAGCACTTTTTGTGTGTATTGCTTTTTCCTGTTGAATCTCTGAATGTCTCCTCAATTGTAAGTAACTTTGGACAAAAGCATCAGCTTAAAGGCTAAATGTAAATTGGACATGTCATGAAATCTGACTTTTTTGTGTTCAATTTCTGCAACTTGGTCCCTGGTGCACTTACCAGATGCTTCAGCCTTTTCTGCAAATCAGCAGCTCATTTGCATTTAAAAAACACACACAAAAACACTGTGTTTTTGCTCACACCCATGTTTGACATGGTATAATACACTCACCGGCCATAGGTACACCTTATTATTACAGAGTTGAACCCCATTTTGCATTCAGGACTGCCTTAATCCTTCATGGCATAGATTCAACAAAGTACTGGAAATATTTCTCAGAGATTTTGGTCCATATTGACATGATAGCATTACGCAGTTGCTGCAGATTTGTCGGCTGCACAATCATGACACAAATTTCCCGTTACACCACATACCAAAGGTCTATTGGATTGAGATCTGGTGATTGTAAAGGCCATTTATGTATTGTAAACTCATTGTCATGTTCAAGAAACCAGTCTGAGATGATTCTTGCTTTATGGTGTGTTATCCTGCTGGATGTAGCCATCACAAGATGGGTACACTGTGGTCATAAAAGGATTGACATGGTCAGCAACAATACTCAGGTAGGCTGTGGCATTGACACGATGCTCAATTGGTACTAATGGACCCAAAGTGTGCCAAGAAAATATCCCCCACACTATTACACCACCACCAGCCTGAACCATTGATACGAGGCAGGATGGATTCATGCTTTCATGTTGTTGATGCCAAATTCTGACCCTACCATCCGAATGTCGCAGCATAAATCGAGACTCATCAGACCAGGCAATGTTTTTCCAATCTTCTATTGAGCAATTTTGGTGAGCCTGTGTGAATTGTAGCCTTTCCTGTTCTTAGCTGACAGGAGTGGCACCCGGTGTGGTCTTCTGCTGCTGTAGTACATCCGCCTCAAATGTTGTGCGTTCAGAGATGCTTTTCTGCATACCTCAGTTGTGACAAGTGGTTATTTAAGTTACTGTTGCCTTTCTATCAGCTCAAACCAGTCTGGCCATTCTCCTCTGACCTCTGGCATCTACAAGGCATTTACACCCACAGAACTACTGCTCACTGGATATTTTCTCTTTTTCAAACCATTCTATGTAAACCCTGTGAAAAGTTGATCAGCAGTTTCTGAAATACCCAGAGCAGCCCGTCTGGCACCAACAACCATGCCACATTCAAAGTCACTTAAATCACCTTTCTTCCCCATTCTAAGGCTCTGTTTGAACTGCAGCAGATCGTCTTGATTATGTCTGCATGCCTAAATGCATTGAGTTGCTGCCATGTCATTGGCTGATTAGAAATTTATGTTAACGAGCAGTTGGACAGGTGTACCTAATAAAGTGGCCGGTGAGTGTAATTGATCTGTGGGACGTTTTGAGTTGAAACTTTAGAGGCATATTTTAGGGACACGAGGTTTATGTTACATCTTACAAAAAGGGGTATAAAATGCCCCCCTCAAACCTTAATGCACCCTGATAATCATAAGTTTAGAAGTCTAATATTTTGAATAAAAAGTAGTTAGTTCCATTGCAAGCTCAAGTGAACAATAGTACTGAGGTACTTTCTCTCATTGGCTCTTTATTTGGCTCTATGACAGTTTCTAGACAAATGGCTAAACAGTCACTTGTGCCAGTCCAGTGTTGACTTTATCCACATTTTTGACCAGCCTTCGTTTATGTTGTAGAATGTAAGAGAAATAAATGGTAATGTGAGCGCGTCTAATCGTAACGCTGACAGAGATGCATTGTGTTTTAAAGACTGTCACATTTGTGTTTCGAAGGCTTTTCGTTAAAGACCAGTTTTTCCAAACTGTTAAAGACGCATGAGAAAGCCTCAAGTCACTTTACTGAAAGACATGCAGGTATTTACGCGTTGATTTAAATATTCCTGAGAATAAAATTAAAATGGCAGAAATGCATGTCTGCCCACAGCGAGTCATTTGTCAGTCTGTCAAAGGCATTTTTAAGGTTTTTTTGTGCTGTTTCTGCTGTTTTTAAATGTATAAAAAATTAACTGTGCCTCTGAAAGACAAACAAAGTTAAAGAGGTTGGGTAATAGAATTAGTAAAACCTTGCTTGCTTTGTGTAAAATTGTATAAATTTAAATATAAGAATCAAAACAATTAAAATATTATTTATTTTTATTATTATTATTAACTTTACCATCAAGTAGTGTTGTCACGAGACTGGAATTCGATACAAATTGACACTGAAATATTAAAAAGAAACAAAAAAAAAAAAACAGCGGTGAGTTTGGTGAACTGATGAACTGAACTGTTGACCTTCACGGCCAATCACAGCCATTTCTGTTTAGCATGTGAACAAACCAGCGCTGTTTAAAAACGCACTCAACAGCTATCAAATGTTTAGCAGGAAATGGATGTTTTTAAAATCTCAGTATCGACTGATATTGAATTCCACTATTGTGACAACACTACCATCAAGTCAATTTAAGATTAAAGTCCATGCGAAAATGTACAATTTTTATTTTGTTATTCTTTAGGCAAACAATTGAAGTTGATCCACTGAAAAAAAACCTTTTGTTTTGGTAATCTTCAACCAAAATCCGACCACTTGGTTCTGTGTGGAGTGAAGGTCCTTTTCTAATGATGTTAGTTTGACGGCCTTATCCACAATATTCTTAGACAGGCCCCTCTTACTGTTAGATTGCTATGAGAGAATGATGCACAGGGGGCCCCTCCCCCTGCTTAATATTCCAATTTAGTATATCAACATACTGAAATAAACGTCTCCGCAACTTCCGGTTCATGCAGACAGGCCATTGCTTTTAAAGTTCTTTTCATTGTTAGTTTATTAAACAAGCAGGACCGGATTATAAAATGTTCTGCAATTTAAATTTTAATGTTGTTAATATTAAATATGTTTTTACAATATAAACAAAGTAACAATTATAAGAATTTTCTCACTTTTTTTTTTCTGACACAAAATGCAATAAAAATTCCAAACCTTAACTTCTTCCATCTCTGAGTTAAAGTGAAAGTTGTGTGTCTTGCCATCGTCATGTGGTTTCTCTGCCTAATCTCCTGGTGTTTGGGTTCGGGTCCGCTTCTCTAGTGTTCATGTCCACAGAGGCCACTTCCAGCTTTGTGTTCAGTCCTGAAAGCAAACACATTCCTCCGCTCTCTCTAATAACAGCAGGCCGCTTGCTCTCTTGGCATCCGCTGTCTTATTTTAGGAAGAAGCCAATTGTCTCCTCTGCAATTCACTAAGCAAACTAAAAGACATTTGTACCTTTTTGAATTATTATTTTCGACAGACATCTCTTCACTTTTCGGGACATAAATTATAGCATGTTCGTCTAGTCTGGTTTTCTCTTTTTTTTTGGCATGGCTGACATTTGTGAGAGCCAAAAATAAGAGAGACATGCTAAAAACACTGTCCGTTTTATACCCACCCTAAATGATGTGGCAACATTCTTTCTACCACTCAGAGTTATTTATACAGGTTATGCCTGTGTGTGCAGGGTGTTTTATTTCAATGGCGCCTTGTCAGTCAAACACGTTGACATGTAAGAAATTGTCAGAGTGTAATCTTATAAAATGACATAATCACTACTTCATTATCAACAAACATCATCATCATATTTCCTGTAGTTTGATGTTAAACTTTGTGTTTTCTGTGGGTTATTTTAGACCTTTATATTATATATTTTGGGTTTTGTTAGTGCTCCGGTTGTGGAGCAGAGCATAAAAGTGGTAAGATTTTATTATAGAGTGTAATGCACATTTATGAAGACTTTGCTTATTTCTCAGTCTAAAATTTACAATTCTAAATGAGTAGTTCTATAAGTAATACTGTGTATTGAGACCAATTTGGCAATTTGGCAATGTGACACAGGCGATCCTCGCTCACTGACGTTGTGAGCGAGGCACAGCTGATGTGATGTGCGCTAATGCTTAAAAGCTCTTGTTTCCTTGCACAAAACAACCGTGCCTGGAAACACAACTGGTGCAACCGTTTCTCTTTGAAATAGTTTGAAAAAAAGCGGTGCTTGTGCACCCACAATCCTGCTGC
>CAIGQZ010001492.1:329702-355401 GCA_903798205.1 Danio tinwini | reverse complement strand
AGGGCTGTGGCCCTTTTGGAACTGAGTTTGACACCCCTGCTCTAAGAAATGCGGGGTTATTTAAACCCAAATTGGATAATATGGACAGACTAAACATTGGGTTAAATTTGGTTCTATTAATTTCATTTAAAAATGAAACCAGCAGTTTGTTTTGTCCATATTACACCCAGAATTGGATTGAAATAACCCAGCATTTTTTAGAGTGAATACTATAAACCTATAGATGTTTTATTTTGTCCATAGGATATATATTGTCATATTGCACAGCCCTACCTTTAGCATTGAATTATACATTGTAATAGCTAATCGACTACCATTCCCCTAAGAACCCTTGCATACAGCCCCTCATTCTTGCCCATCCAAAATAAATAACCCACGTCCGAGATGATGAGGTGTTTGCTGTGCCCATCAACCCCCTGTTAGGGACGGCATGATTTGTGGCTCTTTTTGGCGTTCCCGACAGGCGAGGGATGGAATGTTGTTAGAATAGCCGTCAAACTCAAAGACAGTACTTAGCAGCACCAGCTGAAGTAGATGAAGTGTGCTGCTGCTGGAGCCCCTCGGGGTGCCATCATTCAGCAGTCCTGCATTCAGCGCTCTGGATCTGCGCAGAGGAGCGAGCATTCAGCCAGCCCAGTGCAAGGCATCACTTTTTGCTCACATAAATCACAAACGAAAAGATGATTTCAGAATTTGTGGCATTCATGCGTCAAATACCTGCGTAAATGAGTAATTGCATGGTGCAAGTGGTTAATGACAGCCATTCGGTTCAAATAACGTGTTTTAGTCAAACTTTAGTTACTCAATTATGTTCCACTCAACCAGAATATTAGAGCTGCAGGGCTGCTTTGGTGGTTAAAATGCATTGTTATTTGAATTTGAAGTTATATTTAAAACATAATAATTATATTAGATAAAGTTGATTACTTTGGTCATATTCAACCCCTTTTTTGTTTAATGTTTTACAATTAGGAGAGATGGTATACTGGGTCACTTTTATTGAATCACTTTGATTATCCAAGTAACCGCAATTGAGATGAATAGAAATGCAACAGAATGTCTTTCTTTAAGTAATATTGATCTAATATTTGTTTGGAGCAGTAAGTCGTAAGATAAGGAGATCCTGGTGACATCAGCCTAAAAAGAATTTGTTTTTGAATTCAGGGTATTTTATTTAATAATTACAAAAATATAGCAAAGACTGTGCTGTCACTGTTTTGGACTTTGGTGTTTCTTTTGTTCTGTTTAGCACCACACATGTCATGGATGTTAATTCCCAGCCCCTGTTTGTATTTAGTTAATCAGTTTGTCTGTTTAAGCCCCTGTGTTTCCTCAGTTACTTGTCAGGTATTGAATGTCTTCATGTTTCATCGATGTTCCACTACATCTTTGGATGTGTGTTTTTGTGTTTATTTGACAAATATTTGAAATATTTGTTGTTGATCACCTTCGTCGTTCTAGCCAGTGATTCCCGCACACACTAACCTGTGACAGTAGACCAGACCAAAACTTTGGATTGTTTATCCATTTCTTTTCATTATTATTTTAGCAATTATTATTATTTTTTTTTGTGGATCACTTGTCAGCATCAACCTCCTCTGTTTGGAGCAGGAGTTCCAAACTTTTTTTCCTTGCCACTGTCGCCACTGGCTTGCTTGGTTTGGGACTTGTGGAGCTGCACATCGATGGACTTTAGTGTTTAAACTTTCAGCAGTGAAAATTAAACCATGCTGAACTAAAGTAAACTGAACTTCAACTTTGGAAAAACTAGACTTTACTAGAACTTCTATGTTAAGCGGCTTTGACACAATCTACATTGTAAAAGCGCTACAGAAATAAACATGAATTTAATTTAATTGAATTTAACTTAAAATCTTAGGGTGCTTTCACACTTGGTTCAATTGCCTGGACCGTACCCAAGCTCGATTGTCCCCCCCTTGCCACCTTCTCGGTTGGTTTGTGTTAACACTGTCTTTTTTCCTTCTGAACTCCGGTACGCTTGCGTCATCAAGCTGCTGTTTGTTTATGGCTGTTGCTAGGTGATGGTCACGAAAGCAATGCGCCAAAATGGAAAGACGTCCGCACATCGTGGTAGATTTGCTTTTGCTGAATCTTTTAGTTTTGGACATACAGAAAGCGACCATCTGCCGCAAAAATATTATAAACATTCAGAACATCACACAGTGTCTGCAGAAGCTGTTTTTGTAGGAGACAAGCAGACATCACTGTGTTTGCCCTGGCTCAGTCCCACTTGTCACCAAGGTAAAATACGTGACACACACACACACACACACACACACACACACACAAACATGAATTAACGTTATGAAAACGATAGTTTGTTGTACAGTTGGCGGTTCACTTCAGTTATTTGGTACGATCGTATTTATACCAGAAGTGAACCATACCAGAGTTTGCATGAACTGTACCCCAGACCACCTCTTTCAGGCGGACTCAGGTATGGCTCACAGGTGCACACCCGAGTTCAGAAGACACGTTCACACTAGCTAAATGTACCTCGGGTGCAGACCAAAAGTGCTAGTGTGAAAGCACCCTTAAAGTCACCAGTGCCTTCTGGTGGGACCTTCTCCTCTTGCCATGACCCCTTAAACCATTGACTTCACCTTGGTTCACTCTTTCCTCGTCTTTATTACAGCCCGCCTTTATCCCACCTGATGGATGTCCCTCTTGTCCCTCCAGCCTTGGTCAGTCATTGCCCTGCCTTCCACTCATTTTCTACATTTCTTCACTCCTTCATATGATGAGCTCCTCCTTCCCTCCCACTCCACCTCTGAGCTCTCTAGCTTTGCCTCCACCGTGGGCTTCCAGACAAAATTAAAGAACAGATTGAAATTAAGGTCCTTAAGTTTGTTTCTGCAGTTCGAAAAATCTCACCAAAGCAAACTTTTGGGAGAGTTCTTTTTGGCTCCTTAACATCTTTGAGCTACCAATGGTCTGTGACGATTATCCAATTGGTGGGTGTGTTCTGGAACTTTGTGTTATTTGACTTGGGATTACCCCTCATTTGTTGAGCACAACATCCAAACAACAGCACTAGGTACATGAATACATTAGAGAGTTGAATAACAGAGCTGGTACAGATCCACACCTGTATGCAGGGGCAGATTTAACCAATAAGCAAGGTAAGTGGCTGCTTAGGGCCCCAGGAAATCTGAGGTCTCCCAAATAAACACCTAAAAGTATAAATTATACCTATAAATTATACATAAGTGTTTTCTATCATATTTTGTACAGTAAGGGACTATTTTTTTTATTTTTTTGTCCCCACCCTCAATCTTGGACCAGTTCAGAAGTTAAATCAGTAAAGCTTGAGTTTTAAAAAAGGAAATAGTTCATTTATTACTTTTAGTTGTGAATTCATTTTAAGAAAGCAAATAATTTTAAACGTTTTACAAGATGTTACAAGATGCTTTAAATGTTATTATTGTTTTTCATTAAGCTAAAATGTAGAAAAGGAGATCGAGTGATATAATAAAAAAAACATTTAAAAAATATATAAAGTACAAAAGGTGCATTTTAAAACTTTTGGGCCTCATGGCTGGAATTGCTTAGGGCCCCCAAATCGGCCCCTGCCTGTATGATTGCTCATTGAGAAATTTAAAAAAGTCATAGGGGGTAACACACTGGACAAGTAGCATACCTTGACGTCCTACCTCTCTATTCTGTGAGTTTTCTATTTGGACACCGGTTGCACCATTCTGTGTCTTTCTGCGGCAAATATAAACAATGTAAAGATGTGATATAATGTGCTGACTCTTCTCGTAGAGAAGACTGTTTGGCAGATGTTTATGAAACCTTTCTGCTCTCTCAGCTGCCATTGTTGTGTTTAAGGTACATGCGAGCAACGTGACACATTTTCAACCCTCCCTACTACACCACATTTACAAGATGAGATGATTGTCTGTCAGGTTTGGGGTAATTGGGGTCCACTTCAAGGTTTGACAAGGGATTTGTTTTATACTTTCTAAAGTAAAAATCTGTTTTTCCCTAAAAAAAATTTTATTGCCCCCTTATAACTTTTTTCTGCTCAACTAGAATGATTAAAATAATTTGCTCAAATTGACTTTGAGTTTTGTGTCTCGAATTGTGTCTTATGATCCTACAGAACTTAATATGATGATTTAATGTTTAAGAAATACATTTTCGTGTTACAGTATCCTTAAATTTAAAGTTGCCCAGGAAAAAGATTTGGGAATCTCTGCAGACACATGGGACAATTGTTTGACTTATTTATAATTGTTTGACTCAGACAACAGCAGACACCAACTGATTCAATTCAAGGTCATACATCGTCTACACTACACTAAAGTCAAGCTCCTCAAAATCTTTCCTTTTGTCTCACCAATGTGCAATAGATCCAAGACAGCATAGGACACGGTTGCTCATGCCTTTTGGCCCTGTCCCTTAACAGATTCTGAACAGACATACTTCACTGGTACTCCAAGGCTTATAGCAGACCTTTTCTACCAAATGTCGAACTTGCCATCTTTGGCTTTTACAAAACACATTTTCTCTCCCTCAAATAATGCAAGAGTCTTTAATGCAAGGCATGGTGGTGGCTAAAAGACTAGTGCCTAATAATTGGAAATCACCTTTACCCCCCTCATTCCTGAACTGAATTTCCGATATGATATCTGAGACTCAGATTTTTAAGGACTAGGTGCATAAGAAAATTTGTGGTTACTTGGGGTCAATTTATTGATTTATTTGACAAATCTATATCTCAAGAGCAACCCAGTTACTCCTCTAAGGTTTAAGTTATATAACCTCTCTAGTTTTGATTGTTTTGTGACTATGATGGGTTTTTTTTTGTCTCTTTTATTTTTTGTTAGGGTTAGGGGTTTGTATGTTTGCAGTATGAGTCAATGTTTGCTCACACACACATATATACTATATAATATAATATAATATGATATAATATAATCTAAAAGAAACATTTAAACTCTTGCAGCAATATTTATTTCTGATTTACAGACATGTATACACAGCATACAAACCTCTCAACAAATTTAAAAGGTCTTGTACATTGTTTCAATATTTCAGCCCTCTCAAATCTGTATCTTTCCCTGTCTGGACAGCGGCCACAGTAAACATGCTCTCAGCTCATTTTGGCAACCCTGTTTTACATAGATTAGAAAAGAACTAGAGTGCTCTGTGTTTTCTACACCGTCGATGTGTTTTAACGGTCTCTGGCTCATTTCTTTCTCTCTGTCTTTCTAGTTTTCTATTAGCTCATGCCACAGACTAAACATTTTCAAACACAGTCAGTGGCTCTCAGACGAACACATGGCACGCTCTTGGCTGCTGAAAAACAAATTTCCAACCTCTCGCCAATGCGTTTTTTACCGCACCATAAATACGGAGAATAAACAAGTGTTCTATTTGTGAGGGGAAAGAGATTTTTTTCGTTACATGACAGCGCTAACATCAAATAAATCACCTGAATGTTGGAGGCTCGGTCTGATGTAGTTTGTTCCCCTTGTTGGAGAAGCATTCAGTCATAGGTGTAGTCGAATGAAGCCCTGTGCCCGACGTCTGAGCTGGACAACTGGCAATGGCACATAAATGGCTGTAGACACCAGTGTCAACAGTCCAGCCTTGATGCTATTGACTTTTCCAATTCCTGCAATTCTCCTGTGGGATTTTTAGAAAATACTTTATTTTTAGATTTTAAGAGTATTTAAAATAATTTATTGTAGTTTTTTTTTTCAACACACAAAAACAAGAAAAGACAGACACAAAACATACAAACATTTTATAATAAGAACGTTATAAAAAAAAAAAAAAAAAACAACAACATAAACTAGGGATGCTGTGATCAGTTTTTTTTGCCCTCGAGTCCGAGTCATTTGAGAAACCGATCCAGGAAGTTCTTTATTTTTTATTTAATTCACCTTATTTTAACATTCAACAACTCCGTTAACAAACAGAGCACTTCTGTGAGGTAGCTTGAACAATCAAGTTATAAATAACATAAATTCTTCACTTTTGGACTTTAGTGCAACAGTAAATATAAAAAAAATCTAAAATAAAAACAAATAGCACCTCAACTTAAAATACCCCAAGACAATCCCAAGTTTATATTCGAGTCCTCATTGGGAGGTAAAATCCCTAAAATAAACATCCCTAAAATAAACCTCATTTAGTTCAACTCAGTTTTGCACATGACCAAATGCAGCATGAATAAGGGGGGTTCAAATAATATTTTACACACTATAACAGAAAATTTATTAAAAAAAGCATTCTTTTTTTTGCTCATTTGTAATGGGAAACTTGTTTTAAAGGGCACCTATTTTACCCCTTTTTTAAGATTTAATATTAATATTATGGTTCTTCTGAGTGTGCCAGTTTAGGTTCAGTTCAAAACACAATTCAGATTTTTTTATTATGATGTTTCACATCAAAATTTGTTTCGACATCCCGCCCAACTTAAGAAGGGGGCGGAGCCAAGAGCTCCTCCGCTATGTGTATGGCTACAGACAGGCAGACAGAGAGAAGCAACATGAGTGAGAGGACCAGCATTCAGCCGTACATGTAAGACTCGGACACAGACCAAGCAGAGACTGCAAAATCATTTGTGTCTTTGTATAGTTTTACAGCCAACTGTGTGCTAGTTTAAAGCTCTGAGCTTGTAGCCTACACTGAGACTAATAACCAAGCACACTGAATTAGCTTTGAATGAAGGGCATCAAACACCGGATGCACCGCGACACGGCGCGCACATGACAGTTGAAAGTATCGCACACTTGCGGCGCCGGTGTGTCACCTGATAGAAACTTATGTTTAGAATTCAGAAAGGCATGCCGCTGCGTGGCGCGAAACTGCGTGTCGCCGAACGGCGCTTCTGGTGTACGACCTGCTTGAGGCTATAACTAAAGGCCGTCATACACCGGATGCACCGCTCGGAGCCACGACATGGCATACCAGACGCGCACATTCGCATGTTATTTAAAATGAAACTATTCAGATAACGCTCTGTGGCGCGGCAGAAATATGAAGTGTCCTGAGCAGAGCCAGCGCGTCCATAGAGGCGACCTAGGCGGCAGAATAGTGAGTGAACCCCCTGGTCCTTACTTTCATCCGCGACACCCACCCCCTCTCTCCCGGTCCTCACTTTCATCCGCGACACCGCGAAATGCATGGCGCTGCGCGTCATTAGTTTGTTAATTAAAATGAAGGGACGCGCACGTGAGGCAACGCGCTCGCACTTTCCAGCTGCACCTAGTTAAGATGACAGGGAGCTTCTGTGACCACGGGAAATGCAAATCGCTGAAGTTTAAGGAAGACACAATGAAAAGTACACATGTATGCAAACCCACCAAAACTCACAAACACTGGCGGCGAGGAGAGCGATAACTTGGTGAATGTTGAGCCCAATGAGCCTTACATATAAAAATAGAGCAAGGGTGTTTCTTTGGTGACATCGCTTTGACTCACACGCTGAAAATGGTGGACGTGAAACAACATACTGAGGATATGGTAATGCGCACCTGTCAATCAATATTGGTGGGCGGGGGGACCGCACTCCTACGTCAAGTTGCGGTCGATCTCAAAACCGCTCCAATTGGTCCACCGTTTTTATGTTGTTAAATTGAAAAAAAGGACTGAGTGTGTTTATATCACCCCAATATGACGGTCTATACACTATACCTACACATATGTCTGTCCAAACAGCTTGAAAAGTAGATTTTTCACCATAGGTGCCCTTTAAAGGATAACAGTGTTTGAGCATTGTCAGTTTGTGCAACACATCATGAATTGTTGGCCAATGTTTGATTGAACATTTTAAAAGTTTCAACATTCTGGTCTCGTTCCAGATTATTATTATTATTAAATATCCCAGACAGTCAGAAAGAAAAGTGTACCGTATAGTACTAGTTACACTGAAATGTTCATCTAAAATTTTGAGACAATGTCAATTCTGAAATCATTTACTTGCTCTTAGGTGGTTTCAAACCTTGTGAGCTTTTATTTTGTTGATATATATTGAAGAATATTATTAACACATACTGTAGCCACTGACATGCATAGAAGGTTGAGTCACTTGTTCATTAAATTCACTTTGTTCAATTTATAAAAACTAGGGCTAGGTGTCATTTTGCATACTCTCATTTTGATTTGAATCAACTCAAGTTTTAATTTTCTGTTTTGTATTTGATTCAGTAAATCTAGACTTAATACATATGATATTGATGTTCCTAAAAATCAACACACTGTAAAAAATTACATAATCAATAAGTCATATACAATAAGTCACAACATATGTTTTTAGTTAATTGTAACTTATTAAACTAAGTTTATCATGTTCCAACTTAAATTTATGAGTTATGCAAACTTAAGTCAGTTCAATATAATATAAGTTCAAATGACTCATGAGGTTAATATGATTCAGCTTAAAAAATAAGGCAACCAGTATTTTTTACAGTGCAGTGAACACCAGTTTACAAATGTTAAAGTAATTAAAAGAAAACCTGATCCTACAGAGATTTTTTATTCTTTTTATTAGAATATAGTGTGTAGATAATGTCCCAAAATAAATGAAGAAAAATAAAACTTTTGAGAATTGATCATGAATTAAACATGTAAAAAAAACACAAATCCTTTATAACAAAAGTTTGATACATTGGTAGATTGCTAAAATTTTTGATGCAATTTTAAAACTTGAGTTATTTAGCTTGTTAGTTTTTTTTTACTAAATGAGAGACTTAATAAATTGTCTGCATGCATCCTTAAAACAACAATTATGATGTTATAGTTATAATAGATCTAGATATAGAACATCACACATTCTTACAGTGTATGATTTAAGCTTTCCAAATATTAGTATTGTTAGACATTTAAGTTAAATGCAGAATTAAAAGACTTATCAACTTACACATCTTTCTCCATTCTTCAAATTATAAATAAGTACAACATTTATGACATAAATTCATGTAAATGCAGTTTAACAAACTTTAATTATATTAATAAATTATAGTTAATACATTTAGATTAATAATAATTATATTAATAAGACAAATAATTGTTAATTCCAATTATTTTAAAAAGATCATTAAAAAGTTTAAATTCCTTTTTGACTGAGTATTTTGTGCAGTTATGCTGCAAAATGCTGTCAAATTAGGTTTTTATATTATTATGTAGTGGAGTTTTTTCACTACATGCTTACATTTGGTATTTCTCCTCTCCTCTCTGTTCTCTGTTCTCTGTTCCGTTACTTTTTTTATAATCTTGTAGTGTTCGCTGTGATTATTTTGAAGGATGGGAGAGCCCCGGTGCTACATAAACACATTTTGATGTGTTTCCCATTTTGCTTGTGTAATCCTTTCAGTATATATGTCTGTATATCACACATGTTTCCTCATCATTTGAAAAAATTCCATCTCCTTATAGTGCAGAAAGTCATTTGGACTGCAGAAGTCATAAATTTTGGCCTTTGCATTGATGAGGGTCTTAGGACCTAAATTTTGGCGCTGGCCATATGATTATTCTTGGAAGGAAGCGGCCCACAGGAGCTGTCATCTTCATCAAAGTTTATAGCAGTATAAACTTTATGTATTTCATAGTTATGTCTATATGATAGTAATAACTTCTACTCTGGAATTCAGCTGTTTTCTTTTCATCTAAATCCTTTCAAGTTAGTCACACTACTATATATATAAAATATAAAATAATGGACAGATTGATCCCTGAGGAGATGTTAATTTCTCGTATCTAGATTGTAATCACTCTTGTTTTTTTTTTTTTGTTTTTTTTTTTGGTGACAGTTGGTGACAGTAAGCAGAACAGTGAGGCGGTGACAGAGTATCTGGAGAGCAGGAAGAAGTACGAGGACCTGAGGAAGCAGAAATTAAAGAAGGGCTCTGGACGAGAGGCTCAGGTGGGTTATAGTTTGGCTGCTTCTTTTATAATGGGTAGATTTTTATAAGAGCTATTTCATGTCAGCTCAAACTAAGTCACAGACTACCTCTTATGGGTTGACATTAGCCAAGATTGTTGCATCCAAGAACGCGAATCAGGCTTACAGGTAAAACTGAAATATTGCATAAAACATTGACGAATACAGCACAGTTTCCATCCAATTAGCCGAAGAGAACAAAATCGTCACTTCCTGACAAACTGGTGACAAATATTGAAAAGATCAATGGAATTTGCTGGTTAGGAGAAGCCACTTTGGTCCTTTTTTTTATATAATAAAAAGGTAAAGATGGTTTAGGATATTTGAGACACTTTTTGGGAGTGAAGCCACTTAAAGCCTGGTTTATACTCGACGTGTTCACTAGTTTGCTTGAGTGTGTGCGGCAAATGTGACGTCATCGATGTGTTTGCGGAGGTTCGCTTTTGGTGCGCCATGATTTCGGCTAGTGGAGCACGTGATTTTTTTTTAAACCAAGCGAACAGTTCGCGTGGTGCCGCTTTTAATTTTAAGTGGAATATGAAACACTTTGAAGAGATTTTGTCTGAAACAGTACGACTTTACAGACATCTTTATAAACCGTCCATGCGTAATCATAGGGATAACCTTGGGTAGAAATTGCAACAGCCGTGGGAAAGGAAGAAAGTTTTTGTTAAATTTTTGGGAAAACCTGTAGGATAAGTTTGTTTAAGCCAAAAGAGGTCATGGCAAAAGTGGAGACCCAGGTACACAATTACAGAATTTTTTTTTCACCATTTATAGGTTTTACACTGATGTACACATTACAATTTTGATTTTAAATTAATTAAATAGTTACAAAACTATAATTAAGAAGCTAATTTTTTTTTTTTTGATAACAGGAAACAAATATTTGAACCTATCGGTTTACAATATACTGATGCACTGTTTTTTATAGGCTTATGTTGATAATGGTAAGAAATGTCATTATTGCCTTTTTAGCATAAGTAGAGGACAGAAAATAACCAAGCAGTATTGTGTCAATTGTGGGGCTGTCTAAATAAAAAATATATATATCTGTATTTTTTAGTAAGTGTACTTTTTTGCTTTTATTCTTGCCATAATAAAAAAAAACCTTGAATGGTTATAAAAATGCTTATAATCATTAAAATAATTTATAAAAATAATTAGTTTAAAAATCTTTAATGAAGTTAATTATATGACGTAGTTCCTGAAACTTTCTACTTCTTTGTTTATCTGTCTGATTTCAGGGCCAGTTTCTTTTGATTGCCCCCTGTCATTTTAAAGAATATCTCAAAGGTGAACGCATCAAGTATAAAAACCACGTCTGTTTCATGAGGTGCGTGCGCAGCTGGGAGAGGCCCGCGGAAAAAGTATAAATCAGGCTTGAGACTGTTCTAGGGGTAATACTGAACTACTTTGATGATGGACTTATTTCCATCATCATCCTTTGATGATGAAACAATATTTCTGATATTTCAAAATGTGATAATTTCTCTGGTTTGCCCATTAATGCCATCTTACAACATCCATTTTTGTTATCACATAATCTGTTAAAACAAGATCACATGACTTCTTAGAATTATTAAATGTGGTTCCACCATCCATTATAAAATAAAAAGTTTCTTCTACATGTTTTCAACATTTTATATGCATCTTTGCCTTTCCATTAAGCTTTTTTTCCTGTGATACAAATAAAAGTGAGTGGATGGAAACATAGCTATTGAAGCAATGGTGTATTCAATAATCACATTGCTGCTATCACATTTACTTGGATTCCAAACCTGTTAGACACAGCAAGAAGTTTGCTGGTTCGAGCCTCGGCTGGGATTCAGTTGGCATTTCTGTGTGGAGTTTGCATGTTCTCCTTGTGTTAACGTGGGTTTCCTCCGGGTGCTCCGATTTTCCCCACAAGTCCAAAGACATGTGGTATAGGTAAATTGGGTTAGCTAAATTGTCCATAGTGTATGTATGTGAATGAGTGTGTATGGATGTTTCCCAGTGATGGGTTGCAGCTGGAAGGGCATCCGCTGCGTAAAACATATGCTGGATAAGTTGGTGGTTCATTCGGCTGTGGCCACCCCAAAGGAATAAAGGGACTAAGCCGAAAAGAAAATGAATGCATGAATGAATGAAAGACTGTGCTGTTTGCATTTTCTAATATTTATGTTTTGTATAAAATTTAGCCTTTCTGTGTGGATTATTAAATCATTTTGATTATTAAGAAAACTTATTTTCAGTTTAGAAATGTACAATGAATTAAATTCTTTGTAATAAAGAACAACATACTACTGTATTACTTGTGCAAATGTAGAGATGTTTTTCTTGTGGATTGTCATCCACAAATTGCAAGTTTAGTTGCGGTCTGACCACAGGCTGCCAGTCATTTATCTGTAGTACACTCAATTGAATTATTCATTAAAAAATTTTGACTCAAGAATTAATCAAATGTCCCTATGTCTCAAGACATGCCAACAGTAGCTGGTGAGCATGTCAGAAGATATTCAGTAAGTGAAAACTTAATGAAAAGCTACTTTTTCCAATGCAGTAAAGGTGGGTGGAAACTAAAACATTATTGAGCTCCACTAACTTTCATTGTTGAGACATACTGAAATATTTTCACCAAAATAGTTAAAACAAGTGCGCGTAAACTTCTCACATTGGTCAGTTTTAGGGTTTATTTTTCAGAGTCTGTCATTTTTCAGAGTCTGTCGTATGTTGTTAGATTCATTTATAATGATAATAAATGAAACAGTATTAGCGAAAAGCACATTAATTTCGAATGGTAACACCCACAGACATCGTCACCCAATATTAATTAGAGGCAAGACTTTCTCATACATAGTCTCATTTCAGTTGTCAAGGGTTGTAAAAATCTATCTATTGAATCAATCAGTCTTGCCCATAATTTTTTGTAACATTTATTTATTTTAAAATAAGAATAAGACATTTAATAACTTTGTTTTCATTATTAAATTTGGGCTTAAAAAAGTTGGCTAGAATTCTGCATTATAGCCTTACATTTATAGAGAGAAAGATTAACCAAGACTGCAGTCAAATCATAGGGCAGATCAATGTTGATCTTTCTTTCGAGGTGTCGAAATGTACAAAACAATAAACCTAATACAAAATATTATAAAATTTAAATATGGGAAAAAATATCAAATGGTAATTTCATGGTCATGGTCAATTTTCAAAGGATAAACAGCTCTCTTTAATATTTTAGCATGCTTTCAGTTTTGTATTTGACATGAAACCCACATTTACTGGTAGGAATGATGAAGTCCCACCCTACTCATAATTCTCTTTCATATAGCAGTATATATGGCTTTTACAGTGCATCCGGAAAGTATTCATAGCACTTCACTATTTCCACATTTTTTTATGTTAAAGCCTTATTTTAAAAGGGATTAAATTCATTTATTTCTTAAAAATTCTACACACAATACCCTATAATGACAATGTGAAAAAAGATTTTTTGAAATTGTTGCAAATTTATTAAAAATTAAAAACCTGACAAATCACATGTACATAAGTATTCACAGCCTTTGCCGTGAAGCTCTAAATTGAGCTCAGGTACATTCTGTTTCCACTGATTGTTCTTGAGATGTTTCAGCAGCTTCAGCATGTTTCAGAGTTCACCTGTGGTAAATTCAGTTGATTGGACATGATTTGAATAGGTATTTGACAGTGCATGTCAAAGCACAAGACCAAGGAATTGTCTGTAGTCCTCCGAGACAGAATTATCTCAAGGCACAAGGCTGGGGAAGGTTACAGAAAAATTTCTGCTGCTCTGGAAGTTCCAATGAGCAGAGTGGCCTCCATCATTCGTTAGTGGAAGATGTTTGTAACCACCAAGACTCTTCCTAGTGCTGGCCGGCCATCTAAGCTGAGTGATCAGGAAAAAGGGCATTAGTCAGGGAGGTGATCAATAACCCGATGGTCACTCTGTCTGAGCTCCAGCGTTCTTCTGTGGAGAGAGAAGAACCTTATAGAAGGACAACCATCTGTGCAGCAATCCACCAATCAGGCCTGTTTGGTAGAGTGGTCAGACGGAAGCCAGTCCCCTCCTGGAATTTGCCAAAAGGCATCTGAAGGACTCTCAGACCATAAGAAACTAAATTCTCTGGTCTGATGAGACTGAAATTAAACTCTTTGGAGTGAATGCCAGGCGTTACGTTTGGAGAAAACCAGGCACCGCTCATCACCAGGCTAATACCATCCCTACAGTGAAGCAAGGTGGTGGCAGCATCATGCTGTGGGGATGTTTTTCAGCAGCAGGAACTGGAAGACTAGTCAGGGTAGAGGGAAAGATGAATGCAGCAATGTACAGAGACATCCTGAATGAAAACCTGCTTCAGAGTGCTCTTGACCTCAAATTGGGGCAACGATCTTCCAGCAGGACAATGATCCAAAGCACACCGCCAAAATATCAATGGAGTGGCTTCACAACAACTCTGTGAATGTCCTTGAGTGGCCCCGTCAGAGCCCAGAACTAAAACCTGTTGAACATCTCTGGAGAGATCTGAAAATGGCTGTACACCGTCGCTTTCCATCCAACCTATATTATCATATTAAAAAAGACTTGAGGCTGTAATTGCTGCTAAAGGTGCATTAACAAAGTATAGAGCAAAGGCTGTGAATACTGATGTACATGTGATTTTTCAGGTTTTTTATCTTTAATAAATTTGCAACAATTTCAAAAAGATTTTTCACATTGTCATTATAGGGTATGGTGTGTATAATTTTGAGAAAATAAATATTATCCATTTTGGAATAAGGCTGTAACATAAAAAAATGTGGAAAAAGTGAAGCGCTATGAATACCTTCTGAGTGCACTGTACATATCCATAATTCACCATGATATAGCCTGGTTCGTCAGTTAGTTGGATCGTTTTGCATTCTCACTGCAATCGATCAGCTCCAGAGTTTTGGCGTGGATCAGAGCGTGATTGCGCTGTTCACATTTGCCAAACAAACTGAGCTAACGGGGCAAATGATTCAGGTTCCGAAACAAACGTCTAGGTGTAAAAGCACCCTTATTTTGCGGTCCAGGGTCACTTTTTGAATTAACTGAAATCCAGCAGATAGTATAGAGCTGTGAATCCAAAATCATGTGTAATGTGTGATAAATGTTATGATAAAAGTTCAGTAAAAAACTTGTAAAATACAAATATATTAAACACTACCCAGACTTAGATGTACATCATCTCTAAAAAGGTTTATTTATAACATTTTGGTCACTCAGCAGCAAGAAATTACTCCTGTTTCATAAAACGAATCAAGTGAAACTGGTTATAATTATATAAAAAAATTATGAAAGCATACAGTCTGAAAAGACGTAAATAAAAATGACACACTCTTTTTCTTTCTCTTTCTTTAGACACTTGCCCTTCTAGAAAGCTTCAAATCCAAACTATCATCTGCAATATCGGAGACTCCTAGTACTCCAGAGGAAGATGTGGAGGAATTAGCTGAGGATGATGATAAGGGCTGGTGAGTGGCTTTCATTCGGCTCTGTACGCTGCGTTTAAATCACAAATGGAGCCATAGTTGTCTGTGATCAAATGCATTCTCAATAACGCGTGCCTCATTGGATGTCCCCATGCACAGCTACTGTTTCGCATTAAGCTATTTATTTGGACTAACATAGCGAAACGTTCATACCTCTCTCCACATCAGTCGCAGCTGCTCGCCTTAAGTGTGCCTGAACCACCGCTTGCTCTCCAGCCAAGTAATGCGTTTGGCTGTGGAGCGCGCTGACACCATTAGAACAGTATGCGGTGTTTGTTTTTGCTGCGCTGCAATAGCCACTTGTGGAGAAGTAGTTTTCTCAGCTGACTTAACTGAGTAAATAACTGCCTCGGCAGACGGAGTGCCCAGATGGAAGGTGTCACACCCACCGTACACCAGACAGGGCACGTCAACCTGCAGTCAGACACGTGCTGTCTTTTTCACAGACGCTTATTATGGATGCCAGCAGAATCAGCGCTCGGTGATAAACCATTGTCGGAATTTTCCAAAACACTAGCATATGTTTTGGTTATGCGCATGCTGGTGTCCCGGATGGACTTTTTAAAGTGATTTTCTTGGTCAACGGGCTTCATAGTTTTTGATCTGCTTTCCAACACAAGCTGTGATGGTTAGTAGGATCCAAATCCACCAAAACCAGCATTAAACATCAGCTTAATTAATGATCGCCCCAGATCCTAAATTTGTATTGTAAATAATTGACTTCTGGTGGCTTTTTCTCTAAACTAACTAACTTAACTTTTCAAAACTAATATCCATGGCTTCTAATGATACATTGAGGCATATAAAGTGAAGCGCAAGAATCTGAATATTATTAACAGCATTATTACCTTTTAATTCACAGCTTTGAGTAGGGCTGCACGATATTGGGAAAATCTGACATTGTGATGTTTTGTTTTTCTGCAATATATATTGCACTAGGAATACAATTTCACCACATGGCTTGAATAGCTATTTGGTAAGAATTTAGGTACAGTGCCTGAATGCCTTAAACTCTTAACATGCTCATACAGTCATATGTAAATGATAATCTTTTGCTCGATTATTTAATGTAAAAAACTTTAATGACTCCACAAATGTTCTGAACTGTGTCTCCTGGTCAACTATAATCCCATTTCAACATTGCAGGTCCAGCGATGTGACTATTGTGAATGCACACATTGTGATATCTATGCTAAAACGATATATTGTGCAGCCCTAGTCCTCCTAAGCACATTTATGCCAGTCTGGAGTGTGAAATTTCTATTGCATAATGACATTTAAAGGTGGGTGTATAATGACTTTTTCCACAGATCCCATTATATGATAGTCAGGATTTAATTTGACACGAAGCCTGTGTTTTTTCGACTGCTGTAAATGTGCTTGGTACCATTTGCTGAGGCTGTGGATTAAAGGTATAATAATGTAATAATGATTGACTGTTGTAAAACCTGTTGACTGATTTCTGACAGTCTGTTTCTGTAATTTCTCTTAGAATTTTAACATAATTTTATTGTAAATTCCTAATATAGTGGACTTAATTATGGATATAAAATGGCAAAAAGGTTTTAAGATGAGCAAGACAGGCTGTCGGTCACAGACGTCAATGCACTGAACTCTAAATTTAAGCAACTCTTCAGTTGACCTAATGAAACCTAAGACCTATAAGCCAACCATATGAAAGTCATGCTCTAGAGTCTAAAATCTCATCTCATGTCATGATGGCAATTATAGTATGTGCCAGCTGTAATTTTCATGATAAAATCTCCATGCTCTTTATGTCAGTATTACGTCACCTATTACTACGGCTGTTTTGAGCAGTAAATGATGAGTTGAGTGTATGATGCCTGTTTTAGCCACATTGCCACTAGGCTTCTCATCCTGTGTGAATCTGGTAACACCTACGATTGTAATGGTGTAAAATTAGCTTGTTGTAATTAATTTGCTGAAGCTGAACCAATAAATACTTAGTGTATTACTTTATTATATATACAGTTGAAATCTGAATTATTAGCCCCCCTTTGATTTTTTTTTCTTTTTTAAATATTTCCCAAATGATGTTTAACAGAGCAAAGAAATGCAGTATGTCTGAAATTTACAGTATGTCTGAAAATAATTTTTCTTCTGGAGAAAGTCTTATTTGTTTTCTTTTGGCTAGAATAAAAGCATTTTTAATTTTTATTTAATCATTTTAAAGTCAAAATTATTAGCCACTTTAAGCAAATTTTTTAATAGTCTACAGAACAAACCATCGTTATACAATAACTTGCCTAATTACCCTAACCTGCCTAGTTAGCCAAATTAACCTAGTTAAGCCCTCAAATGTCATTTTAAGCTGTATAGAAGTGTTTTGAAAAATATCTAGTAAAATATTACTGATACTGTAATCATGGCAAATATAAAATAAATCAGTTATTAGAGATGAGTTATTAAAACTATTATGTTTAGAAATGTGTTGAAAAAATCTTCTCGCTGGTGAACAGAAATTGGGGAAAAAAATAAACTTCAACAGTACATGTTCAAATGTTTTTAAAAATGTAATTGCAAAAGTGCAATAAGTAACACCTCAAATGTGTTACATTGTGTACAATAAAATATATAAAAATTTATTAGTGTACAATAAAGTCTCACTAGTAAACATTAAAAAGGACATTACAATCAGCTGTGAGAAATAGCCATGTTATAGTTATTTGTTCAACTTAATAATAATTACAACTGAACTTTTAGCTATTAACTCTATTACTAATAACTTGTTTCCTTGGTTAATAAAATCAAAATTATTTTTGATTTTAATTAGTTATTAGGCATTAACTAAGAAATTAACATCACCTCAGATTAATAAATGCTTTTGTAGTTTTTATCATGAGAAACAAAACCTTTCTGTTTGGAGTTAACGAACAAAAGGCATATAATTAGAGTATTTAACATTGTCGTCCAGATTAACATGAAAATGTTTGAAAATAGTGAATCTATTAAGTCTACAAGTATTTGGTTCTGTGATGAATCAGAATCAGAATCAGTTTTATTGCCAAGTGTGCTTCACACACACAAGCAATTTGTTTTGGCAACAGAAGCTTTCAGTGTACATAAAGTGACGAGTGACAACACAAAATTAAATACAAGAAAAGAAAAGGCAATAAACATTAAACAGAGATGCAGTTAGTCAAAAAGATCTGGATGTTGAATTGTATGTACAGATATGTTGTAAATATACAGGTTATAAGGTGCTGTGTACAAGTGCGTATGAGAAAGTATTGCTCGTTTATTGCACAGTAGGGGAATATTTAACTGTTCATGAGGTAGATGGCCTGAGGAAAGAAACTTTTCCTGTGTCTGGCTGTTTTTGTGCTTGGTGATCTGTAGCGCCGACCAGACGGTAACAGTTCGAACAGGTAGTGTGCTGGGTGTGAGGCGTCCAGAGTGATTTTACGAGCCCTTTTACTCACTCTGGAAGAGTACAGTTCTTGAAGTGTAAGAAGTGTAGTGCCAGTGATTCGTTCAGCAGTCCGGACTATTCGCTGTAGTCTACGGAGGTTGGTTTTGGCAGCTGAGCTGAACCAGTCGGTGATTGAAGTGCAGAGGATGGATTGGATGACAGCTGAGTAGAACTGTACGAGCAGCTCCTGTGGCAGGTTGAACTTCCTTAGCTGACGAAGGAAGTACAGTCTCTGCTGGGCTTTCTTCACAATAGAGTCTATGTGAATGCCCCACTTCAGATCCTGAGAGATGGTGGTGCCCAGGAACCTGAATGACTCTACTGCAGCCACAGTGCTGTTCATGATGGTGAGTGGGGGGAGTGCAGGGTGGTTTCTGCTAAAGTCCACTATCATCTCCACTGTTTTGAGCATGTTCAGCTCCAGGTTGTTGTATCTGCACCATAAAGCCAGCCGCTCCACCTCCTGTCTGTATGCAGACTCGTCACCGTTCCGGATGAGGCCGATAACAGTAGTGTCATCCGCAAACTTCAAGAGCTTAATGGAGGGGTCTTTTGCAGTGCAGTCCTTTGTGTACAGGGAGAAGAGCAGTGGGGAGAGAACACATCCTTGGGGGGCACCAGTGCTGATGGTGCAGCTGTCGGATGTGATTTTGCCCATTCTGACTAGCTGTTGTCTATCTGTCAGAAAGCTGTTGATCCATTGACAGAGAGAGCTAGGGACAGACAGCTGGGTCAGTTTGTTCTCGAGCAGTGATGGGACGATGGTGTTAAAGGCAGAACTGAAGTCCACAAACAGTATCCTTGCGTAGTTCCCTGGTTTGTCCAGATGTTCTAGGATATAATGCAGTCCCATGTTGACTGCATCATCCACAGACCGGTTTGCTCTATAGGCACACTGCAGGGGGTCCAGCAAAGGTCCAGTGATGTCCTTCAGATAAGCTAGCACCAGTCTTTCGAATGACTTCATGGCCACAGATGTTAAGGCAACAGGTCTGTAGTCATTGAGTCCTGTGATCTTTGGTTTCTTTGGTACTGGGATGATGGTGGAGCATTTGAAGCAGGATGGAACTTTGCGCTGTTCCAGTGATCTGTTGAAGATCTGTGTGAAAATGGGAGCCAGTTGGTCCGCACAAGTTTTCAGACAGGCTGGTGAAACACCATCTGGACCTGGTGCTTTTCGTCTCCTCTGTTTACTGAAGATCTGACGCACATTATCTTCACTGATCTGAAGTGCCGGGGTGGAGAAGGAGATGGCTGGAGGTGTTGATGGCTGTTTACTGAGGATCTGATGCCCATTATCCTCACTGATCTGAAGTGCAGGGGGTGAGAGGGAGATGGCTGGAGGTGTTGATGGCTGTGTAGGGAGATGATCCGGGTGGGTGTGAGGTGTCTGGTCAGAGGTGTCAAATCTGCAAGATGTTTGTTGCTGTCGATACTGGGGGATGGCGTTTTATAATTTGTGATGTCTTTCAGGCCTTTCCATACTGATGCAGGGTCGTTGGCAGAAAACTGGTTTTGCAGCTTTTTGGCATAGCTTTTCTTGGCCACACCAATCTCCTTTGTCAGTGTGTTCCTGGCCTGATTGTATAAAATCCTGTCCCCGCTCCTGTAGGCATCCTCTTTTTCATGACGAAACCATGACGAATATGACGAATATCCTTGGGACGCTCTAAAGGTTGAAAGAATAAATAATTATTATATTGTATTTTTACGTGTCAACTTTATCAATATTTTACATGTTTATTATTACGGCATATTAAATTATTGAGTATTGGCAAATGTCTACTTACACCACTCACCACTACTGTTTGTTTATACGGAATCACTGACTACTAGTAGTCGTGTCAGACATTGTTGTGAGCTTTAACAATGACCTCAGTTGTTTGTATGTCGCTGGAGACAGCATACTATGAGATTATGAAGACAGAAATTAAATAATTACCATGTCACAGCCGTGCTGGATCACTAAATCACACACACCACTCACTGTGCAAATATTAAGTCTGGTCGGTTTTATTTTTGCTCTCTGTTAAATATGAAGACTAAACACAGCGTAGATTTTCTTTTTGGCATTGTCTTGATTTTTTATTTTTTTTTGGTCTTGATCTGATGGGAACATTTCCATATTGGGCTGAGGGTGTTATTGACAGCTGAGTTCTTTGGCCAGAATAACATTTATGATGCTGCAAAATGAATCAGGCTCAAGGGAGCATCAATCTTAATGCTGTATGCGGGAACACAAAGTTATGGCCCTGATTGTGCGCTTAAGTACACAAATAGAATATCAATTAGAGACGTTTGGGTTTGATTCTGTTTTCGCCATAATCTTCCTAGCATATGTGATGAAGACGCATGTGTTTGTAAGTAAGCCTCTGAGATGGTGGTAGGTACTTAAACACTGATTTCGCTCGTCCACGTTTACGGCTTTCTGTTTGAAAGATGTGTTTTTCTGTTTAATGAACGCTCAACATGATTGGACGTTACCGTGATTCATAGATACGCTTTATTTCTAAATCCCTGCCATGGCCAATGCGTCACACGGTGCTTCTAGTTTTTCCGAGGATTACGGGAAGCAGGCTGGTAAATCATTTTGCTTTTTTTGTCTCAGTTCAAACGTATAGCCTCAGCGGTTTGCTTTTTTGGGTCCTGCGCTAAGGTATGCCCAATCCATAGATACAGTTCATTACAAACCCGAAGTCATTTTCCATTGGAAGCTTTTGAAATGACTTTGCGGGTTGGATGCTGTGCATCTTCACTGTAATGACATTTTTCACATTCGCAAGAAGACTGTAAATCACAATCAAACATAAAGAATGCGGTCAAGCACATGCCTCTGTGGAGAGTAATGGCTTTGCGCTTGATTAATTATCAGTCTTAATGGTGTGCGAGTCTGTGCCGCAGCCGCAGTGGTGATGTGCTGAGGATAAAGCAAAGATCTGTCAGGCTGTCGTCCTCCCTCTTCACGCCACAAGCCACCGAAAGGAAATGAATCGACACGGTGTGTTTTTCTCTCGTGTTCACTTTTTTTTTATCAAAGGCCCAGAGTCCTAAGCTAAATATATCCACTAAAGCGCTCCAACTAATACCATATGTGAGCGTAAAAGAGCCGTCTGACTTCAGGCTCCTACGTGTTTACTATCACTTACTTCATCCTCAGCATTGACTATCATTACTGTCTCAGGACCCCCACGATGCTGGGACGTCTCAGGCTTGACTCAGGGGAGCAGGAGGCCCCAGAGGCCCCCAGTGCTACAAAAACAGCAGTGGGAAGTCTGTACCACTTTCTGAATGCCTGGTGCACCCCACGAACGGAACATGGGTTACAACAGGTCAGACACTGGAAGTCAAGTCTGGGCCAGATTGTAAACTATTCCATCTGTGTCTGCGTCTACAAAAAGCCCTTTTCGCCCAGGAGCCCAGGCCTCCGCTGCTGCTTCCCCCTCTTTCACGAAAGCAAAAGAAAAATAAATTCAGGAAGAGGCTTCCGAGGGCCTCGGCATCATGGCGGGAGCCCCTCCCTGATAAGAGCTCCAATCAAACGGTGGGATTTTTGCACGAGCCATAACTCTAGGCGAGGAGTCCGACGGGCTGTCATCACCGAGACTGCTAGACAAATTATCAGAGTCGGCTGCCTCACGCGACGGGAGTCCTGCAGCTCTGCCAGAGTATAGCCATGACATTCTAGATGAGCTGTCACATCTCCTACCGACTTCAAATGGACGCAAGCATGCACACACACACTTGGTTGAACACTTAAAAATGGGCTCGCATGCATTCGCAGACTCTTTATGGATCTCTTTGGCTAAATCCAGGGGTTCTGCAATGGCTCAAAAATAGCAGCATGGCAGATTACTTACCAACAAGTGGGCTCATAATTTTTAGAGAGTGAACTGCTTTCATTCTTACTTCCCTCATGCATTCAACTTGACTTGGACAACTAGCTCAATTTAAAAGTCTTCCTTCAGCCCCTAAAGTTACTTCCTGACACAGTACTGCACAATCACCAGAATTGCACTGTATTGAATGACTGCTAGGAATTGTTGAGTTATTGAAAGTCCCGTCATGTCTTGTTCTTTCAAACCAGCCTTGAGCTTTGGAGGCGAGTGTGTTTTGTACAGTACCTGCACCGCAAATTTAGATTGTTGAAGGATAAAGTCTTTCCAGAAAACCTGACCTTCACCAGAATAGCTCAAACAGGTGTGGAATGTCAGTTCCTTTAGTGTCTTTTTTTAGTTTAGATGAGACCCCAGAGAGCCATCCAGTCATGTCCATGATGTATAACAATGACCTGCTTCACCCATCCTGACGTTTCTTTGAGGTTCTCTCCATGTCTCGATGCAGACAGTTCTTACAGACCCATCATCTCAGTTTGAAATGTAGAGCAGAGGTGAGATGTGTGGATCTGTACCTCAACGTAGATCTGCTACAAAAACAAAGCCCCAAATATGAACTCGAACAGGATGAAAGTTCAGCATCATTCCAGATCTGTGTACTCAAAAATAACAGTTTAAAATGGAGTCATGCCATTGTTGGGCTAGTTGTAACTAATACTGTAACACATTACTTTTTAATTATAGTAACTCTGTTACCATTACAATGTGATGCGTTTGTTTGTTGCTTGGTAAATAAACTAATTTAGGCTGCAGTCTAGCCTATATCTTCCTGTTTACAGCGACAATGCATTGGGGGATTGGTGGATGTCAACCAACCAACGTAAAGAAGACGTGTTGTCTATGAGGCGCCAGACTGGACAAAAGTAAAGCTAAAGCAGAGAGACTGTGTGCGCGAAAAAGAGGCCAAGTGTGCGCGTGAGAGAGACAGAATGTGCGGGAGATAGGCCAATTGTGTGCGTGCGAGAGACCAAGAGACTATTAACATTACTATTATTAATTATTATTACTAATACTACTATGTTTGTTGTTTCAAATAAATAAGCACACATTTGTTGTTTGTATAACAAAATTGATTATTTTAGTAGACACAGTAGCTATGTTTTCATCCACCTATTTTTATGTGCATTTTGGAAGTGTGCATAAAAAACAGTTGATGGAAACGCCAAGATGTGCATCAATTTTGAAAATGCGCATAAAAAATGTATGCGCACAACTGAGTAGGATAAACATTTTATTCGATAAGAAAAAATGCTCATAAACTGCGGTGGAAACACTTTTACCGAACATTATAAACGGTCATGTGATTTTGTTATTAGAGATCATGTGTGATAAAAATGTGTGTGAATGGATAAACCAGCAGGCTGAGCACATTGTAAAACATCTGAAATGTTGTTTTAGTCATTTTAACAGCCTTAACCATCTCAGTATTAGTGTTATTATATTATTAATGACCTCCAGAATCACGAGCGTCTGTGCTTTGCGTCTCACGCCTTCAAACGCCACCTGAGATGCGAGTAATTTATTGAATCAAGAAAAGATTCACGTAGCTTCTCCTACCACAGCAAATTGCGTTTTTACTGTTAATATTTGGTGCCAGTTAATCGGGTAGTGACGGTTTTGTTTGCTTTGACTCGTTGAATAGAAACGCTGCTTTATTTGCACGTTTTACGCGATAATACAGTTTTGCGCATAAAGTAAATTCGTACACAGAAAAAACTAAATTTCATTGGGACAACTTATTTTTTTTGCTCAATCCACATAATTTTGTTAAAAGTGTTAAGTTAACTTAAAATTAATAGTGTGGAACCCTGCATTTCTAACAGTGCATTTTTGTATGGAAACATAGCTAGACACATTTCTGTTATATTTCAGAACACGTTATTAAAATGTATAGTGTTGTATTGCTCAGAAAAATGCAGAGAATGATTTTTTTATTGTTAAACATTTTTATAGCTGTATACAACAGTAGATTAAGCACTTTTTGAATATACACAGCTTACTGTTCATAAGTTGCTGACATACCACTTTAAATTTGTGATAAGTTTGCTCATAGATTTCAGTTTTGAACAGCTGTTTTGTTTTTGTTTTGTTTAAAATGCATAAAATATATTGTTGTCTATACTAGCTGTTTTTTTGTGCTGAGTTTCATTAAATTGATTCTGAATGATAATTTCATTTATTTATTTCATAAAGGTTTTGTGTTTGTTGTACATTGTCACTGTTTTTATAGTCAAGCTGTGAAGGAACATGTTTATGGGATAAATACAAACATTTATGATGCTGAAGAACTTTAGTTTTTGCTTTTTTGTTTCTGAATATATTATTCAGCTGGTTTATCACCTTGTGAAATTTTCATTATTGCACTGCTGGTCTGACTTAAGTTAGAGTTTTCAAAATTACTTTTTATTTAAGTTTAAAGCTGATCAACAATGTATTCTCCATGCAGCACTAAAGTGACATTAAAAGGGCATAAATGAGAGCATTAAAATGCTCTGGAAAAGACTCAAAAGTAATTGATAAAGTAATTGAGTTATTTTCTGAATGAAGTAACTGTAGCTAGTTACTATTTTTCAGTAACTAGCCGGTCTTGCCATAGAGTCATTTTCGGTCCCCTAAGAACCTTTCAGTAGGTAATTTTCTTGTAAAGCACATTTAAATAAAAATAAAGTTTGTGCAATCGAAACATTCATCTTGTGTAAAAATAGTGTATAGGTGGCTATTAGGAATACTTTTATTTAAGACTTCATATGACTTTATTTCTATATTTTGAAGGATTATATAACGTTTTTTATACTGTGAACTGTAATGGGCCTCAAAACAACATTGGGCCCTATTAACCTGTGCCAAAAGTTAAGTCAAAGATCTTTAAAGAAGGAAAAAATTGATGAATTTGAAATGACATTAGAGTAATTAAATAATTTAATATATATATATATATATATATAT
>CAIGQZ010001492.1:288679-313991 GCA_903798205.1 Danio tinwini | reverse complement strand
AATTTATCCTTTTGTCTATATCTGATGACATATTCTCCAACTTTGGTCTTTTGAATCTATTACTTGTTCTCAGGTAACGTGTTTTGGCTGAGTGCAGATAAGTTAGGTAAATATCTTAATTAATGTAACAGCAGACACCACATCGGACTGATTGCTTGGCTTTATTTTCTCTATTGTATAAACTTATTGTGCGTTATACTTTTTGTAATTGCCTTTATTATTTATTAAAACTGATATTCAATGAAAGAGAGAGTGTGTTTCGTATTTTCAATGAAAAGGAAAGGAGGCAATAATGTTATAGGCTCCGTTTTGTTATAAATATGCATGAAGATGACGCTCATATTATGCAGCTACACGACGCCTCCACATTGCTAATTGCTAATATAAAAATAAAAATAGGTAGTTCCTTATGTCATGTTTTCATTTTGTTGTTAAGAAAGTGAAATAGTATAGCCAGGGTGATGTGAATGACTTTTTAAAGTACCATGTACACACTCTGGAGTTTGTTTTCCATATCAAACTTCGAAGTCTGAACTTACAAGGAGAGGATGCAGGACTGTCACTGTGTGTAGGCTAATGTGCAATACCGTTTCCAAAACGCTCCGTTTTCGGGGCTCGAAAACTCCGGCGTAGTGTGGACGGATGGCGTAACCGTAGCAAAACTTATGCTTTTTAAAACTAAAACGTATTAGTGTAAACGGGGCCTAAGACATGCTGACAGGCACGTGGGAACGTTGGGCAGGGAGGACTAACCTTAAAGGCAGAGTTCACAAAAACTGCTACCTGATGGTTAAAGCTATAAAACAGAAACTTCTAAAAGGTATAATAAATAGTCTGATGGGTGTTTTGAGCTGAAACTTTACAGACACATTCTGGAGACACAAAAGACTTATATTAAATCTGGATAAAGGGGTAACCTAGGTGCCTTTTAATATCGAGGGAATGCTCCAATCAGATAGGCAAATGTCTGCAGCCACGCCTCTGTTTTCAGATGTCTCCGTTTTTTCCCATCCACACTGACATATGGAGTAGCAGCGTTTTTTTTTAACTAAAACAGCCTCTTCAGCGTTTTCAAAAAGCTTAGGCATAGTGTGGACGGATGGCGTAATCATAGCAAAACTTTTGCGTTTTAAAACTAAAATGTTTTAGTGTAAACGGGGCCTCCGAATATTGTGGCTAAAGTCGTCAAACTGAGATCATCAGAGAAGGACCATCAATCCAATGCCAAAGCAAATGGTCGAACTTTGATTGAACATTACTGAAATATATATTTTTTTATCTTCTTTGTAATAATTTAAACACTCAAAAAAAAAGACTTTTGCTGCTTCTTCAAAATGAGTTAAAACAACACAATTCTTACATTTTTTTGTGACTAAATCGTTGTTTAATTCACTACAATTTATAAAAATGTTTAAGTTAACTTAATCGATTTGTGTTGGGACAACATGAAGTAATTGGTCGGAGCCCAGGATTTTATTACAGTGCAGATTAATTGTTCACCTTAAGAACAACATGTACAGTGTTGCACAACATTGGAATTCTGTATCAATTGATACTGTAATAAAAAAAATACATCCTTTTCCGCAAACATTTGAGCCCTGTTGAGCGCGTTTTTTAAACACTGCTGATTTACCATTGATTTGCTCAACAGAAATTACTTTGATTAGCCGCGAAAGGAATCAGTTCACTGAACTCACCACTGTTTACTGGGTGTAACAGATAGAGGTAAACTGTATCATTTTAAAGCTGTGATTCATCAGCCAATCGATTGTATGTCAGCTTATAGACAAATCAGCTGATTGACGTCACTAAAATGCTTTTGAGCACGTGAACACAATGGCAAATCAGCGGTGTTTAAGAACGCGCTCAAATGTTAGCGGGAAATGGAAGGGTTTTTTTGTATTTCAGTATCAATTGGTACCAAATTCCAGTATCTTGACAACCCTTTGTGCTAGCAAAAAAAAACTTTGTAAATTTCGATTTCACACAGACTTTCAACTTGATTGTGTCAATCTCGCTAACACACAATGTCAGCGTCTCGTATCTCTTCTGCACATCATCACTCTTGACTGCCGTCGTAAAAAGCAGCTCTTCTTCCAAAGCTGTGAAAATGTGCAAAAGCTGGACCCACTCCACATCTGCCCTGAATCCACCAAAGTATGAGTTCAACCTGTCCATTAAATAACAGGAGTAATGCAAGACGCACATGTCCGTCGTGAGGTAAACCAGAGTCTCTTACTTCATCCTGCAGCTTAGCTTAAAAAAAAGAAAATCAGCAAGGTTCATACAGCCTTTGCATTTCTTTAAAACAGTGGCCAGATAATAAACAGCTCCTATCGTTTTTCCTATCGTTCCCAAATTTAGTTAGTGAAGTAGCAAGTCCATTGGCGCTGCTGCTGATGTGGGTCGACTGTGGTTTGGTTTAAATGATCTACCACGAGTTTGCCGACCAGCAGCACAGTTTGGCCAGCGCACAGCCTTTTACTGCTCCTCTGGGATCACGCTTAAATTTTCATATGGAACAGGAAGGAGAGTTAATGTTACACCATAAGAGCCGCGTGGCCAAAGCCGCTGCAAATGTAAACCAGGTGAGACGCGCCAAAGCCAGTAGAGCTGCTAACTGAGCTCCGACTTGCTCGACTGTGCCTCTGTCACTCCCAAACTTTAAGAAAACTAGTGTCAACACGTCATTGCACCATCTACACGCTTTCTTAACATAATGGGGACTGAACTGATCAAGTATGTTGGATGTATGGAAAACAGTCAATGCCTGTTTGTCATATAGGCAGAGAAATAAAACGATGATAATGCTCAGTCAAAATTGCAAAGTTTAAAAATGAAATTAGACTGTTCACATGTATACGTTTCATTTCATTTGCATAATTAATATATGTTTGTGTTTTGACTAAGATAAAATTGTTAGAAGTAAATGAAAATTCTCATGGTGGAAATGTATTTATTGTCTTTACATTTCCTATTGATTCAGGAACCTGGGGTTGAAATGTCTTTTGTTTGTAGTAAAACGTATTGCTAAATATGTTCAAGAGCTATTTTTATTTTAGAATAATGTATATCGCAAAACATATTGAAGAGCTGTTTTATATATATTTTTATTAACAGATTTATTGAGATTTTATTTGAGATAAAATATATAAAGTAAAATAGTAAAATATATGTATAGTAAAATACACTCACCGGCCACTTTATTAGGGAAACCTTACTAGTACCGGGTTGGACCAGGCAACGTTTTTCCAATCTTTAATTGTCCAATTTTAGTGAGCCTGTGCAAATTGTAGCTTCAGTTTCCTGTTCTTAGCTGACTAGAGTGGCACCCGGTGTGCTCTTCTGCTGCTGTAGCCCATCCGCCTCAAGGTTCGACGTGTTGTGCATTCAGAGATGTGCTTCTGCATTCCTCAATTGTAACGAGTGGTTATTTGAATTGGCAACAACAAGGCATTTGCGCCCACAAAACACCACTCACAGGATATTTTATATTCAGACCATTCTCTGTAAACCCTAGAGATGGTTGTGCATGAAAATCACAGTAGATCAGCAGTTTCTGAAATACTCAGACCAGCCCGTCTGGCACCAACAACCATGTGGTAAATAAAGTACAAAATAAAGAAAACTGCTAATTTACGGATATTATATTGCATATTATATTGCATTAAAATATTAGTTAAGCTTTTTGTGTTTTGTTTTAAAATAATAAATGTAATGTTTTAAATAAATACATTTAATAAATAGTATTTCTGAAATATAAGTGAAATCATAGACATTATTTTATAAGAAAAGTATTATTTATTTTATTATTTTACTTAATGTTAAATTATTGATTTAAATGTATGCACACGTTTCCTAGAGATGGGTTGCGGCTGGAAGGGCATCCGCTGCGTAAAAACCTATGCTGGATAAGTTGGCGGGTCATTCGGCTGTGGCGACCCCAGATTAATAAAGGGACTAAGCCGAAAAGAAAATGAATGAATGAATGAATGTATGCACACATGGATGCTTCATAGTAAAAAAAATATTTAGCATTGATTACTGTCACATGGTTGTGTTGTGTACAGGGCAAGTAAATACATGTAACAAATATATTATTTTGGTTAGTATTTTACCAACACTTGTTTATTTTGCCTATATGTGCTATGTAGGTGCTGAGACTGGGACATACAGGTAACATCTTATTTGTCATCATTTTCGGCTCTATTTAAAGTTATAATAATGATAAAAATAACTATTCCTTACATTTATATAATGCTTTTCTGGACACCCAAATAGATTTTTACATATTTTTGGGGGGAATCTCCTCATCCAGCAGCAGTGTGTAGCATCCACCTGGATAACGCGACAGTAGCCATGTTATGCCAGACTACACACCAGCTGATTGGTGGAGAGGAGACAGAGTGATGAAGCCAATTGTGATATGGGGATGGTTGGGAGGCCATGATGGACAGAGCCCAGCAAGCAATAGCCGTCATTTCACTGTCTAGGTGAAGCATCGACCAGATCTAGTCCGGCTACGTGTAACCCAATTTTAGCCCAAATAACCTTAAATTTGGTTGCATGTTGTTGTTTTTTTGTAAAATAAAGCTTATGATATGTATAATACTTCATCATGTAAGCAAAGTCAACAACGTTTATGAGGTACCTGCAAGTAATAACTGTAGTTTCACTTTCTCTGTGAAGTATAGATCCAATCTAGTCCGGCTATGTGTAACCCATCTCTAGCCCAAAAAGCCTTAAATTTGGTTACCTGTCTTTTTTGGCAAAATATCTTGTAAAATGTATGATATTCCTTTAATTAAGGAAATTAAATAGCATTTATAAGGTGTTTGGGTTTTTAAATATATGTGTTATTTTCATAGCGTAGCCTTGAATTAGCTCGTGCTATAATATCTTATATATATATATATATATATATAATATCATATATTTCTTACACTAGAACAAGCCAGATCTAATCAGTTAGGCAAAATTGCCGCAGCTCCGTATTCCACACGATAGATGGCGGTATTGCACATTTGTCGAGTCGGCTGACATGGACCAGCTAATCAAGAGGAAGAAAGCTGTCGTTTGAAATTTGAAGCGCTGTGAATTGCGAGCGCAGGTGCCCTGCAAGGTAAGTGTAATCTGCTTTAATATCGTGTTGCTTGGCAATGTTTTTTTTATCATATGTGCATGTTTTAATATAGTATTACACTAATATCAATGCACAGACACCCTATATTCCGTAAATCTTAGACAAAAACAAAAACGGTGTATAGGAGTGTTAAAACCTTTTAAACGTGCAAAATTAAACACTTATTAAGCAAAGTTCGGTGATTAAGTGCATTTATTTTGTACATTGCGAGTCGTCTTCATTAAAATGCCACACAAAGTCAATAAAGTCAGTCATGAGATGAAACTTCTGCAGTTCTAGCTTTTAAAAGAATTGTTTACTTCTCATTTTTAAACACAAACACCAGTTTAATTCTATTTTTAGTTAGAGCCATTTGTCTCTTACAGAAAACTAATTCAAGAATAGTTTGACAAGACAGCCTCCTCTACTGTGTATGCTGGTACAAGGTTATTGATTTAGATTTGATAAATAAACTTTTTTTATGGAAAATGTATTTATTTTTGTAATACGGGTAATAGGGCTGTGTATTGGCAAGGGCCTCACGATACTATACGATATATATCGCAATACATGGGTCACAATACGATATATCGCGATACAATAAATATTGTGATATATTGCAATAGTTTGTATTAGTATGCGTGTCACATTATATTGACAACTTGATAAAGTCGGCAAACAAATTTAAATTCCAATTCCAATTTATTTTCCATCCATTCCAATTCATTAGAACTGCACAGTGTGATTGAACAGAGAACTATGTATATTGCAAAGCTTACAAATGGCATTTATTTTTTGTCTAATTCAGTACTCCCTGCTATAGCGTTTAGGGTTGGGCTATGTTGACCAATTTGGCATCGTACGATGTCTAATGTGAAAGATGGCGATGGACCATGGCATCGTCGTTATAGGGGGAGGTGAACTAATCATTTATAAATAATTAATAAATTCATAATTAATTAATTATTTGTAGCCTACCGTTTCAACTACCTGACCCGCATGGCCTTTGTTTTACTCATAACCAAATCATAAATAAATAAATAAAGATAAGTTACACACAAATTACCACCTGTCAATCACTTTTTTTTCGCGGGACTCTGGCATGACTAGGCAGAGTGATCTGTGCCGTTATGACGTCCACACACTTGGTTGGTAAAAAAGCTGCACAACCAACAGGAACTAACCAACAGTATCTGAGGTTTTCACTAAAATCACTGAGTACAAGCGTGAAAGCGAAAGACTGAAGCAGTGTACTGACGCTGTCACACGTTACCTGAGAGAATCAAAAGACAGAAGAGTCGTTAGATAGAGACAAGATTAATTAAATATCACGTTTAACAACTAAATTATAGTGAGACGAGATCCAGCAGTACATCCTTGATAAACGGTCCGTACCAATGACTGTATAAAATATAGAGTCCGTACACTTCTCTGGAGTTCAGAGGAGCGCATGACAGAGTGTGTGTGTGTGGTCACGTGATGTGCGTTTTCAGCAGACGGAGAGCTGTTCAGAAATGCTTGGTGAAACGCCAGTTTGGATGTGGATCATTTTCGTTCTAAAATGCCATTTTAAAACTAAGCTGTATCAGTGTAAACGGGGCCTGAGTGTGTGTTTTTCACAAGCGCGTTTGCAACGGGGGCGGTGCGGAGGATCGGTGATGCCGCCTCAGCATCGTGATGTCTATAGGCCATTGGCGATGGCATTGTCTATCGACCCAACCCTAATAGCATTAAAACCAAAGTGCAGCCACACATCAGCTCTAAAAGCTGGAGGCACCTTTATATTTTCCGCCATGCTCACTCTAGCTTACTTCTGATCCCGTACTACTTGGCGTTTTGTTGATCGCGAGTTAGGGACATCTACAGGAGCGGAGGAGGAGGTCGTTTGGCACAACTTGAATCGATACTTGAGGTTGGACTATCGATACACTATCGTAAAAGAAACTATCGCGATAGTTAGATGTATCGATAATATTGCACAGCCCTAACAAGTAACTGTATTTTGACTTGTCACAGTAACTCAAGTATGAAGTAAGCTGTTGGTTGTTTTTATTATTATAAAGCTTCTCTAATATTTGTAACTATTTGTTTTTCTCCACAGATATTTGAGTGTGTCTATGTAAAATGAGCAGTCTAGCAGGTATGAGTTGCTTAAACATTTTAGACTAAAACATTTACACTATGGCCTCATTTGCTGGTTTCCCTGTCCATATGCAGATTGCCCATGTACATTCACAAGCTGGAAGAAGCTTTTGGGTCACATCAAACACACAGAATGAAAATTTTAAACAATATTAAAGCATTATCCATATAACTGCTGTTGATATAAAGAAACATTAAATATAACACATTGATACTAAAATAGTTAAAATAAGTGATTAAATAATTGAATTAAAATTATGAATGTGTAAATAAGTAATCAGCCTTAGGCTGTAAACCTGTGGCTAATGTTATTTTTGTTGATGGGTGATGTTTTTTTCTAGTTTTAATATGTAACCATCAAGTGTGATTGTGTCCTGAAGAACTACCTCATTTGAAGAGTCTGTGCATCTACCTCAATGAAGACTTGTAAAAGAGTATGTGGTAAGTGTGTCAACCGGCCCTCTTTTCATAAATGTATTTGTAAAACTTAGTCACAAGACAAGTTTAAAACACATCTCAGTATTTTTTTCCCTTTTTCTCCAGGACTGAAAGTGCAGAGGCTGAATCTCACAATGCACACACAGCAGTGGAGATCTTTATCATTTGGGCTGAGGATGCTGGTCCTGGGGACAGACCTACAGATGTTGGTGTAGACCAGGGATGTCCAAACTCGGTCTTGGAGGGCCGGTGTCCTGCATAGTTTAGCTCCAACTTGCTCCAACACACCTGCCTGGAAATTTCCAGTATACCTAGAAAGAGCTTGATTAGCTAGTTTATGTGTGTTTAATTGGGGTTGGAACTAAAATATGTAGGACACAGGCCTTCCAGGACTGAGTTTGGACACCCCTGGTGTAGACGTTCTGCACCTGCTTAGTGTCACATATGGATTGGATGGACTTTTTGGCTTCATGTACCCTTAAAGGGTTTGTTCACCCAGAAATTAAAATGTTTAATTATTCATGTCGTTCCAAACATTGATTTGTCTTCGTAGAACAAATTAAGATACTTTAGGTGAAATCTAAGAGCGCTCTCATTCTCTATAGACAGCAGTGGTCCCAACTTGTTTAAAGTCCAGAGAAATACCTAAAATCACATGCTTTCAGTTGTTCAATCAGAATATTATCAAGCTACAAGAATAATTTTGAGTGCATGTAAAGCAAAAATAACAGCCTTTGAGTTTCTTTCTTCTGTTGAACACAAAAGATATTTTGAAGAAAGCCGAATACCTGTAACCATTGACATCCATTGTGTTTTTTACAGGTTTTCAGCTTTCTTCAAAATATCTTCTTCTGTGTTCAACAGAAAAAAAAATCATTGTTTTTATCTTGTTAGTTTTGTCATAACTTTGACATTTTATATATTTATTTGTATTGTTTAATGTTTTTAATATTGTTAATGTTGCTTTTATTAATAAAAGCTTTTGTTTAATCAGTTTGAATGGATTGCCTTTTTGAGAACCTGTTTTTCAAAAATGTTGATATGTATACGTGTATTTTTGTTGTTTATTAAATGTATAAACATAGTCATTCATTAGCTGAAAATTTGATGACTTGTTTATGCTTGGGCTGTACTTAGACATCTATTAGATTTTATTTGACAGCCCAAATTTAGCCGTGTTTTAGCCTAGACCAAAATTCACCGGCTATTAGACGTATATATGTAGTCGTCTATTAGCCGTCTAAATGAAGACGTCTGATCTTGGGCTATGCATAGACGCCTATTAAATTTTCACTGACAGCCCAAATTTTGCCGTGATTTAGCCTAGATGTCTAGGCTATGTTTAGACGTCTAATAGACGTATTTTAAACCAAAAAATGCTTGCTGGGAGGCCAGTGGGCAAATTTGGGGTTAAACCTCTACTCCTCCTCGGTTTAACGTCTCATCTGATAGAAGACGCTCACCAAGCGGTATAGAGTGCCTTCACTATACTGGGGCACTAGGACCCACACAGACCACAGGTTGAGCACACCCTGCTGGTCTAACTAACACCACACGAAAGGAACAACATTTATATTTTCTTTGTTTGCATTTTCTTTGACACTGGGTAAGGTTTAAAATTATGTAAGAAGTTCAAAAAGTAGGTTTATAGTTATTTTGTAGAAATGTTAAAATTGCCATTTTAATTTTTTTAAAGTGAAAAGCTCACTTCATTCACTTTTCCTTCACCGAATATCCTGAATATTGACTTTCACTGTGGACTTTGAGGTGAGAGAAGACAAGACAATATCACTTTTGCCTGGCGGCTCTGAAAACACTTAACATTCTGACTTGTCGCCGACCAACATACAAAAAACCCATCATTACCGCTGGTCACATGACTGTGGGAGATTAAATGGACCAGTAATAACATTATCTTGCTCACTATCTGCTTGTGCCCTTGTGAATGAGCACTATAAATAGAGCACCTAATCCTTTTTTCCCCGTACATGAACGAGACAAAATCTCCACTGCCTTTAGTAGAAGCCAAGATTGCTCTGTTCCCACTTTGCCTTTTTTGGCCTGTCCATTGTAGGAAAACCACTTGTCAGATGACCTTACTGCAGGTTTGGTTTCATTCGAAGCTTTTAAGATAATTATTTTTCTTTTGTTAAGTTGAAAGTTAGATAAAAAAAAGCTCTTCAAATGAAAGTGATTAATCACAGTTTTACTTTCCCACTGCCTTAAAACTGCTGGATATCCATGTCTTCTCCGCTTGTTGTTTGTCGGCCATTTTGTAGTCAGTTTGTAAACTTTGTTGATTAGTTTCTGCCACAATTTGCAAGGCAAAGGCAATAGGTGAATCCACGTGCAATTAAACGATTTTAATAACAAGAAACCAGGTCAATTAGGGGCATAGGGGCTTCTATAAAGCAAGGGCAATGGCGAACAAGTTAACAAGAGACACCAAGAAACAGTAAAAAAAAAAAAAGGCAATAAAATACCTACAATATGGCAGCCAAACTGGAATCAACTCAAAAGTCCATGGATTAGACACATGGATGCCTAATAATTGCAAGCATTTGCTTTTATTATATTGATTTAGTTGATGCTTTTATCCGAAGTGACTTACAAATCAAAAGAACAATAAAAGCAATCAGACCAGCAAAAACAAGTGGGACAAGTCAAAATGAATATAACACTACTCATTTTTTAAAGATATTGAAAAGAATTGAAAAGAATAATTGCAAAGTGTTGATGAAAAAATAGCAAAATAGCCATTTCTTAATCATTTTGAGATTTCACCAGCAGGGAACAGGCAAGTTTGTGCATCTTTAAGGTGTTATCTTGCAGAATGCAGGCTTCTGGAGAGCACACAATACCAAAGTAGTGAGTTTATGTACTGTATAAAAGTTTCAACCCAGTGGCTTTTCTGTAGGCAAACTTGATGCCTTAAATTTGATGCGCAACAACTGGCAACCAGTGCAAACATATGAGTTGAGGTGTGAGTCCAGTTTGGACAGAACGAGGAGTTGCACAGTGTGCTTTTTATAGAAAGGACCTGACTGGTTTAAACAATGTGACCTGTGAAAATGAACTCATCTGCAATCACAATTTCAAGATTCCTAGCTGTCCTGAAAGGAGTTATGGCAGATATGGCTAGCTGGAAAGAATAAGTTGGGTTGAAGGTGATGGTCCTTTCAGATATGCTAAGATATGAACAGCTATAGTCGAATCATTAGGCTGATATGATGGGTAGAGTTGGGCAAGTTTGGCATGCTGTCCCAGGAGAGAGCCCTGAGCTCAAAAGTCTGTGAGCCCTGGGCTCCCTCCCATTTGCAAGGCGAGAGGGGAGCTCTGAGCTCAGGTAGGTCTCAAGAACGCCCCCCCCCCCCCCCTTTTTTTTTATAAGAGCTGATGATAGAAAATGTTTGTTATGAAGAGATATGCTGCTGGATATGAGTTTAACTGTAGTGCTAAATTTAGATTGATCAATTCACTTATGCATGTTTTTTGGAATGTGAGAGGAAACCGGAGAACCCGGCAGAAACCCACGCTAACTTCGCACAGAAACGACAGCCGGCCTGTTTAAGGACTAGAACCGGTGACGTTCTTGCTGTGAGGCAACAGTGTTAATCTGTGCCGGAAAGGTGGAGGAGTAGGGGTGGAAGGGGGGATTCTTCAAATCGAAGATGACTGTACTGAGAAACCCGGTAACACTTTATTTTGATGGTCCATTTGAGTATTAGTAGACTGTCTGCTTAATATCTGTTAATACTGCTCCTTCAACAGACGTTTAACTGACTGTAAGAAACTTTGCAAGTACATGTCAACTTACACTAACCCCAACCTAACAGTCTACTTATAATCTAATAAGAATTAGTTGACATGTAGATGCAATGTAACAAAGGACCATCAAAATAAAGTGTGACCAGAAACCCTGGCTTTTTATAGTAGGTTAGGAATCATCTGATTGGTGAATCATACATTAGTTAATGCAGAACCAGCTGTGTTCAATCATAATCACATTATCCTCTCGAAATTAGTTTATAAACAAACTTCACTTATGGTTGGCAACACAACATGAGGTCTCTCTGCTATCAGAACATTGTAACAGGTAAAAACATTGAAGCTTTATCATGCATATTAATGAAGTTGCTCCTTATTCATAATTATGTTATCGCCGTGACATAGCTTCTAAATTTCTTTTCAAACCGGAAGAACGAATTTACTTGAAATTTCGCAAAAACAACCAATTTTCACTCTTTTGTGAAATTTATGTGTCCTAATAGTGTTTTAGCAGCGTGGGACACGTATATGACTATCAACATCTCAAAAAATGTGTTTTGGTGTTTCTTGACCCTTTAAACAACAAGCTTGACAATGTTAATTTCTTTTTTCATAACAAAGAAAGAAATTTCGCTGAGCCACCTGTTTTTTTTTGTTAAAAACCCCATGTTTCCACACCATGATAAGATGAAAATATTAAATATTTAAGATCAATAAACATTTTTCAGCATCACCGCATGCCCCAGAGGGATGTCCCATACTGTAAAATGATTTATAATTGTTTGAAATGACTTTTACACTGATTGACCTCTAACAAACTGCATATTCTGGACATAAGTCTCCTGGTTATTTCAGTCCTTTTAAAAATAAACCAAATATAACTTCTGTGCCTGCTAATCTAATGATCTAATTCTGCAAGGAAGCAGACTCTGCAACACTGAAGGGATTGACTAGTGGAAGATTTGAGCAATATTACCCATGAATTACAGTATTTGCTCCTGACGGTAATTGTGTTAATCTAAACAGGACTACAGTCTAGTCAGTGTCTCTCATCCAGCATAGTCTGATAATAATCAACTGAGGAGACATGATTTCATGTCAAATACAAGAGGTGGATGTCAGAAGCTCTGAACTCTGTGAAGTAAACCGTTATTTCCTTGGCTAAGCCGACCTGTTTACAATCTGTAGTTCAACTTGACATTTAGTGTAATTGTGTAATTGAGTTATGGTGTATAATTTATCTTTAGTTTTTCTTTTCTTTTTAGTGAACAAAAATATATAATTTTTGCAATAAAAAACTTTTTTTAACGTCAAAGTAAAGTCAGACCAATTTATTTCTGTTTTTGTGCAAGATCCATTGAATTTGTCTTTCTAATCTTTTATCAGAATCCGATATTTTGCTCTTCCTCGTAAATGACTTTGCTTTTTGGCTGACATCACCGAGACCCCTTATTTTTTAGCCCCTCAGGTCTGAATCTATTTAGGTGGGTAAAGGCAACTTTTTACAATCCAATCAGTTACTGATTGATAAAGTCAAGTGTTGTCCTTCTTTTCCCCTTGCTGAATATCCTGATTGATAACAGCAAGATGGTTTTAAAAGAAAACTTTGCATTATGGTTTTAAATGTATGAATTAGGTTTTATTTCACTTGGATATTTAACTAAACACATTTTAATAAAAAAAAAGACTCAAATTTCTTTCTCAGAAGAGATTTTATAGACACTTTACTGTATGTATGTACATGTATGGACCAAAGGAGGTAGCAGCAAGAAGGTCGCTGGTTTGAGCCTCGGCTGGGTCAGTTGGCGTTTCTGTGTGGAGTTTGCATGTTCTACCTGCGTTCGCGTGGGTTGCCTCCAGGTGCCCTGGTTTTCCCCACAGTCCAAAGACATGCAGTACAGGTGAATGAGTGTGTGTGGATGTTTCCCAGAGATGGGTTGCAGCTGAAAGGGCATTGGCTGCGTAAAACATGTGCTGGATAAGTTGGCGGTTCGAACTAAGCCGAAAAGAAAATAAATGAATAAAGTTGGGAACCTTGTTTTCATCTTCAGATTGTTTAAAAATCACAACGTCAGTACAAATGTTAAAGTTAGACTGAACCAGAAGTTGCAGAGATTTTTATGTACTACCAAGTAAAATGGAATATTGAGTAGGGATGGAGCTTTCTTTTTGCGCATCATTCCCTCATAGCAAGCTAACAGTAAGAGGGGCATGGCTCAGGATATTGTAGCTGAAGCTGTCAATTTCATCTTTATTTCTATAGTTCTTTTACAGTGTAGATTGTGTCAAACCAGCTTAACATAAAAGTCCTAGTAGATTGAAA
Organism: Danio tinwini; assembly: GCA_903798205.1. Lineage (NCBI taxonomy): Eukaryota > Metazoa > Chordata > Actinopteri > Cypriniformes > Danionidae > Danio > Danio tinwini. Next base: position 300,198 of record CAIGQZ010001492.1, on the reverse strand, counting down.
CTGTCAGTCCAGTTTTCAGAGTTGAAGTTTAGTTCAGTTTAGTTTAAATTTCACTGCTTGAAGTCCAAACACTCATGAGCAAAGCCATTTATGCGCCACAAGTATCAACCAAGCAAGCCAGTGGTGAGGAACAAAACTTCACCAATTGACGAAAGTGAAGGTAAAAACCTCAAAAGAGAAACCAGGCTCAGTTGGTCACAACCATTTCTCCTATGGCCAAATTTCTTGTGCAGAGCTGCAGTCTAGGCGCCGGTGGATGAAGAACACTGTCAAACTGGCATCAACAGAGAAGGAGCACTACTTCAAACGCAACAGCAAATACTCCAACTTTGATTGAAGATTACCAAAACAAACTTTATTTTCAATGGATTAACTTGCACAGAGTATTTGTTTACCTAAAGATTAACAATGTGCTAGCTAAATAAATTTAGTACATTTTGATTGATTTCACATGAACTTTAAGGGCAGATGCTATTGTTTCTGTTAACAAGATCAATACCTTGTAGGCTAGACCATCTCATTTCACAACACTCAGAACTGTGTGGACTTTGAGGGGCCTCCCTTCAAAGGATGCAACCTCTGAAATGAGACACAGCTATAGTTGGCACAAAAAATGTTATTAAATTTGAGTTCCTCACACTTTTTAATGTCTGTACAATAAAAGTGTAGTTTCTGGGACTCTACCGACATCAACTGAATGGACAAAAACCTGAAGAAACACATGCTGGTAAAAGCATCCAGTGGGCATCTCATTAGGAGTCTGTCACTGGAATGAAATGTGTCAGTAGCAGCAGCGCTCATGCCAACCACAGCGTCAGTGAGTGAAATCTGATAGCGTGTAATGATTGAACCATCAACAAAAACACATTCATTTTCCCTCTGATCCTCGCCAGACTTCTGGATCCACGGTGCGCTGCTCACAAAGACCTTGGTACCAGAGGAATTTGACGAGACCGATCTGGAATGAATATTATTTCCCAAAAACTTTTAAAGCATAGAAAGGAACCAGTCAAAACAATAAATTAAACCCAAGTCTTCAACCAAGACCAAGGTTAAACTCTAAAAAGGAAACCTCAAAAATATTTTACCTCGGACTGAACGACATTTTGCATTGAATTACACCCTGGATGGTTGTTATCTTACCTTGCCGTCTGCGACTGGAATAATATTTCCATTTAAGGCCTGCCTGAATGTATACTATAGGAGACCGGCAAATCTTTGGGGGTAAGAAAAAAATCCTAGACAAATTATTAACCAATGAAGCAATCTTAACTCTGAACATTGTCATCATCTGACCTGACACGCAGCTATAAACATTAGAGTCTCTATCATATAGTTTCTATTATAAAGCCTCACAAATTTCTGGAGTTATGATGAAGAACTTAATGTCTGAGAGGCCACAGGAGGAAACAGCCTAGTCTGCTTCTTATTTTCAGACCATTTTTGAAAAACACGTCTGCGTTCTGCCTCAGAGGAGTTTGAAGTATCACCACATCCATTCACATAATGAACGCTGACATTTTCTTCATAGCTTCTCCACATAAAGAGATGGTGGGGTGTTTGAGGTGTCTTCAGTGGTGTGGCCTTCAAGCTGAAGTGTTGTTAAATGGGACGGTCCAGTCTTTGCAGGATCACTCTTACTATCCGACCACTGACAGCAGGCATTGATATACTGTACACTCTCAGAAATAAAGGTACGCGAGTTGTCACTGGGGTGGTACCTTTTCAAAAGGTACAAATTTGTACCTAAAATGGTCCATATTAATACTTCAAGGGTACAAATTAGTATCTAAATAGTACAAAAGTGTTCCTCTTTGAGGCGTGCACTCGAGTAAATTATGATGAGGATTTTTATGCGTTCGCTAGAGTGAATCTCACTAACATTAGTTCCACATCTAACTATCAGGCACCTGTAGAGTTAATGCGTTCCAGTAAAATATATAGAAATAAAATGGAGCAGGTGCTTTTTAAAATGAATGACGGTGAATGAATGAAAGTAAAACTGGTGAGCCATCTGATAAAAAAGAGCCATTCTGAATCAAATCAGCAGGATGTTCTTCTGGAACTTTCACTTACTTTGAAGACATACTGACTAGGTTTACATGGACATCAGTAATAGTTATATAATATAATAATTATATAATAATACAAGCAATAACATCAGCAGCAATCAAAAATGTGTAGAAATAGACAAAACAATAAACAATGATAACTGCAAAGAATTATATGATATATAATAACTATATAATAATAAATATTACATACAGTGAAATCATTGTGCAATGCATATGTACTGTATGTAGCTGTTGTGCAAACTGAATTGTAAACTATTGCACAAGTTAATAAAAATAATTGAGTTTGTGTATTTATCAGCAACATGGGGAAGAGGGGCAAGTGCGAAAAGTCATAGAACATGTCTGACCGAGATGGTGCCCCCCTCCGGAGTTGAGGCCCTACGCAGCCTGCGTACTCTGCGTATAGGGATCGGCGGAACTGCCTGTGACAGAGTCATCTGCTGCTCTGGCAGTAATAATGTGGGTTTGGAATGATTCAAAACATTTTTATAATTGTAACGAGTACTAATGCAGCGCATAAAAAAAATATTGGAGTAAAAGTATTAAACTCATCGAAAATATGTACTGAAGTAAAAGTAGAAGTAGGTGAAAAAAACAATACTCCAGTAGAGTACAGATACAGCTTTTTAGTACTTAAGTACAGTAGTGAAGTAGTTCTACTTTGTTACTATACATCTCTGGTGTAGGTATAGTGTATAGACCGTCATATTGGGGTGATATAAACACACTCAGTCCTTTTTTTTTTTCAATTTAACAACAAAAAAACGGTGGACCAATTGGAGCGGTTTTGAGATCGACCGCAACTTGACGTAGGAGTGCGGTCCCCCCGCCCACCAATATTGATTGACAAGTGCTCATTACCATATCCTCAGTACGTTGTTTCACGTCCACCATTTTCAGCGTGTGAATCAAAGCCATGTCACCAAAGAAACACCCTTGCTCTATTTTTACTTTCATTGTGTCTTCCTTAAACTTCAGCGGTTTGCATTTCCCGTGGTCACAGAAGCTCCCTGTCATCTTAACTAGGTGCAGCTGGAAAGTGTGAGCACGTTGCCTCACGTGCGCGTCCCTTCATTGGAAATAACGACGCGCAGCACCATGCATTTTGCGGTGTCGTGGATGAAAGTGAGGACCGGGAGGGCGTCGCGGATAAAAGTGAGGTTGCCTCTTTAGACCCGCTGGCCCTGCTCAGGACACTTCATATTTCTGCCGCGCCACAGAGCGTTATCTGAATAGTTTAATTTAAAATAAGATAAGAATGTGCACGTCTGGTGTGCCGTGTCGTGGCTCTGAGCGGCACATCCCGTGTATGACGGCCTTTAGTTATAGCCTCAAGCAGGTCGTACACCAGAAGTGCTGCTCGACGACACGCAGCGGCATGCATTTCTGAATTCTAAACATAAGTTTCTATCAGGGGACACACCGGCGCCGCAAGAGTGCGATACTTTCAACTGTCATGTGCGCGCCTGTGTAGCGGTGCATCCGGTGTGTGATGCCCTTCAGTCAAAGTTAATTCAGTGTACTTGGTTATTAGTCTCGGTGTAGGCTACAAGCTCGGAGCTTTAAACTAGCACACAGTTGGCTGTAAAACTATACAAAGACACGAATGATTTTGTACTCTCTGGTTGGTCTGTGTCCAAGTCGTACATGTACAGCTGAATGCTTGTCCTCTCACTCATGTTGCTGCTCTCAGTCTGCCTGTCTGTAGCCATACACAAAGCGGGGGAGCTCTTGGCTCCACCCGCTTGTTAAGTTGGGCGGGAAGCAAACTGTGTACACGCCCCCAAAATGACACTTTTTAACACTTCATAATAAAAAAATCTGAATTGTGTTTTGAACTGAACCTAAACTGGCACACTCAGAAGAACCATAATATTAATATTACATCTTTAAAAAGGGGTGAAATAGGTGCCCTTTAAATGATTGTAGCATTTCAGACTGCACAAACATGTCTCCTATTGTCCCACTGTAAGATCTCAGTTGTCATAATGTCATACTGAACAACACTAGAGACGTGCTGAAATGATACCTCGCAGCGTGCCTCTATAATAACACCATAATAATAACACCATTGACATTTCCCAGTGGTGGGTTGAAGTTGTCATGCTGATTTAGCCATCAGATTCTACGCTCCTATTGGTTCTTGGTTTGAAGCTCATCCTAGCTGAAGTCGCACTGCAGGACCGAGGAACTTCTGAGTCTGCCAGAACTGTATCGGAAGGAAAATTTGATAGAAAGGCCATTAAGTGGCTGAACACGTTAAACCAACATTCAAAGATCACAGATTTTAGGTTTACAGGAATCTTTTAGGATTTCCCAAATTGATCTCAGATGGCCAAATTGTGGCTGAAATTGCACAGTGTAAGCACAGCTTAAGATACACTCAATAGCTTCTAGGTACACCTAAGTATCAATTTGAACCTCTTTTGTCTTCAGAAGTGCCTTAATTCTTCACGCCATTCATTCAAAGGGGAATGGAAACATTGCTCAGAAATTGTAGTCCATGTTGACATGAGAGTATCACACAGTTGCAGGAGATTTATGGAATCAGAATAGACTCAAAAGTATTTTACGCAAAAGACACAATGTACACATGCGTAGCCTAATTCATGTGCATAAAACCAAATTCACGTGCGTAAAATATTTATATATATTCACAAAAACAATTCACGTGCCCAAAATAAAAATACATATACATAGAATACGTTTCACAAATGCAAAACACCATTTGCAAATGTATAAGAGTGTACAAACTGTTTTGAATGTTTAAATCTTGCGTGTTCATCCTGAATGAGAATGTGCAAATCTTCTTTCATGTACGACTCCCCCTGGATACGTGTGTGTGTATTTTTGAGACTGTCCTGACAGAGGCAGGCAACTCGTAACCTGTCAGCCAATCAGGTGAGAGCTGTACTCAATATCACCCACTCTGCGCTCCTTTTGCGCAGTCAGTTCCTCTCCAGCATGGCGAACGGAGAAAGAGATGCGCAGGATTCAAGCATTAAATTCCCTGCAACAAACCATGCATTTGTTTTCTATGGTTTGAATTACCTTAACTTCTTGGGTTTTACAGTCTAATTTTGTCTGTATGGGCAAAGGAATAGTTCACCGCAAAATTTTAATTTACTCACTATTTACTCACTCTGAAGTTCCAACCTTTTATGAGTCTTTCTTCTGTTGAACAATAAAGAAGATATTTTGGAAACAAAAAATATCAAGAGTTACAGATTTCTAACATTTTGTAAAATATCATCTGTTGCGTTCAGCTGAAGAAAGAAACTCTTTGAAAAATTAAACAGAATTTTTGGTGAACTTTCCCTTTAATTAAAGTGTTAGTGGATATTAAGAATACAGACCAAATGTTGTATAGTTGCTTCAGTATAATCTCTAACCTGAGTTTGTCGTCCAGTTTGCTCCAAATGGACAGCAGTGTTTGCGTGAAGGCTGGACTCTAGATGTCTCCATAAGCCATGTTTCCCTTGAGCACTAGGGGTCAGTCATTAAAGCAGCTATAAATCTCACAGGTCTGTAACCTTCTTGTTTTGGTCTGTTATCAGCAAACCTGCACAGCACTCACTTGCTTATTGTGAAGTATTTTTGTGCAATGCTAGGCATGAACTCTTTTTCAGCTGTTCTCTTGCTGTGTTATTGTCATCAGGTTGAGATGAGGTCAACACTAATGTTTCACTGGGATACCCTGGACACAGCTCCAAGATGGTAATGCTGGGACTGGATTTGAAGCTGGCGTGAAAGTTGTGGATCCTTTATTGGATTAAAATGTCAGTGTTTTTTTCTTAATGACTGCCTGTGTTTTTCCTTTTCTTAATATGCTAAAATTTATTTATGAAATCCACCTTTTTTGTACAAAAAAAAAATCACTTAATTTTCTTTTCTATTCAGACAACACAAATATTTTATATTCAAAAATTTTTTTTATAGCAAACACATGCTTTAAATCACTGGTTCCCAAAGTGGGGCTCCCGGGACATTGACAGGCTCACTTGGTGATTTCCAAAAGTCAAATAAATTGTATTAAACTGTTAGAATGATTATATTTTAACCATAACCCACAGAAGATAAAAATAGTAGTTTTAAATAGTAAAAAACCAACAACATGCAAATTAAAAAGCCATCAGCCTAATCATTTTTTAAAATATAAGATTGGTGTGTTTATATCAGATTAACAACACAACACAATCAGCTGCAACAGATTGATTTTTATAGCACCTGACACCTTTATGGCAATCAAATACATAAAAAATAAATACAGGCCACAACTGAACATTGAGGAGGAACTCTGATTGGCAGTCTCCAAAATTAAACCAAGAATAGACTTGTGCTGAAAACATAGTGTCCACCTGTCTCTTTAGCAAAGGTTAAAATTAAATTAAATTAATAAATGACTATAAAAATGATATGGTTGTTAGACTGTTGCACTTTTTGTGTTGTCAGTATGTTCGTTGTTTATTTATAAACACCTCAGAGGAATTTCAGGGTCAAGAGTCATTGGTATTGTCATTTTAGGGGTCACGGGCTGAAAAGTTTGAAAACCCCTGCTTTAAATAATAATATTTATACATTCTGTAGTTATAAAGTAAACCTGAAATAGACATTTTACAAATCTAAAGAACTCACAAACACTTTAATAGGGTCTTTTAATCTTTCACGGATCTGTGTATCAAGTGTAAAATTTTATTTAATATGTATTTAAATAATTAACTTTAAGTAAATAACATGTTAATCTGTTCATTTAGAGGCAAAGGTATGTGATTTTTTGCTTGTATTTTTCATATTTTAATATAAAATTATTATATTTTCATATTTTGTATTTTTATGTTCAGCTTTTTTATCGAAATTTTAGTGTAAAAAGTGATCAGTTGACTATTTTTAAGTAAATTAAGTAGGCCCTATATGCAAATAATTACAACTATTTAATTAGCCAATTTAGCAGTTCTAAGTTTTTAATTTTTAAGTATCTAATCTCTTTTTACAGTGTAGTTTCATTAATTTTATATGTGATTTAATGTCGTTTAAAAAATATTTTTTCATGCAGATTACATTTTATTTGTATTCATTTTGGTTACACTTTAATTTGATGGTCCGTTTGTTGAATTTAGGTTATATTGCATCTAGGTGCAAGACCTAGAGGGCATATTCACAACAAACAAATGTGTTTTTGATGACACAATAACTGAGTGTGCAATCATATGAGTTTTCGTCTTCATTACATTCTTTGGGACTCCTGTAGAAATCATATTCTTGGATGAGCTAAAGTATTCAAACTTATTATCATAGTAGTATAAAGCAGCGTAGGACTGAAAGCTGTTGAAGCAAAATGAGAGCTCTGAAGAAATTGCAAATGAAAGACGAGAGTGATGAGATTGTGATTAGTTGCAAGACATTTATTGAAGATAAATAATTGTTTTTTGAAACTTTTTTTTTGCATAATTTGAACAGAAAATCACCTAACACATTTTTTGTTTTATTTCCCTCATTACTTTTAGTTGACATTTGCTGATGTTTTGGACATTGTTAATGTAAAGTTGTGTAGTGTTGCAAAATAATCAGTATACAACATATGTTAAAGAAATGAGAACTATATATCTGAATATATCACATTGACAGATAATCTATGCATTTTCATCACACAAGGCTCTCAGTCAAAAGGTTTCAAGCCCATTTTGAACCATTAGCCTATAGTTCTCTCAGGCAGATTAGCCTCTGCGGTATGTAACCCGGGTGGCTTGCGAGCAGTGGACCGAGCCCCAGGTCAAAGGATAAAAAAAGACTGATGGTCAGGAAACAACTGGCTGCTTATCTGCTATTGGCTGTCAAAGAACCACCTTCATTTGTACACGGCCTGCTTCTCTCCACACATATGTGTTCATGTTCACTCAGGCACATCAGTGTCTCCACTGCTCCGTGACACTTTGGTTCCTCAATGACCTTTCTACCAATGGCAGATCGAATAGTTTTGGCGTTTTTAATACACCAAATTCTGGTAACACTGCATGTAAATAGCTAAAACATACTCTTTTGTTTAGTCTCTTTAACTTTTTATTGGGTAAAGAACCATATAAGATAACTTCATTGACATTGATTACAATATAACTTTTTATTTAAGCCATAAAAAAAATTCAAAAACACAATATTCCGCCACTAGAGGGCGCATATTCACAACAAACAAAGGCATTTTTTGATGATGCAGTGACTGAGAGTGGAATCATAGGAGTTTTAGGCTTCATTACATTCTATGGAACTCTTGCAGAAATCATGTTCATGGATGAGCTGAAGTATTTATAACTTATTATCATGGTAGTATAAAGCAGAGTAGTGTGAAAAAAGACGGGAGCTTTTATTATTACACTATCAACCCCTTCTGGATCTTCTGGTCATGATCACATGAAGCAGCAGCGCTGTTTTATCATACTAAATACATTTAAGGCTTATGTTATAATGCTTCACTGTGCAGTCTAATAAGACTAAACATATTAAAGTGTCTTTGGTATTTCCATTTTCTATCATCAGAAATTGAGGGTGTGTGACATCAATAACATGGCATAGGAAATGCTATCTCACTGGTTAAAATCTTATTTCTCTGGTTTTGTACATTCTTTAAAACATTTGGTCTAATATAGTCAGCAAAAATATAACACTGTTATTGTGGTTTTTAGATATTTTGATGAAAAAATTGTACATGTTGTGCCTTGTTTTAACCAGCCGAAAATGCTTAGCTGTAGACTCATGGAGAACAAAATGTTCCTCTAAGCATTATTTTCCATATAATAGTGTTGTCTGAAGCTATCATTAAGGGCAGACAGATTGCAAACTGCAAACCTTGCTGTTTAATGGTTTGTACAATTACAATGGATTGGTAATATTTTTCCACAGCTGGTTGAAGTGACTATGTTGTGTGCTGTTTTTCTCAAAGTTGAAAAATTTTTGATTGGCAATTATAAAAAATGCAGAACAAGTCCTCAATTCTCAACCATAGTTAAAACGGGTGACATTTTCTGTTTTAAAGGCAATTTAAAGAAATCGTTCATCAAAAATCAACATTCTATCATCATTTATTTATCATCATCCATTTGTTCCAAACCTTTCTTTCTTTTCTTGAACACAAAGTAAGATGTTCTGAAGAATGTCCAGATATTGACCTCCATAGTATTTTCTTTAAAATTTCATAAACATTTTTGTATTTCATCCTGTGGATGTCGATGCATGGCTGAACTTTCAGATTTTTTCACTTTTATACAGTCTTTAAAATATCTTGTTTTGTGTTCAATAGAAGAAAGAAATTCTTTTCTTGTTTTATGCCAAATGCAATAATAGTTAGTAGAGAAATATACATATATGTATATATGTGTGCAAGAACCTGTTTGTTCTTCGTCAATTATGTAAGGTCTGTGTATCGTCTGAATGACATGAATTTGATCAGAAAAGTACAAGTGTTCTGTATAGAAAGTGCTTTATTTTACATTATTAATGAAATGAAAGTGTTGACAATGCATTTGTTTTGCACTAAAATTAGTCATTGGTAGGCCCACACGGAATCTGTGCACGCAGAATTCTGCAGATTTTTAGCCCAGCATTAATTCTGTTTATTTACTTGAGTAAATGTGTGTAAATCTAAATTTATTCAGTTTTTTTATTAATTACAGTAATATTATTGACTAATATGAAAATGGTCATATGATTTATGTACAATGTATTTTGTAAAGTAATATTTTCTGTCTTTTAGTAGATATATTATATGAGAGACTTGCTTTGTTTACCAAATAAAGTGAATCTAATTGGATTAGCATTTTTAACATTAAATAAAAGTTAAAAAGGTATTATTTTTTATTTCACTTAGTCCCACATAGCAAACGGACTTGACCCAAATGTTGCCTCATTATGGCACTGCTGGCGTGTTGACAGACTGGCATGCATAATGTCAGCCGAATGTGGGCCATGCATGGCAATGATGGCATTTGGGCCAGTTGTGGATGGTAGGTGTGTGGCCCAGATCAGTGTAGAGATTGTTCACATTGTTTAGGTAACATTAGGCTGGGTTATGGCTCAGTTTTTGGGGTTTCTAGTTAAAGGGTGGTGTTGATATGGTTAACTTATAGCCGAGAATCTGTACCAATAATAAAACTGTTTTGGCCCAGTTAAGGGTAATAAATTGATTAAGATTCGGGCCGGTTATGGCCCATGTGTGGCCCTTGTCTTTAATCCAGTTTTGGGCCCCTTCAGGACTATCATTCTTTGCTGTACATGGGCCGAGGGGAAAGTTATTGAGTGTCCCAGAGCTGGGCCAGAAAACATTTCCTATGTTGGTTAAGGTTTTGGATTGATACTCCTAAAATAATTCTGGCCCTAGTCATTGGTAATGTGTGTGGTTTATTTATAAACAAATTTCGAGAGGATCACGTGCTTATGATTGAACACAGCTGGTACCGCATTAACTCTGCATATTGCGCCAATCAGATGAACACTATAAATTACCAAAGCTTTTTGCTCCAGTCATCTTTGTTTAAAGAATGCTTCCTGCGACAAAACGCACCATTCAACCTATCGATACGGAAGAACAAACAAACAAACAAACAAACAAACTACTACAACAACAACTCCAGCCAGAGCCCCACTCTCCCTGAGAATTTAGCCGCAGCCTCACCAACAATCGAGCCTGAATTCCCGCAAAATGCCAGACCACCAGCTTTTCCACCTTCTACTTCAAACTGCCACAGTCCACAAACTCCAACTAAACTCAAGACGCCGACGATCCAAGCCATTGCAAAAAAGCTAAACTCCCACTGCTTTCCTAGCAGTCCACCCACGGTAAAGTATATAGCACGCTTTAAGGGGAAGTCTCGCAAAAACTAAATCTAAGACTAAATCTTTTGAAAGACAAGACTCGCGTGACTAGAAAGAATTTAGCCAAAGAACTCACCTTTCAAGCCTCCCGCCCAGCCACAGATTCATAACATTCCAAAGCAATTCAACTGCAAGGATCCAGGCAATCTAATCTGTAAACATTAGTCCACGACATATTCATACATTGTTAAACATACATGGATTGCGGTTATCATCCAAACTAGTCGCTGGAGTGCAGTAGCGTCTTTTACACAAACACTAATAATATTTGGTCAACTAAATGGTTTGCAGATCATTGATTGACACTCAATTGAGCCAATAGCTGAAAGGATAAGTGTCACCATCCATGAGCTTCCAAAACTCAAGATGGTTTTGACCACTCTCTTGACATTTTATGAATGAACTCAGCTGTAAAAGACTTGTGAATGAATTGGGCCAATAACATTCCAAACATAATGTTATTTAATCATGGATTAAATTAAGTCCATAACAAACATTCTATTTACACAGTTCCTACTAACAGGTGATTTTTAAAGTTTAGAGTTTGATGTTGGCAGTTAATATATATATATATATATATATATA